>VWZE01002973.1:394688-566620 GCA_013396675.1 Eubucco bourcierii
GAAATTCTTTTTTTTTTTTTTTTTTTTTGAGTCGTATGAAAACAAAACCATTTCCAAAGAAAAGCATCCAGCAGCTTCCCTCTGACACCCAGTTAGCTTGGCACGTTCATCTGATCTTCTGGCTTGACTTCTGGGCGGGCTGGCCACATCTTAAAAGCAGAGGGATAAGCCAGCAGTCAGAGCTTGTATCTGTGAGCAGTGTTGGTGGCAAGGAGGCTTTGGCAGTGGGTTCTTCTCTCGCAGCCACTTTTTCTCCCAACTGGAGGCTCCAATTGTTGGGTGATGGCACATGAGCCTCCCTTTGAGCCCGGCAGAGCCCCGCAGGAGCCGGCTCCGCGCTGCAAGCAGACAATGCAATTAGCTGGGTTTCACAATGTGCTGCTTTGGGTGACCTTTCCAGGGAAAATAATTAGAGGCAAACCATGTCTGCCATTGATAATTGGCTTCATTACCTCTGAGGTTAATTTCAGGGATGTGCCCAGGAAGCAATAGAAGAGGCTCGAGGGAGGCTGCCCAGTTAATTACTTGTGAAATAAAGGAGTCTGTTGACTTTGTCCTGGCGCATGCATTGGGGAGCTCTGTGGGGCAACCCCGAGCGATGGGCAGGTTGGACCTTTCTCCTGCTATCACAACAATAGGGATGATCAAACAATCTCTCAGAGTGGGAAACTTCCAGCCCCTTGGTACTGACTATTACCTTCTTGGGCTGCAAAGGACCACTTAATTGCCCAGGCTGCAAGGACAGGGTTGCCCTTGACATAGGCTTCCGTTTCTCAGAGCTGCAGGGTGTAAAAGGGGCATCCCTTTTGAGAACCTGTTCTTTCTGGTGATGTGAATGGCCCAGAAGACAGGAGTGAGATGATTAGGAGAGGAAGCAGCCTGGGCAGCTAAGACACAAGCTTTCTCCATACGACACCTAGTCTCGTACTACAGACATAAGTGTCTGGCACCATGGTTGGCCCCACATTGCCCTGAGGGCTTCTTCATAGGGCCTTGTCCCTCTCTACAGGGGCAGCTAGAGACTGAACCTCATGTTTTGTGCTGAGAAGGCAACATTTCCTCTTTGTGTGTGCAGCATCTTTGCCTTTGTGGAGTCTTTTTCTCTTTTGTCAGTTTGCTTTGTTCTTACCAAGGTAATTAGGCACTGATGACCCTGCTTTTGGCAGCTATGGGGTCTCCAGGCTGGGAATGGTGGGACCATGAGAAATTAAATCAGAAGAGAACTTCATAAAACAAATTGGGATGAAACTGTCCTCATAACCTGGCTGGTCTAGGTATGCACCCACCAGGCTCAGAAGAACATTTCAGTGCAGACCTACTTCAGACTTATCCTGGGAACAGACAGTTAAATAAACCCCCGTTCTCCCCTGTGCTTGCCTGTCACTGCAGAAAGCAAACTCTGTGGTCTTTTTAAGCTTTTTGTGAACTCCCAAAGTTTTTGCTTCCATTGGGAACTGAATCTGCATAGGCTTTGACTTTCACTTAACCAGTGCTGAGCAGACTTCTGAACGTTTACCACTTGGTCACACCTTGACACACATGTCAGCTGTCACTTGTGCGTGCTGTTTGGTCAGGTTTACCAAAGCCAGGCCTGTGGGGAGGCACAGCTTCGGTCTGTTCCCTCACTATTGCACAAGGTACTCAAGTTAAAAACTTGTTACTGTCATCTAAGATGTGAAGGAGAGAGTGCAACAGTGAGGGCAGGAGCACCGACTTAGGCACAGCTCTCTCTCCTAATGCCTGTAGGGGAACCGTAACCAGAAACAGCAGCATCCCATATGTACATACAGCATCTGAAGGCCTCTTGTGGTACATTGCATTGGTGTGGCACATGTTGTGCCATTAACTGAAGAGGTGAAACTTTCAGATGTGGGTTTCTCTCCACTTTTCTTTATTGAGAGCAACACAAGAGGATTGGGTGTTTCAAGCAGGAGCGTCAAGCATGATCAAAGTGGGAGAGGAGCACTTGAGAATACATTCCCACAGCAAGCAGTTGTGCAGGAAAGAGGTGACCAGGTCAAAGGAAAAGCATATAAACAATTGAGAGAGAATCTTCTTGGCTGCCAGTTTGTTTATGTCTTGCAGAAAAGAGCTTAGCAAGCTGCATGCATCTCCAGCTTAGCTATGACACAAAGTTCCTGTCCTCTGGAATGATAATGCAGGGAGAGGAGCCGCAAAAGTCACGTCTGTATTTCCTGCCCCAGTTTTTGCATAAGGAAGTGCTGCAGGCTGCACCCTAATAAAATGACCAAAATTGATTTTTTTTATTTGCTTGGTTTCCCTTTCCTTGAGTGCACAATTCCCTGGGAAAGCTCTCTGCAGTGTGCTGTGGGCAGCAGAAAGGTGGGAAGTGTTCAGGATGCCTACGAGAGAAAGACCCTTCCTCTTGGCCATGGTGAATCAACACTCAAGCATGGCTTTATGGGTTGAGGTTCGAAAATACCTCAACTGACAAAGACTAGGGATCTTAAAACAGTCAGTGGGACTTGGACATAGCATTCTAGTAGGTACTGGGCACTTTTGTGCTCCCAAGATTTTATGAAAATCTAACCCAAAATTTCTTGGTTAGGAGCTGTGGTTTTGTCCGTTACTCCTGTGTGTGTGGCTTTGTAGCACTCTGCTCCTCTAGCCTGTCTTCTTCCAGCAGAGGAAGCATCCAGTGAGTGAAGGAGAAGAGCTTGTACCTGATGGTAGGAACACACTTTGAGGGTCTATTGAGTCATTCCCAGTCTACATGCTCCTCATTTGTTTGGAGCCAAATTCTGTGGTCTTTGTTAGTGTACATGATGGACTTCTCTGGGCACTTTGGTCTGCACATTATATATGAGGGCATTAGTTCTGTTTAATACTCACTGGGATGTTCTTCCTGTTGTGAAAAGCATCACTGAAATTCAACACACTTGATAGTAGCAAAGTCCTGGAAAGATTTATTTGGAGAGCCTGTGCTCCATACCCAGTTGGTGTAAACCTGTCTAGCTCTGTGCAGGCTGCAGCAGCAACACTGATTTCTGTGTGCTGCCTGTCTCGCAATAATCTGCTTGCAGCTCATATCTCTATCATAGGTATTCGTAAAAGGTCTCAAAGCAAAAAAAAACCAAACAAACAAACAAACAAAAAAAACCCCATCCTGTTCCGTACTAGATCTTTTTGTCCCCCCAAAGGTCTTACAGTGAGATATGGTAGTTTGTTCACAGACATGTCCCAGTCTTTGCAACTGTGTTCCTGATAAATATTTTGTCAGCAGTTGAGAGGATTTAGAATCATAGAATGGTAAGGTTGGAAGGGACCTCAAGGATCATCTAGTTCCAACCCCCTGCCATAGGCAGGGACACCTCTCACTAGTACAGGTCACTCAAGGCCTCGTCCAACCTGGCCTTGAACAACTCCAGGGAGGGAGCAGCCACAACCTCCCTGGGCAACCTGTGCCAGTGCCTCACCACGCTCACTGTAAAGAACTTCCTCCTNTGCAGAGCCCCAACTCTCTGTCTGTCCTCATAGCAGAGCTGCTGCAGCCCTCTGAGCATCCTCGTGGCCTCCTCTGGACCCGCTCCAACACTTCCATGTCCTTCCTGTGCTGAGGGCTCCAGAACTGCACACAGTACTCCAGGTGGGGTCTGACAAGAGCAGAGTAAAGGGGCAGAATCACCTCCCTTTCCCTGCTGGCCACGCTGCTCTTGATGCAGCCCAGGGTTCTCTTGATTTACACCCAAAGTGTTGTTTAATTGTGGTTAATTTCTGTAGTTTGGAGGGTGGATGGCTGGTAAGATCACATGGCATTGTCTCTGCTCCATGAATCAAAGCCTTACAGCTAGAGTTGGAGAACCAAAGTGGGGGGTGGGGGAAATGTAGTAAGTAACAGGCTTCTAGGAAAAATGTCTTTGGAGATATAAAGGTTTGGTCAAAATTAAGGCAGTCTTGTGAAACTTGTGAATGCTTTTTAATGATCATCTTGGATTGTGAAGAAGCAGAAAGAAACCTCAGCATTTTTATTTACAATACTCATGTGACTCTTTTTGGGTTTTCTGCTAGTATTAGTGCAAGTTTTGGTTCACCTGCAATGAGTACTTTGAACACAGTCTTTTGTTCTCAATCACCAGTTGGTTTGCTCCCCCAGAATCACATCTTTAGCTGTATAACCTCTCCACACAGATTCGGCCTTAAATCAATGCCTGACTTGTGGCTAGTGATATTTCTTTACCAGGAAAGTATCTGGCAGCTCCTTCCCAGTGGATTTGAGAAGTAGGCTGTGTTGAAAATAAGATTATACTTGGTCATTTCTCTCTATGCTGTCTTTAGAGTAAGCATAAAGCTTATTCTTCTTTTATCCATGTCAGTTATGGATTTCCATAGCGCCAAAGGAGGCACACAGCATATTGCAAAGGCAGATTATCCATAATAAATCATATGGTGAGCCTTGCAGGTTTGCAAGCAGCTGGCTTTAGGAAGGTTTGAACCTGAAATGAGGTTTGATGATGAAGCTGAAATGATCACTCAGAAATGGAATGCCCTCCATTTCTTTGGAGAGCTGTGAGACTTACCTTGCATACAGGAGCTCACTCTTTGTCCTCCTCTGATCCTGCCCAACAGTTGCTTTGCTTTCTCACTTCTCTCCCTTCCCCCCTCCTCTTCCACCTCTTTCCTGGTAGTGAAATATGTGAAATCAGTGACATCATATGAAAGTTTGTCTTGAGAACAGAGTTGTCTGTCATGGGACAGCATTAGGTGCAGGGAGTTTGGAGAGAGCAGACCTGGCCCTCAGCAGCCCACTGGTGTATTTTCATCGGCTACGTTCAAAGTCACAAATCCACTAACCCAACCTTGGTGTGTGTCAGCTTTCATTTCTGAGCAGAAGCAGGAAATGAGCCAATGTGCAAACCCAAGAAATAAGGAAAATACTTGTCTGAGTCTCAAACCAAGGTTTGATTTTACACTACACATTTGGGTCAGCTTTCTATTTTTTCTTTTTTTTTTTCCTAATTAATTCAGCAAAAGGATGTTGGGTAAAGCACAACCTGTGTTGGCGGAGTAAGACCAGTGAATAGAGAGCTCTCAAGCAGAGCAGAGCTGGCATTCATTGGGGGTGAGCTCACCTTCATGATGGGATTTTACTGCTTGACTGCAGCCTCAGAACCACCACAGTACAAACACTCAGTAGGAGAAAACATCTGGAGGCCAGAGCTTGGTCTGGCTGCGGAACCTCTTGCACAGAGAGGTCCCAATCCAGGCAAGCAGTGTGCAGCGAATCATAACAAAAAGAAGAAAAGTGATTTTTGGCAAACACAGCTAATTAGCCCATCATTCTTTTGTTCCCTGGAGATGATCTAACAGACTTGTCTTCAAAATCCAGTGATTTTGAAAGTATGTAAATATTATTTTAGTCTTCTTTAAAATTACTTGCTCAAATGTCAAGAATGATATTAGTATGAGAGAGGCTCTTCTTTCAATTACATTTCCTCTTTCCTTTCTCTTGCTCATTGTTTTTTAGAGTCACCTACCTGGATAATTTTTTAGCACCTTTGTGCTCTGTCATCAGGTAATTTTTGTCACTAGGACTGGGAGAGGTTCTCTTATGGTTTGAGGAGGGGGGGTTGTGGTTTTTTTGTTTGTTTGGCTTTTTTTTGTTATTGTTGGTTTTTTGCTTTTGGTTGGTTTGGGTTTGTTTGTTTTATTTGTTTTTTAATAATCTATAATGTCCCCTTTTTCCAAACACTGAGCTGAAGAGTTGTGAAATCTTGTTGTAATTCCAGAGGTCTGCACTTTCCTTGCCCAGTCTGACAGGCATGGTTGAGTAGTTAGCACCTGGCCCTGAGGGTCAGGGCACCTCGACCTATTTCTAGGTCTTTCCTGTATTTCCCATGTGAGCCTGAATGAGTCACACTCTTTAAAATGTCCCTGCAAATAGCAGTAATGAGAATTTCTTAATCCTCAGATTGACTTTGCAGAAAGCTGGCTTACTGGCCCTGCTGTTCATGGTTAGACCTGCTTAGTTTCATACCTTGGACAGACACTGATGGCTGCTATCCTGCAGTTATCACAGACCATAGATGCTGGTTTGCAAAGCATAGTTGGGTGACAAGGGAGCATGTGGCCACCAGGGCTATCCCACCTCCACTGCCTGCCACTGGGCACCCTACCAGCATGCGTTTAGGAGAGGCTTTTGAAATATTCAGTGCTGGCTCTCATCTGATCCTGCATTGAATAAATGCAGGGGTTGATCTCAGATTCCCCAAGCTTACTCTTGCCATTGACCCAAACCCATCTGTTTTTTTATGTTCAGGTCCTCTGTACTACAAGAGGAACTATGAGAGGCAGAGGAGAAGGCGAGGAGGAAAAAAATTGTGTTTCTCCTGGCGGGGCAGAAGTAGGGAGATGGGACTGTTTTGTTGGTGCCCTCATCCTTTTTCCTTTGTTTCATCTCCCAGTGTCCCTTTGCTTTAGATTCTTTCTCTTCGTCGCTGCACTTTGGAGGAGGAGGAATAGAGGACTGCTTTCTGGCTCTGGTGTAAGCAGGGCAAGGCAGTTACCAGCCTAGACATCTCTCATTAAGACCTTTCTTCCTTCTCCTTTGGGCAGATGATGCCAACACCAAAGGTGGGACCTTAGGACAGAGTCATTCTGTAGTGGGCCTGTGTTTGAATCTGTGCTCTCCCATCCCATCCCTCCATCTCACCTTTCCCATTCTGCTGTGGGAGATCTCAGCACCTTTCTTTTCTTTCCAGTCTGGTCCCTCCACGTTCCACTTTCACGGTGGGATTAATTCTCCTTCCTTCTCATCTCCTCTCTCTCCTGTTTACCTTGTGTGTGGCCTCTGCCCGAGCAGGGCTCCTGCAGTTCATGCCCTGATCTCGATGTCTCCTGTAATCCATCTGTAAAACCTGTGCTGTGCAGTCCTTCCAGTCCCACTGGAGCTGTTTGCAGAGTAGCTTTCTGGGTAGAAGTGGCCAGTCCTAGGTGGAACACCAGATGTAGGATCATTACCATAATCCCTCCTCTCTAGGCCTGTCCCATCAAGCCAGCAGATGTGTAAATCTCCAACCCGCCACAGCTGTGCATGGTGGTTTGCACCACTGGGAGCAGGATGTGCAGCCTGGGGAGGGATGCTACCAGCAAGGGTGCACAGAAGGAAGAGGATGCAAAGCTGTGCCATCTCTCCCCCTCTCAGTGCCCTAAAAAGAAGTGGTGCTCAGGTGGGCTTTCATGGTCCCCTAGGAGGATTCTCAGAGAGAGTGAGAAACTTGGGACTGCTTAGTCTGCAGTAGACTGAGAGGATCTTATCAATGTATACAAATATCTGAAGGGTGGATGTAGCCAATCTCTTTGTGGTGGTCAGCAGCAATAAGGCAAGGAGCAGCACTGACAAACAAGAGGAGAAGCTTCTTTACAGTGAGGGGGAGAGAGCACTGGAACAGGCTGCCCCGAGCACTTGTGGAGTCTCCTCTGGAGACTTTCAAAACCTGCCTGGATGTGTTCCGGTGTTAACTACCCTGGGTGATCCTGCCTTGGCAGGGAGGTTGGCTTAACTACCCTGGGTGATCCTGCCTTGGCAGGGAGGTTGGCTTAACTACCCTGGGTGATCCTGCCTTGGCAGGGAGGTTGGCTTAACTACCCTGGGTGATCCTGCCTTGGCAGGGAGGTTGGCTTAACTACCCTGGGTGATCCTGCCTTGGCAGGGAGGTTGGCTTCGATCTCTGGAGGCCCCTTCCAACTCTAAAGTTCTGTGATTCTTCCTGTGTACGTTCAGGGCTCTGTAATAGAGACAGTTCAGTGTGTGACCCTTCATGGCCCTTTAGCAAATCACCTGTAACACACCAAACATCTTAATAACACAAAGCAATGATGAATCTTGAAGTGTCCCCATCTCTCTGCTGCCCTGATGCCTGGTGCTTGTTGCTGGATGCCATCTGGGACTGTGTTGCACCTTTGTGAGTAACATGACTTTGTGCAATCCCGAGCATCCAGATAGGATGTTTGCTGCTGGGTTTTCTGCTTTATCTTTGAGTGTTCTGGAGATCAGGCTCTGAGGCAGCTATGACAAACTAATGCTACTCCAAAGGATTCTGCCTTCCTTAGGAAATTAGTCTGCACCTCTCTTTGCAAACAAGCCAACTTTTAGGGTATGTTAGGAGTAAATGGCTGTGAGATGGATGGAGTGAGCTGGGGAGAGGAAGCCAGTGCAATTAGTTGGTGTATGACTGGAGGGAATTAGTTAATTCAGGCTTTGGTTCTGTCCTTTGAGAAGAAAACAAATGAGATGACATGCCATTAGAGGAGATGAGTTGTCTTAATCATTGGCTTGACGTTCCTGTTTTTTCTGTTGGACATCTTTTATTAGCAGAGATTTGGGTACTTCTGAGGGTACCAGACAAGCACTTCATTAGTCATGGAGAAAAAGTCCTGGCATTTTAGGTGAAGCTCAGAAACTCTGCATTAAAACTTTGCTGGTGGGATGAAAGCTTGGTATTTGGGGTAGCTTTGGCATGTGGATGCATTGCTCTGGGGTAGGAGCAATGCTACACGATTATGCTGCTCTAACCTCGTGGTACCGTTGTGCTGGGACACTTGTGACGACAGCTCTCTGGAGGTGGACATGCCAGTAGGCGTATTGTGACTTAAATCACAGTATCTGCTGAAGGCACTGTGTGGTTTTTTTTTTTTTCTCCCCATGTATATATATATTTAAGTAGGCAGCAATTCTGTGGCGTTGCTCACATCAACCCACCAGTCCTGCCTACCTCATCAATAAAAGAACGTGACAAGTTCAACCCTGGCGGGGGAAACCAAATCGTGTCTCTGCCCATTGTTCAGCTCTGGTGTTTGGGATGGTTGTGGGGAACCTGTCTCAGAGATCAGTGTCACACACTAGATGTTTCAGCTACGCCTTTGGATGTGTGCTCAGCAGGGTGGCTCAGCTGTGAAAGGTTGCTTTTCTCTGGACTATAAAGCAAGTCCTTGCTCTGGCTGATCCTGTGGGTCTCAATATGTGGTGTGGTGAAGCTCATAGTGAAGCTCACATTTTTACCTGAGGAGAAATGTTGCACGTAGAACTCATAAATCCGTCAAAGCTACATCCAGCTGAATGGGGGCCAACTGCAGGGCAGCTTTAATCCACTTGTACCAGGGACAATCCCAGCACAGGGGATTTCCTGGTTCCTTTCCATGGTCTACCAGCTCAAAATAGAGGTGAGGAGCCCTGCTCTGACTTTTATTAGGAAAGGTGATATTTGGTGAGTCTGGGAAGCAAGGTGTGAGAGGCAATTACACACCCCAAGCTTGGAGGCCAATTGTGACTTTTATGATCTCATTTCCTCATCTGCACACAAATGCTTGGCCAAAGCCCAGGCTCTGCAAATGAGCTTTGGTCACTGCTGATTTCAATTAGCAGGAGCAGTCCTGTGCAGTGTTCCCAACAAGCAAATGACAAAGTATCAGTCTCAGGCTCTGGCAGTTTTCTCTTCTTCATCCTGCCAGAGGGCTTTTTCTGAGCCCCAAACCAGCCCCTTGATCTCTGCTTCCAGGAAACCTTTATGAAATTCAGACCAGATTCTTGAGCAAGACCCAAATGTTTCAGCCAGAAAGATTTCTTTCTTTCTTTTTTTTTTTTTTCCCCTTTTCATTTTATATTTGGAAAGGCTGAATGAAGGAGGATTAAATCCAAACAGAAGCTGAAGAGCTGGTATTTTCAATGGCACGTTTAGCATGTATTTGAGCAGCCTCCGATGGGCATGGCCTTGCTATTGTTTTCTTAAAATTATCAATCAGGCCAATGTGTTTAAGCAGTCTTGAGTCTTACCTTCTTTCCTCATGTTTCACAAGTACAACCAGTGAGTCATGTGTGATGTTACTTACTTGTCTTACAGCACAGCAGTGATGGCCCCTTGTAGGAGGCACTGCAGAGAGCTCAGCTTTTAAAGAGCATCTCCAACCAAACACCCAAAGTGCTGGCTAAAATTGCCAACCCTCTGTTCACGTAACAGAGGTGGAAGTGGCTTCCCTCCCCTGACAGGTGCCTTTGTACAGTGCTGATGGGACTCCTTATGGGGCACGGTGACCTTGTTGGTCATGCCAAAGAGAAGCTGGGCTTCTCTGGACCAAAGGACAACCTACTGCTGCTTAGCGAGACCTTGCGCAGCAGAGCCACAGCAGACTCACTGCTTTGAGCTCTGCTGGGATGCCCTGGGGGGAGTCACACAGCACAGGGGCTCCTGCACTCTGCAGTTGGTGAGTGAAGGCAGCCTGATGTACCCAGTGGTTTCTATCCTGATTTAAGAAGTCCCCCAGTGTGTGGCACTGAGGAAAACACCCAGTGTCTGTTCATCTGTGCTCTCTGATGCAGTGTGGGTGTGGATCATCATGTGTCTCCTTGCCCCAGTGCCCAGCATGACTGCCCAAGGATATTTCTGTGCATTAGACAGTCCCTCTCTAGCCTTGGTTAACTTGCTGATTAATGCAGCAGCATTCATTAATTATTCATCAAACCACCAATGGAGCAATTAGGTTTCTCTTCCTTTGAAGATACTGGTACCTATTTCTATAAGGAGAGTAAAGGAGGAGGCTGCAGAGCTAATTGCAGGCATGCAAAGTGAGGAAGACTTTTCAGCCGCTGCTTCGCTCTGTGCCTGAGAAGCCTCTCTTTTGTGGAGGTGTCAATAGCAATTTCATTGTCTTCTCGGAGGAACAAGTGCCTTTAACCATTTAAACCCACTTAAAGGAATGGCTTTTGTGCTCCGATTAAAGACACAATGCAGAGAAAAAGGGGCCTGCCTGGCTGCAGAGTCTCCCTTTGGGGAAGGTCTAGCCTGGGGCAGAGGTGTCGTGGGTGCTGCTCTGCCCTCCTGACCCACTGACCTTTCCCAGCTGGGATAAACCTGTCCCTGCTGAGCTGAAGCTGGACTTGGAGCTGCACAAGCAAGATTTCCATCTCAGCACTACATTTCAGGCCACAGCTATGAAGCAATGCTTCCTACCCTGCCTTATACCACTAACTAGATCCAAAAGACCCCACACTGCTCTGGGAGGCCTTTACAGTCAGCACCTGACTAGGCATCTCAGGAGGCATTTTCCCTCCACTTTACTTTTCTGGTTTTATCCCACACAAAACTGCCCATGAAAATAGCCTTCTAAAACCTGCAAGGGTCACCTTGCTGCAGAGCTTGAGTGTCTGCCCAGGCATGGTGGTTTTCTTTGTAGTTCAAAATACTTCAAGAGCTCCAAGCTAAATGTATGACAACAGCATTAATAAATAATAAAAGACATCAATAGTTCTGAGGATTTTATAGCCACTCCTATCCTGAGATCTCAAAGCATTTCACCAGTGTTAATTCGTGATCTTACAGATGCTCTTGACAGACTACTTGAGAGCAGAAAAGAGAGTCAGGACATGTAGGAGAGCAGGAACCAGATTGCAGTGGCTCTGCCTCCACAACCCTCCCTTGCCCCAGGTAATGAACTTTTTGAGCTGTAGCTCTGAACAGCTTGCAATCGTACAAGCATCCATGGATGCTACTTTTGCTCCCTCCATAGCACCATTTTGACTGGATAGAAAAGAGAACAGGGAGGCTGCTTCCTCATATTGAAATTACTTCCAGGGACACTTAGTATAAATATTCCCTTTGGAGAATAAATCTTATGAGGAGTGACTGAGAGTGCTGGAGCTGTTTAGTTTGAAAAAAGAGGAGGCCGAGGTAAGACCTCATTGCTGTCTAACTGAAAGGACATTGTGGAGAGGTTGGTGCTGGTTTCTTCTGAGAGGTGATTAGTGATAGAACCAGAGGGAATGGCCTCAAGCTGTGATTGGGTAGGGTTAGACTGGACATTAGGAAAAATATTTTCACAGAATGGAATGGGCTGTGCAGGGAGGTGGTTGAGTCATTGGCCATGGATGTATTTAAAAGCTATTTGGACGCGGCATTTGGGAATATGGTTTAGGGGTGAACCTTGTAGAGTAGGGATATCAGTTGGACTTGGTAATCATGAGGGTCTTTTCCAACTGGAATGTTTCTGTGGTTCTGTGAAATACCCTAGAAAGGCAGTGATGATACCCACTTAGTAAGTGCTGTGAACTAAACCTTTAAGTGAACATGATGTCATTGTCTAAGGAGAGTATTGTTTTGACATTAAAATGCAGTAGGATTGAGTGATAAGGGGAGGAGATTGTCTGCTCCAATCTTGTCCTCCAGTAGAGTTAAGCAAGCTTAATGGTTAAACAAGGACTTTCAATGGAGTTTGAGGACAGTTTCTTTTGCAGTACTTTATTAGGGACTATAGTAAATCTGGTCTCAGTTAGCTCATGGCTGGAGACTTTGCTGGGCAGGCTGAAGCATCACAACAGAGCTGTAGGAAAGCCCAGAGGCAGACACTTCACTTTCCTTTCTGCATGCTTTTGAGGTATTTGCTTGCTCACCAGATTGAAATGTGTCTTTTGTGCTACTGCAGTGACTGTAGCTGCTTTGCTGCTCAGCTTAGTCTGAAGAGGGAAGCAAATGGCAGCAACAAAAAAAAACAAACAAACAAAAAAAAAAGATTAAGAAGAAGAAAGTTACTTTGCTTCCTTCTTTCAAGTCAGGGAATGAAGTCCTGCTGAACAGCAACATTAACAGAAAAGAGCTGAGATCTGAGTGGAGAAACCTTAGAGGATCTGTTTCTGGTGGGAAGACACATGCTCTGTCTGCTTAGGAGCATGAAAGGCCAGGAACAGGGAACAGCTTTGGACAGGAGTATGTGTTGCTGTGTGGCCAGCACTCAAGGGGAAACAAAGCAAATTACTATGCATTTCCTAGACTTACTTGGTCCTGACATACCTGATCTCCAGGGAATGTCTTCAACTGTGCTGTGGCTGGTGTGGCTACTCAGCACCAGGGCTAAGCTCAGAGGAAAGGATTGTGGCAGAAAGAAGGGATAGGTGATGTTTATTTCTGTTCAGCCCATCTGAAGTAACTCTCCAGTTCTGCCACAAGGCAGCAGAGGAGAGAGTGATAATGCTCGATTAGCCCCACTCTGACAGCTCTCCAGGACAAACTGTCCTTGCAGTCTCTAGCAAGATCATGTCACCTAGACAAATCCTTCCTCATTCATTGAAACTTTAGTTGTTCTTTTACCAAAGGCCAAAAACAGCCCATGGAAACCTAAATCCTCTTTCTGATTCCAGAAATGAGGAGGAAAGGGAGCAGTTTCCACTGCAGCAGTCAAGTACATGACAGAGTGATGGTTTGTGGTCCTTCCCGGGGATGCCTGGCTGCCATGCTAGGAGATCAGCTAGCACCGAACTGCGCCTGTTCCTGACCACAAAAAGAGAGGGGATTAGGAGTTATGTAAAACAGGCAATGTTATAGTTAGTACTGCATCACAACAAGAAATCACTTCTTAAGAGATACATTAACGCAGTATCTGCACTTGTCACTGCAAAACAGTGGATCTGCTTCAGGAGCAGTGTTGGAGGCAGTTTCTGAAAGGTGTCAAGATGTTCCCTAGCTAATATCAGACCAAAGTGGTTACAGCAAATGCTAAAGGATTATGTTCCTCTACCAGAAGGCTTCCCAAGTCCCTACACCACAACAGTGATAGAAGAATCCAGCTCCTTGGGTGTTTTTCTCTTCTCATCGGCCTCAGTTTTATTTTAACCCACCTTTTTTTTGAGGTGGGTTCATTTAGCAAAGGTGCTGCTATTGGTTAAAGTGTGATAGATCAGCAAGTTCACTCTGGTGATGCTGAAGGCTGCAACATCCCAAGATCTCACGTTGCTGCAGATGCACTGCTGCTTCTGGGTTTTAACAGCTGGTTTGGAAACCTGGATAAGGTAGAGCACAGATTTTCAAAAAGAGAGACGAGCTAGAAAAAAAACAACCATCAAGGATGAGAGAGTTGTTTAGCAAGACAAAAAGAAATTACAAGTGATTTGTCTTCTATGCTCAAGTACTTTTGCAGGGAGAAAACACCAAACAGGAAGGAGAACCTTAATCTCAGGAGGTAATTCAGGGCAATCATCCCTGACTGGTAAAGTGAAGCAAAAAAAAAGTTCAGCTGGGCTTGTGTTTTTGGCAGCAGGGACAGCAAGCCTTGGGGACAAACCACCCCCATCAGAGGCTCTCTTTCGAGATAGGCTGAAATCAACACAAGCCATTAATCTTTATACTGGAGTAATTAAGCTTAATACAGGGTAACTGAGTGAAAATGAATAGGCTGGGATGCACAGGAAGGAAGATGGGGTAATTCTTCCTGGCCTTCCAGTATACAAACAAGCTTTATAGTCCTAACATGAGCCCCGGAGGCTGACTGTGCTTTACTGTGGAAAGATGTGGGGTTTATTAACAACCAGATACCCTTCCAAGCCGTTCTCACAAAAGCTGTTGTAAAAATGGCAATGGGGCTTTAAAAAGTGTTAGCAAAGCTGCTGCCCCTTTCTTCTCTGCACCCAGAAGTCTTCAGGATGCCAAGAGATCAGGTCCAAAGCTGCAGAAAAGGAGTACCTCTCCCCACATGTATCTTGTGTGCTGCACACCTCAGTCAATAGCCCTGGACGGTACCGGGTGGGTTGGGACGGGCAGGGCTCTCCGCGTGTTCGGCAGCTGCCGCTTGATGCCACCAACAGCCAGACTGCTGCCACTTACAGAGGGAACAGACCAGAGCCACGGGGAAAGATGTCTGTAGCTGAGGTGTCCCAGGGGCAGGGAGGGAAGCAGCGCCGGGGGCAGAGGATGGCAGTGGTCGTCTCCGCAGCATAAATGTCACTGCCCATCACCTCTTCCCCTGCATGCCCAGCCCTCCAGGGCACTGTGATGAAAACCTCTTGGCATTATCAACAGAACAGCGTTTCTTTCAGTCTACTTTCTCTTTGTGACTGTTGTTTCTGATTTTATACCTACATATAGGGTTTGGGGGGGCTTTCTTTTTTTTTTTTTACCCCACTAATTTCAGCCATGTTAAGTCCTGCTGGGTGACAGGAGGGAAAAAACATGATTATACTGTTCTCCTCAGATCTGGAGCACAGGCAGCAGTTCAGTCTTGGTTTCTCATCTGAAAACCAGAACTGCGTTTCTAACAATACAGCACCCACCCAGCATGAAATTGTAATGGATCACACTTTGCCCTAGGTCCTTGGCTTATCCTTGGTTGACACTGAATTAAAGGACGTGATGTGTGGGACTCAGTAAATCCTTAAACTGCTGTCCCAGAGACAAGTATTACCACCCGTACCACACTGACACACGAGATTAGTGGAAGAGGTGCCCTCAGTGCCACAGGCAGAAATGGGTCAGCTCAGATTTGGAAAGCTCTCTACATGAAGTGAGTAGCGATCAGCCTGTAGAAATAAAAGGCCAAAAATACTGTGTTTGCTGCCTTGAAGCCCCACTGAGATCCACAGGCAGAGTCCTAAGCAGCTGAACAGCACCATAACGTGTGATGGGTATTAGTTTTGTGAATGCCATTTTGTTAGAAATTAGGTAAAGAAATTAGGAAACAGTCGTAGAGCTGTGCTCTTAGCCAGTATGAATCTTCTTGATACCACCAAAGTCCCTAAATTCATATTAATGCACATCAGACAAGAATTTCATGACTAAGGGCTGCATTGTGAACTTTTCAAATGCAATCCATGTGTCCTCACTGCTTCTAATAACTGCGTGTGGCAGCAACACAAATCTCATCTCTATTCTGCTTTCCCTCTTCTCCTTGCCCTAATCAAATCCTTTATTCATGCTTTTTTCCCTGACATACTAGGTTTTTATGGCTCGGTTCAGCAATGACTAAGTAGCTGTACAGGTACAAAACAGTGCTGTCTTTGTTCTGGAAAAGTGGAGAAATGAAAATGTATAATTTTGAAAGAAGGAAGCTGGCAAGTGAGAAGGAAGTTGGGCGCTCGCTGGTGTACGCTGGCATGAGCCGAGTTGAATTTACCAGTGCTGTGTGGAAAGAGAGCAAGGAAGGAAAATAAACTCATCTGTTGTTCTGTTTTACCACCTCCCAAACAGCCCAAAGCCCGTCAGAGGTGGTGATGTTTCTGTGGTTAAACTGATGATACTTGTCTGCCTCTCTTACATTTGCCTTACTATCTTAATTTCACTCTCCCACTGTCCCTTCACTCCCCAACACTGCACATGCTTGTCCTGCCAGTTGTGGTCATGAGGAGCACTGGTCAAGTTCTTCCTCCTGTGCAGTATCACATCTTCAAATGCTGTTTTGCATGGCAAATTGTGACCAAAGCTGTGCTGTTCTTAGGACAACCTACTATGCTTCTCCCATCACATGTGCCTCCAAAGACAGCCCGCAGCAGCAGTATGTGCATGCTGTAAGGAGACCTTAACTCTTCCCTGATATTTTTCAGGAAACTTTATTAATCCACCATGCTTGTAGAAAGCAAAATTGAAATACAAAGTGTTGTACCTCCTGCATGAAGCCTCGGGGCAGGATGGCATAACCTATTCACCTTTCATAGGGCTTTGGGTGCCCTCAATCTGTCTGTGCTTTTGGGTTTGCCACCGTGTCTCTACAAGTGTTTGAGGAGGCAGAGGTCATCTGCCACAAATGTGCCACTGCTGCATGTGGGATGGAGTAGGCAGATAGAGATGAGCTGGGGACAAACCTCAGCTCCTCACTGGAACTGGTAGAGCCAAGTATTGATCTGGGGAGAGGGGAGAGCAAAACTCTGTGTTTCTTGCCAGGAACTTTGCAAAGTCTGTGCAGACACTGAAGGCATGCAGCAGGCAGGAGATGGGAATGCAGACCAGGTGGAAACCAGATGTGAGCATGGTTCATTTGAAAGATTGTGCACAGACCTATGCAGTATTGCTTTCTCTGCTCCGTTGAGTCTGCTCAATGCGCTACCTCGCAGCACGTGCACTAGTGGATGACCAATTCCCTTGGGAACTTTGGCTTCCCCAGCCATTGCAATGCTATGTGGAGTCTGCTCCGTGTCTGGTTGTGATTCTGTCCTGGCGGGATGTACTCTAGGTCTGGCTCTGAGAGGGGAAAAGAGAGCTCTGGAGCCCCCCACTTAGGGAGAAAGATCTGAGCTGGCTAAAGGGCAGTGACTCTAATGGGGAAGGGAGGCAGGGCCAGCCTGAACAAGGACCTGATTGCCCAAGAAACCAGCTGGAAGCTCCTCAGAGGAGCAGAAAGTGGGTGTAAAGCTGGGTCACAGACCTGGTGGGAAGCAGGAGGCACCTGAAGGAGACTGTAATCATAGCAGTCTAGAAGGTGCATTGAAACCAAGCCTAAAAGCAGGTACTTGTTTTTTAAGGTGAGAGCACAGTTTGTTTTGTGGTTGGTTTGGTTGGCTGTTTTTTTTTTTTTTATTTCCCTTTGGGAGTTTTAACCTTCTTAGTGTAGCTTCTTTATTCCAGGAGTTCATTGCTCAGGGAGATGCTGGAGCAGCAGGCAGTCACAGAGGCTGCTAGTGGCACATTTATACTGAGATAGAGCATAGGCAGATTCAACTCAAAGCTCTCGAGCTTTTGAAAACCCATTGCCAGATTTATCCCTTCAGCCAGGTCCTATGGCCTTCTCTGGCCAGCCAAGAGTGGTTGTATGAGCACCAAACCAGCTCAACTTCTTGGCCCAACCAGCGACCCCAGGGGGAAACCAGCTTTGGTGGACTGGAAGTGTGCAGTGTCCCAGTAGCAGTTTACAGAGTGGGTCTCCAGGTTCTCAGCCAAGAGGGATGTATTACTGTAGCAAATCCTGTTGCCCAGATTTACCTTATTGGTGGGAGCCTCAAGAAATATGGGGCTACCTTCTACTCTTTCCCATGCCTTCAAGGTCCTTTGGGTATAGGAGGCCTGCTTTCTCAACTAGGGTGGTTTCCTTGCTCGTTTCCCATGGGAAGAGCCATTAGTGCAATATCAATGCTGGAATTCATTACGAGATGACTGTGACAATTGCAGGAAATAAGCAGTGGGAGCAGATGGGCTTCCAGACAACAGAAATCCCTTTTCTCTCTGAATGTCCTCAGCAATTAGGCACATGCAAAAAGCAAGGGATTAAAAAATGCTGTAGGCTCAGGGTGTCCTGTAGGCCGAGTTACCTTAACACACGAGTGAGCCTTTTCTGGTGACTCCAGCCTGGTGTGGACCTGCAGGAGCTCTACATGAATCACCTGACTTGATCTTTGCTTCATTTTCTGTTAGTTATTGAGCTGTTTACGTGAAGCTTTCCACACTGCCACCTCAAAGCATGGATGTCTTTCAGAGCTTTGCATTTCAGCACTGTGACCCAGTTACCTGCTTTAACAGGGACATTTTGTTCTCTTTTAAGGGCACCATTGTAAAAAATATTCTCTTTGTTCTTTGATATTGAGGTAGTGACTGAGCCCCACTCCCCTTCCCCTCATCTGACCTGCCCAATTAGTGTATCTTCTTGTTCTGCACTGAAATGCCTTGGCTGCAGCCAAGATGATGCCTTTATTTATGCTACTTAGTGATATACAGAGGATGGGAAGGGTAGAAACGGCTGTGTAGAAGCCATGGTCATCTAAAGCATTAGATATTGCTCACAGAAAGCCTTCTTGCCTCCAAACCTTGGACAATCTGTCTCTCTTGTGCCAAAGGGGCTGTGCATTTGTTGGCTGTGCTCCAGCTAAGGTTCTTACTTAATCCAGACTAGCTGCTGCTCTTTGCCGGGGTTAGTACATCACATGGGAGAAGCCCAATGTGGGCTGCTCTTGAATAACAGCAGCTTTGGATCACCATCAGCACAACCAAGGCTACAGTCCAGAGAACAACAAAAACTTGTGCACTTTGTGCCTCACTAGACTGAGATGATGTCTTCTTTTAGGAGGAGATCTCAAATGGTTTGTGAGAGCTCACAGTGGTAGAAGGGAAAGATGCTAGATCGCAGCGTGGACAAGTGCTTGTACATTATGAGATCCAACTGCTCAGAGTAAACTATTTAGAGGGCAGGTAGTTATGCCTGTTGAGGAAGTTTTTCCAGCCTGCTTTGGCTTTTATTAGAAGGAATATTAGAATGTGATACATAAACTCTTTCCACAGTGAGATTTGTATTTTCCACAGCAGGTTTGAGTTGTGTTGGGAAATTAAAAACTCAAACTCTGAGCCTTATTTTATTTCATGTGAAAGGCTTGAATGTTCCTAGTATGAGGAATCAATTTTCCAACTGCTTCTACTGAAACAGGTCGTAATTTGCTTGGTGTCTCCCACGAGGCCCAGGACATACAGTGACACCCTGCCTCGATTTGAGAATGTCCTGTCCCAGGTTGCTCCCTAAGAAGTGACAGATCACCCTAAATGCCCCTTGAAACATGCTGTAGCTTCCACTCGGCCACAAACTCACACACGGTGTTTGAAAATTGCCAGCGAAAAAGAGAATCGGTTTCAACAGCTCCTTGTCTGTAGTGATAAACAGAAATGCAGAGCTCCAAAACATGCTCCAAAATAATCCTGGCAGGGGCTTAGTTAATCAGGCATTAAAACCCAGGACTGAGTCCAGGCAGAGATTAGACAGTTGCTCTTTAATCAAAGCAATAGAGCTCACGTTTGACTGTTAATAACACTGCTTTTCAACCTGAAATTTGAGCTTTTTCTGCAGGGGTTTCCTGTAATTCTGTGAATATTGCTGATATTTGTGGAGTGATCTGGAAACATTCTGTGGTCTGGAATCAGGTGCTGTCAACTGCCCGTTCCTGCTACAGCAGAAGTGAAATACAAAGGTGTCCTGTCTGACTCAGTCCACGGCAAACCTGAGAGTTAACAGCTCGCCAGGGCTTGGTGCTGAAACCCTGCTGTGCTGGGCAGTGCGAGGATGAAGCTCACTCTTAGCTGACCAGCTCTGGCAGTAGCCAGCTGCTTGGGCCTTGGAAAGCACAATGCCCAAGTGATCCGGCAGTGTGCAGCAGCCAACCTATGCTGGTGGGCAGTTTGATGCTTTCAACTAAGGGTTGGGGGCTCAGTCCCAGAAAGCCTGTCCCTCACCCCCCAGGTTGTGGATCAGACTTTATGTGGACTCTGAGGCTCGATTACAAAATAGGAGTGTTGCTGTCATGTGGCTTTGGCCTTCAAGTACAAGAGGCCTGGGCAGACCAAAAAGACTAAAACCAGCTTGGCAGATGTTGGCACTAAATACACATCAGTGCCTGTAGCTGACCCTGCTGCATAATGGAGCTGTGCAGATGCAAGAACACAGGATTATTAGTGCCCTGAGCTCCTCACTGTCAGGATTTAAAGATGGATTTGGGCTGCACATCAGACAGGAGCAGATCAAGCACAGGGCAGCTACCCTTGTGCCTGGTGCTTGCTTTCTCCTCACCCTCCTGCTCTGAATGCCAGCTAGTTTCACTTCTCACCAGACTGCCTCTCTGCACGACTACCTTTCTCCTTATCTCTGGCAAGGTCTTCACTACTCAAGCTGAACTGGTGCTTGCTGGAGCTTGCTGGACCCTCATGGTGCTTACTCAAGCAAAACTTTATGGCACTGGGAAGGCTGCCAGGTCTGCAAGTGTCACCAGGTTTGCACCTCCAGCTCCACATGGTCACCAAGATAAATGGCAGTCTGGACTATTTGGTCTTTCCTAGTGTGTGGACAGGGTGGGCTGCAGAAATGTGTGATATTGAATTAAATTTTTGGCAGTTTTCGAGAGTTTTGTAGGTTGTGTTTTGCTCTGGGTGTGATAGCAGTAAGTCAGGGACTGGCTTTGTTTCTTTCTGGGCTCAAAAAACTTTTTGTCAAAACCTTTTCACTTTAACCTACTTTATTTCCATGATAATCCATTTGAGCAGCAGTGTTTGAATGAGGTTTGCCTGTCAGTTGCTCCATGATGCTTCAAGGAAATGGAGCAATTCCATTCCTTTCCTGCGAGGGCTTTCAAGTGGCAGTGACAGCTGGCTTGAGAAGGCAGATAAAAGTCCACCTGTTGCCCAATTCTTTAGCTAAACCTTAAATACTTCACTGCTTATTGAGCATGGCCTGTCTTTTCCCAGGTGGAAGGAGGTGTACAGGGGCCACTTCCCATTTTTGAGGATGAAAAATACTCTTCTCCACCCTGGTATGATTCTTGCCAGAGGTACTGTCTGCAGATGGGTAGAGAGTAGCTCACCAACTGTCCTAGCACCCTATTCTTAAGTTTCTCTTTCCTTGATGTTAATAATCCTCACCAGTTTCCAACTAGAATGTTGCTGTAGACTGTGTGCTGTACAGTGCTAAAAGGAAATAGCACATTCAGGGATTGGCTTAGGCACATGAAGCTTCATCTTAAAACTTAATGGTAAGTAAAATGAGACAAAGGTATTTGCAAGGAGGCCACCTTGCTCCTTTTCCATTCTGAAAAGCAATGAGATGGAGTGGAGGCATGCAGGCAGGCAGATAAGAATGCTGCTGGGCAAAACCAAGAGGAGAGAGAGAGAGAGATATCTCAGGTCTGGTCTGACAGCCAGAGGAGAGAGAATGTTAAGCAAAAGCAGACCTGTGGTGATGACTGCACCCAGCAATCCTTTCCAGAGTGACTCTCTGCACCTAGCAAGAAACCTCTGCCTTCTCTGGTAAGAGTTAGCACTGGATCAGCACAATCCCTATTTTTAACTGTCTCCCACGTTTCCTAGCAGCCTGCTTTGACTGGGTTATGCTGAAGGCAATAATGTTTCTGCCATAGGGGAGAAGAGGAATTCCTGTGCTGGCCCGGGAGCTGCAGGACATTCCCAGCATGTCCTGCTTCGCTCACTGCCTTTTCCAGTGCTTCTGTCTGGTTGGAATAAGAGCTCTTCCAAGATTTCCGGGCAATTAAAACTCCTTGGATGGCAGGCCTGCATTATCTTTCAGGAAAGGAGGCTGACTGCAAGCGAAGTTAATCCTGGTGGTGAACCACGATGCAATGCTTGGAGCAGTTTGCCCTCCAATGGTCAGTTGGAGCTTGCAGCTTGTGCTGGCTACTGCTGTCACAGAGGTTTTCCTTCAGCTCAGGCAGCTTCTGTATCTTTATTAGTGTCTGCATCTTTACTCTATCCTGAGGATAACTGCTCAGAAAGGGAGAGCAGGGGGCTTGCTGGAGCCAAAACATCCTCGTGGATAGCGCCCAGGGCCTTCCCCTTCTCCAGCAGCATGTTCCCTTGAAGGCAGTTTTGGCTTGTTAGAAACCATGGGCCTGCTCTGCATTTCAACATTTGGTCACTTGTTTGTGGTTGTTTGAGAGACTTGCATAAGCTACAAAGCACCTGGAGCTGCTGTGCTCTGGTAAGAGCATCTGACAAGCATCTGCAGGCTGAAGCGCCATTAGACAGGAGCTCACTGGTCATGTCTCCTACACGGTTTCTGCTGTGAGATTGCTCCCGTATTCTGGGCATGGGTCTCTTGTGGATCTCATATGTTTGAGCAACCCCAGGTCAGGGTGTGCCAGTTACTGAGGTGAAGAGAGCAGACTGGTCTGGCAAGGACTGGGGATGTGTCAGCTGCCCTGGGCACTGCTGGTGCAGGAGTCCCTCTTCTCCTGGGGAAGCCCACAGGCTGCTCATGTTGTCTCTTGCAAATCACTGTGCATTTCAGAGCAAAGCAAAGAGCTGGGGCTACAGAGCAGGCATTCCTTAGTAGTCAGCTTTTGTCAGGGATGAGGAAGAACTGGTTAGGAGTGGGCACATTCGTATTTTTCTGCCCAGAAGAGGAAATTACATCAATAGGAAAATTAGTTTGCTTTTTGTCTGTGTTTTGCATGGTAAAACAGAAGAATAAATACCAACTCTTGATTTCCACAGTCTTTTTCTTAAGTGCATTTATTTTGGGAGGCTTAACATTTGGGGCATCTAGGTAAAAGAAAGAGCTACATAAGCTGATTTCTTTATCTATCTCCTTCAGAAACATCCCAGTAACACTATGAAGTTCTGACTGCTCTTCTCCTTCCCCCACCCCGCCCCCAGAAAACTGTTCTGCTTTATCCTTTGAATTTGTTGCGGCATATTCAG
This sequence comes from Eubucco bourcierii, assembly GCA_013396675.1. NCBI lineage: Eukaryota > Metazoa > Chordata > Aves > Piciformes > Ramphastidae > Eubucco > Eubucco bourcierii. The sequence goes on from VWZE01002973.1 coordinate 417,578, forward strand.
TAGATAACCAAACCTTACCTATCCCTGCAGCCCCTGGCTGTCTGCAGTGGAATTCTAGGCAGTAAGGATATGACAGCAATTCTCACCTAGGTGATATATGGTATCCATCCCCACTCTCCAGAAGACAAACAGTGATTCCTATTAACTGACCATTACCACCAGCAGCATCAGGAGTTGAATTTCTTGGTCTTTGAACAGCCAGTAGTTACCATGGTGTGTCCACTGCTGCAAACCTGGAAAGCCAGATGATTTTAATGACAGTGTGTCCACTGAAGTCTCTGGTTTGTGTGAGGTTGTGAACGTTTCCTCTTTCTCCCAGATAAAAGAAATGCAGAGCAAGAGAAGTTCCTTGGCCATTGCTGGGTGGACACTTTGAATATCTCATTTAATTTACTAGATAATGATCGCATTTATGGAGCAGCTTGTTTCAATTTTCTCATTATCACTAACCGAGATGATAGCTTGTTTAATCCACTTCACCACCACTTCACAGACAATGAGGAATGTGGGAAGCAAAGTCATTCAGGAGAGCACATGGAGCACTCATGTAAGTGGGCTGGTATGGATGAACCTGCAGTGAGGAAGCCTTGGGTGTCTGATGAAGGTTACTAGCAGGAAGCCATGTGAAAGCAGCGATTTTTCAGGGGCTGTGCTGTTGTCTGTTCACCGAGGGCCATTGCAGGTCATTACAGCTGGATTGCTGGCACCCAAGAACAGTATCAGGAGTGTCCTTGACAGCCTGTATTCCCTTGCTGCTGGAGCTGCAGTGACCAAAGAGATGGCAAAACTTTTTCTCAGTGATGGCAAGTCTGTGCTGTCTGATGTATTGTCTACCAAGAGGACTGAAGCAAATGATGAATGAGATCAGAGATTAATTTGCCCTAATACTAATGCGTTATTTGTAAGAGCACAGGGTGTTTCCGCTGACTCTCAAAGAAATTTAATCCTCTGCCACTGAGAAGGAAATGGATTTGTAAGGCTGAGGAAGGAATGCATCATAATCCCAGAAGAAGTAGGCAGCAATTTCTGGCACTGGACATTGGGCAGAATTGTAGGGTCAAAGTAGAACAGAGGAAGCTTTAGCAATGGCAAATTGGGTGAAGGACACCTGTGGTCTCTTGGCTGTCTGGGCTGTTGTGTCTGTTTTGACATCCTTACCCATGTGATGTTAGCAAGGTTCATTTTCTAGTGGTTTTACATGGACAACAGTAAGCTTTCAGGCTGCTAAACCTCCTCCTTCCCTGTACCAAAGTGCACATTTGGTCCCACTATGGGAAAGGATGAGGTCCCGACTTCTGAACTAGCCAGAGAGGAGAATCAGCCAATGGTCCAGAAGGGGACTGCCAGGAAATTCTCACCTCTTACCATTTGCCCAGTGTGTCAGCTGTCCAAGTCAGAGCAGAAAGATTGAAGGATTATATCCACATGCACACACTCAAGACATTCCACCTTTACTGAAGACTTATGCAGACACTCTAAAATAGAGTTAAATTATTCCTCATTTCAATTGGCTTCTGAAGAAGGAGGTAGACAGAAGGGGCCTGGTGTATTTAGGTGCTCATCTGCCTGTGACACTTTCTCCCTAGAACCTTCTGGAGAGCTCAAATGAAAAACCAGGTGTACGTTGCAGGGGTATTTTGTTTTCCAAACGGAAATTATAAGACAAGGAGAAAGACTGTCTTTCTGAAAGCAAGATTCCAATTGTAAATCTCTATGGATTCCAGTTGTAAATCAGGCTGCCAGCCCTCCTTGCATCCATTACATAAAAAATACCTGCTTGACCTGTAGTTACGTAGGAATCACTCTTAAAATACTCTGTTAAGTGCTAACATCAGAACTGTGTCTAAGAAGTCCATTAAAATGGACTGCTTTGCCATCAAATCTTGCTAATTTAATACTAATTGATGACAAGTCATCATTTTTCCAGTAAACCACACAGAATAAGCTTCATGCAGATATTAATGATGTCATAACTCTCAGAGAAGTCACTAAGAGTGAAACACAAAGGGACCTGCTTTCGGGATACAACCACTTCATGGCCTGCTTGGCTTCTACACAACCGGTGCAAACTCTCTGTGCAGATGGTTGGGGTTTAACCCCTAAGTTGCAGTGATGAGTCAACCAACTACCTGCAGGATTGGCCTGCTTTGGATGGGAGTGTCTTGGTTGCAATTTCTGTCTACACTTAGTGCAGTAAGGTGTCCAGTTATCACTAGCTTTGGTAGCAATCTGGGACAGCAATGTGCCCTTGTGGCCAAGAGAACCAATGGCATCCTGGGGTGCATCAAGAAGTGTGTCCAACAGGTCTAGGGAGGTTCTCCTTCCTCTCTACTCTGCCCTGGTGAGACCACTCCTCGAATACTGTGTCAAATTTTGGGTTCCTCAGTTCAAGAGAGACAGAGACCTGCTGGAGAGAGTCTAACCAAGAGCCACAAGGATGACTGGGGGACTTGAGCATCTCCCATATGGACAGAGACTGAGACACCTGAGGCTGTTTAGTCTGGAGAAGAGAAGACTGAGAGTGGATCTCATCAATGTCTATAAATACCTGAGGGGTGGGTGTCAAGTGGATGGGGCCAATCTCTTTTCAGTGGTGCATAGCAATAAGACAAGGAGCAACAGGTATAAACTTGAACATAGGTTTCACCTCAATGTGAGGAGAAACTTCTTTACAGTGAGGGTGACAGAGCACTGGAACAGGCTGCCCAGAGACATTGTGGAGTTTCCTTCTCTGGAGACTCTCCAAACCCGCTTGGATGCATTTCTGTGTGGACTACCCTGGGTGATCCTGCTTTGGCAGCGGGGATTGGACTAGATCTCTGGTGGTCCCTTCCAACCTGTAATGTTCTGTGGTCCTGTGGCATTGCATTCACTTAGACTCCTTTGATGAATCCAAACTGTTACCAGTCATACTGCTTATTGCACTTCTGCTCTCAGGCCTACAGAGTCTTGACTACAAATGTTGTGACATGGTGGGATGGTCATGGTGCACTGACACTAAGTGGTATGCTCAGACAGACCTTGCAAGCAGGCGTGGTGCACAGCAAACAGGACATCTTGAACATGCTCTTAGACATAGGGAAGGGGAAAGAAATTAATAGAATCTGTGAGAAAAGGATGAGAGCAGGCATGGAAGAGGAAAGTTATCTTTCCACCAAAATGATTCCAGTGCTCACCAGAAAGTTGGTGAAAGAGCAGTGAGCAGAGGTCAGCAAGCTTTGTTAAACACACTGATGAGCACTGCCCAACAAAACTGCTGTCTTTGCTGCTTCATAAGATAATGTGTGGTGTTGGGAGGCCTCAGGCTGTGCCTGTTGAAGTAAAGAAGTATCTGAGATTCATAAACACCACAGGCATTTTAGAAGGCCATGGTCATCACCAGGAGACACCTACTGTTGCACCTGGTCAAAGGTTGTGCCAAGTTGAAACTGTGGTGGCCTGAAATGCGTGGCAGCTGCTTCATCTCCCCTGTGCCATGAGGGGGTAAAGGGGAAAAGGAGGCTGTTAGCCAGCCTGCACTTCCTAAATGTGATGATTCGGTTGCGTCTCTAGCAGACTGGGCATTAGTGATTAGCCCTTTGACGTTCCTAGTCTTCCTCCCACAGTGGTGCCTTGTGCTTGTGGCTGTTTGAGGCCAAACAGTGTCTACAGGTACAAGGAGCTGTCACACTGTCATGAACTAGTTGGAACTGGCAACTGATGTTTGATTTTTACGTTCTAACCCCATTTCTGCCCCACACCCATTGTACGTGTCTCTTCACGCCCCAGCTGTGTCGTTTCCATTTGTTTCCACCTCTCGCATCTCTCCTGGCTGGCCTCGCCTCCTCGCTGCCTGCCGAGCACACGCGAGATTGTGAAGGCGCCCAGAGCTGTGCAGACTTGCAGCTGCATTGCTGAGTGCTGGTCCTGACTGCAGGGCCAGTGCAGGCTGGGTGAGCACTGAAGGCACCACACGAACCAGGCGTTGAAGCTGACAGCTTGCTGCTGCGCTCTCAGTAGGTGTGGTGTGACTAACAAGGGTCTAAGAACAAATATGTAATCTGCCTTCCAGACCCAGCTCTTTCCTCTTTCAATTAAAAAAAAAAAAAAAAAACAAAACCTTTTGCACTCCATCACTGAGCTCATGTGGGGCACTAAATCGCCCTCTGCACTTGATTGCCACCATATACCCTTACCACCATCATGGCTCAAACTGAGCTGACAGCCTTCCTGTGCTCACAAACCTTGGTGCATAAGACAGGACTGTCCTGAGGTGCCATCAGCCATGGCTACAACAGATGAGGGACGTTTTCTATCTTCCTGAGGATGGATGTAGCTTGTCCAGAGATGGACTGGAAGCCCAAGGTAGAGACTGATGCTTAGTTCAAATCTCTGAGCCCTAGTCAAAAGCTTTTAAACTTCTGACAACTTTCTTTTTCAGTCTGGAGAAGCAGCAAAGGACATATCCAATATTCAAGCATGCAAGCAGATTTGCTGTTGATCTGCAAAGCCTGTTGATTGCCAGGTACCCAAAACTCTTTCCTTTTAAGGTGCCCCAATTTAAGAACACAAAACTAAATGAACTTAGTCCATTTAAATAACTTGGCAAGTAATTTAAATCTTTCAGGAGCAAAGGCCAAGCTGTATAGCTGTAAAAGTGTAAGGCTAGACATCCTTCACCAAGCCCTCACCATTTTCAGGTTACCATGTTTGAGGATTGTTCTGTATTTATCTTTCCCTTCCCCATTGATGTGCTGAAGATAAGGAATTAGCTGGCAAGGTTGATTATAATAGATCCAAAAATAAGACTCAGGGATTCCCGCAGCCCATATCCGACAGGTCTTGTCACTTGGATGCATTTGTAAAGAGCTGGTTTGTCTCTCCTCTTGACAGATGCTTTGATGAGCTAATCATCTCAATTCCATGAACTGCACATCTGTAAAAACAAAAAGGGATGAGACTCATAGAAGTGACTAAGCCTTGTTCTTGCTTGCGTCGTTTCATTACCATTTAAGTGGAGCTTCTATGCCTCCCCTGGAGCCTTCTGTGCCCCACGCTGACTGACAGGTGACATGCACAAGTGTTGTTCTGAGCATCTCTCAACATCTACTCACCAAATAACCCACCCCACTGATGGTCTCTGATACCCAAGCACCAACCAGCCTTGGTTCTGCCAACCAGTCATCTCATGAATGTGCTACTGTGCCTTAGGAGGCAAACAGGAAGGGCAAAGCCTGGGAGGTGGCAGTGATGCAAAAGCCCTCAGAAATGAGAGGGGCTCTGCTCCATTTTCTGCACCAGTGATCATCTCCACTGTTCAATCTCCACACAGGCCACAAGCAACCAGAGTGTCCTAACTGTGCTTACCATGTATGGAGTAAGTGCTTGCCACAGGACAAGAGCCTGCCAAAAACTTTTCTGCCAGGACCAACAATTTTGTGGGGTCACCTACTCCAGGAGGCATGTTAGATTGGGAAGTAGCTGGGTGCTACTGCAATTTGGATTAGTGATTTCTTTTGCTATGCAAGTAGTTCCTAGATTCTGTTGTTCTTTCTTCTTTTNGTTGTTTTGTGGGTAGGTTTGGGTTAGTTGGGGGGGGGTTTGTTGTTGTTTGTTATTGTTGTTAGATGTTTGACTTTTCCCCCCTTTTTTCTTCTTTTTTCTTAGTTAAATGTATCAACTCCAGTGCATGGAAACTGAGAAGGTGGTTTCCTGCTTTTTTTACTGGCAAACCATAGTTTTCCAGTAAGTTTTCAGTGTTGTGGTCAGCAGACAGTGAGGTACAAAGATGTACAACCTCTTTGGCCTTTCCTGTATGTTTTCTGTACTTTTTACTTTGTGTTGTGAAAGCCACATCCCCTAGAATTCCCAATTCCCATGACCTGCAAAGGATCTAAGAGCAGCTCTTTGGCTTGGTCCTGATGCTGAAAGTCCTAATGTGCATCCTCTGTGTCAAACCCTCCAGCCTATATGTTCAATCCGGAGAAATTCAGTGTGCATTAACTGATCTGCCTTTGCTTTCCAGCACTACTTCATTTAGATGGAAATTACTGCATGTCCCTTCCTAGCCAGTTACGTTTTATTGGTTTTTTTCACTCATTTTCCTGGTTTTCCTCTTTAGCTTTACGGGCATGGATTTCATTCCCTTGTTTCAGTGTTTTCTAGATTAACTCTCTAGCAAACTAAATTGCAGCTATATCAGCTAGGGAAAAACACCACAATGACACCCATTGGATAGCTGGCATGAGGAAGTTGGTTTGTGTGTTGCTTCTTTAGGTAGAAATGTGATGGAGGAAGAGGAGATAAAATGATCTTTGAGTGTAGGAAGGAATATGCTGAGCTACTGAGATGGGCTTGGGTTGCGAATCATCATAAGTTTGTTTCCTTTTTACAGTTAGAATTTAGGAGAAAGACACTTTGTGTGTCCTCTGCCTCTGCCTGTCCAGAGCCATTTATTTCAAAGCAAAAAGCGTTTTGCTCTGAAGTGGAAGTTTAAAGGGAAATTACCAGGTACTTTCTAAACCAGTTTTGCATCTTTGTTACTGCTTTATCTGTAGTAATTTGAAATGCTGGGGGTGGAGTGTTTTTGGTGCAATGCCAGCAGAACAGTAAAGCCCAGCTTTAACCCTTGTGCTTCTCTTGTCATGGCTTTCTACCTTAAAGATCATGTTCTGCAGAGTAAAACTCCTTTGTGCTGCTCCGGCAGGTGTGTCAGGAGCTTGGAAGTGTTCCATGTGTTTGGCTGGTGCTGGACATGCACCCACAAAGCTCCTCGTTTCTGCAGGGCCAGGGTCAGTGTGCTGGCAGGGGTTGGTGGAGTGCAGTGTGTGGGCTGTGGTGATCCTTACGGCTCTGCTCTTTATAGAGAACTGCAGTCTTGGTGCTTTGGGTTGTGTTTTGCTTTGGAGGGAGTTGTGGCAAGCAGAGGAGCTGAGGCTGCCCTCACCAAGGCGTTTCCTAAGTCAGGGGAGCAGGCTGGAAATCCAGCATTAATGCGTTAGCTGAAGTTCTTAGGCAGGGGAGTGCTGGTACAGAGCTGTGCCATTCCAGAAATGAAGGTGCACAAAAATGAGTTATACTGTTAACAACCAACCTGGGTGAGGCTCTTGCCTCTGTGTTCACAAATCAGCCCTGGAATCTGGCTTAGTGATTGCTTTTGCTGTGCAACTAGTTCCTAGGTTTGGTTGGGATTCTTTATGTTTATTGGTTGTTGTTGTTGTTGTTGGGTGTTTGGGGTTTGTTCTTTTTTTTCTTATTATTTCTTAGTTAAATGTTTCGACCCCAGTGCATGGAAACTGCACCATGGGCTGATGTTGCTGCCAAGCAAGGGTTAAAGCGTGGACGTTCCCCTCTTCCATTTGCTCGCTAACAGCTTTCAGATCTTGGCATCTATCAAAATAGATGCTGGAGCCAAAAACTGACAAAGGTGGAAATGATCGCTGCGGGGCAGGCCGCTGTTTCCTGTAATCTGGTCTCAGGCCAAGCAGATACAGCTCCAGCTGCAGCCCCTGCTTGTGCTGGAAATGTTTATGATCAGCTGCAGGAGTACCCAGGGCTGGAGTAGCCTAAGGAATGGTCTATGTGACCCAAAACACAACCAAACCCAGGTGAGGGCAGATGTCATACCCAAAAAGTGTGGGTTTAGACAGAGCACCCATAAAAAGGTGTTATGAGTAAGGATTATGAAAGAGACTTGGCCCTTGGAAGCCAACTTCAGCATACACAGGGGCCTGACAACTGGTTTCACTGAAAACTCTTTACCTATACAGTAAAGACTGAAGGAAAGAGCTGCTCTGCATTGCTGGGGCTCCAGTTAATATGATCTTCTCCTTCTTTCCTAACTCAAAACCTCCCATAGTCAAACAGGCAGTGATTCAACAGGGATTGAAGGGGGACCCTCATTGGGTTTTATGATCATGTTGAAATGTGGTGGCTTTAAATGTCAGTCTGGTGATGCTCCTTGGTAGACACGTCATGTGGTCGTGGGAGGGAAAGGCAGCAGCAGCAGGACTTTGCTGCTCATTCACAGGCTCCAGCATGGCTGGACACTGACATAGACTGATGGCAGCTGCTTCTGAACAAGGTTGGGATGCTGGAGTGGCATCATGGGTGCCTCCCAGCTTCTTGTTCTCCTTCTTGTGTCTCTTTTATGCTGAGAGACAAAACTCTGGAGGAACAAGAGTTTGGTAGAACTACCTCTGAGTTACCGTAGTGCAGGGAAAGGCAGTTCCTTCTGATCCTGGAGGTCTGTGATGAGAGGATACTGCACTCTGGATTCCTGATTGAGGACAGTAGAAGCTACGCTGGAAGGCAAACTTGTTGGGAAACAGTCTGTAAATGAAAAGGATGTGTGATGTCATAAGGCACATTGAGACATGTGGAAGAAATTTACCAAAGTCAATTAGCAATATGTGTGTGTTTGATATGCGTGAATCCTACCAACAGTCCTAGGGCTTTCAAAGCCAGATCTGATCTTTTTGAGCACTCCTGGAAACAAGAAGGGATGCAAGTCTGCTTTGAAAGTGCTTCCTGCTGGAATATGAATTCCATTTTTAAAGAGCTGCCAACACACAAAGCTCCACCAGCAGCAATGGAGGTGGAGTTACACCACTTACATTGGGGGAGGATGGTGTACAGACATCTATTAACTTTTAAATCAGGCTCATTGTGACTTGCTTGAAGTTGTTTAAGAGGAGGTTAGCCTTGAACCACAATGAACTACTCTTAAAGGAAGCAATACAAATTAATCAAGTGGGTACTAAGTTGAATCTAGAACACCCAGGTTGTGCCTCTCCCCATTCAGTTTTCTATTGTTGCCTTTTGCATGTCAGGGTTTCTCTCTGGTGGTACTTTTCTCTGTGTAAAGTCAATTTTAATACCTATTCTCTAGTGGTTTGGTTTGGTTATTTTTTTCCTGTGGGCATATAGTGGAAATAACATTTAACCTTTTACCCCCTAAACCTTGTGTCGAAATCCCTCTTCCTGCAGAGGGAGAAACAAGCATGTTTCTTCACTCACACCACAGATCTCTGCTCGAGACTGCTTGGAAAGCACTAAAGGTTAGGAATTCAAGTTCTTGCATGCAGCTTATTGCATTAGGAGAAGAAAAGCAAGAATGCTTCCATTTCAGAGCACCTAAAGGACAGGTATAAGACACAGCTGTCTTTACATCTGCAGCAGGTTTGGCATGGGACTAACATTAATGTGACTGAAGTTAACTGTTTTAATGTGGTTAAGACCTTCCTGAGTTTGGAAAGTGCTTTGAGATCTCGAGATGGCCAAGTCTTTCAGGAGAGGCAAAGCATTGCTATAGCCACCTTTTCTTTAAAACCTTTTATGATAGCTGCCTTCTCTGAGCATTGAATTCATACAAGTGTATAAGGCATTAAAAAGTCATTGGAGTCTGTCTCCTTTCCCCCACTGGTTGCCAAAGTGTCTCAGTTTGGTACTCAGTTTCCACCGCCTGGAAGACACATGCATAATGCTAATAGGGTCCATAAATAATCCCACTTTGCTGGCAATTTTTTTCTTCATGTAAATGGGATCTGAGTTGACATGAGAAACCACTGTTCTGCCTGATGCATTGGTAGTAGTGCCCCCACAGAAATGAAGCACCCTGAAGTAGTATTTTCAACACAAACCTGCATTTTATTTCGTGTTTACATGATAGAGATTCGAGGGCAGCCCTAAAATGCACCAGTTACCAGGCACTGGGGGAGATAGGGGAGGCTTTTCAGAACAACAGCCCGAAGGCAGAGATCAGGGCGTGCTGGTGACTTCTCCGGCGGCGCCAAAGAAAGCAAGGAGAGTGTTTGGGGCGGGTTCGTGGAGCGCTGACGGCACAGCAGGCTCGGGTGGGCTGCCGGCGTGCGAGGGTTGCAGCGAGTGGGCTGAGGCAAGAGGAAGCCGCAGCCCCCGTTCCGAGCGGTGCGCTGGGTGCGCGGCAGCGCTTGTCACCCGCCTTCGGCTGCCACCGTCACGCAGACCGGGAGCCCTGGTTTGCTTCTGGGCCCGCTGCCATGCCTCGGGGTGCCTGACGGCAGGATTATTTTTGTTCTTTGCAGAAGACACTGCTTTCCAAACGGATCATAAAAGGAAAAATGTACTCGTAGGTGTTGAAAGAGCAAACGGATTTGTGTTTAAGTGCACTGTGCTTTTGCTGGTTTCCCCACGGCTTGGAAGCAGGAAGCTCTGACAGGGGGGTTGGACTCAGGTGAGCTTTCGAGGTCCCTTCCAACCCCTAACCTTCTGTGATTCGTGAAATCGGGGCTTTCATCCTGATTCTGCATTCTGGGCCCTTGCGGGCTGGCTCTGGCCACTTACCTGCAGTGGCAACTGTGATTTTAGGGGAGAAAGCAAAGGAAGCAGCATATGGTGATACATAAAACAGACCTCCTGGGACACCATCTGCTTCCTCAGCCAAGTTTTACCTTTCATGTTTTCTTGGGTCTTTCCATTTTTTGGTTTTGGTTCATAGGCACTTATGCTCCTAGACACCCCCAAAGTGTTTCTGGAGCTGCATTAGAGTAGCATCTGCACCTGGTTTGAAGTCCATTACATCCATCTTATGGAGATGATGGTAACCCACACTGCATAGGCAGTCTGCTATACCATGTCCTGCCCACAGAGCTCTCATTACATGCTCTGTGTTAACAGAGGACCTGTCTGGACCCATCCATGTTTGTCCTGATGCTTGCTGGTGCTGTATTTTTTACTTTCCCTCATGGCCCTGGCTTTTAGCATGGAGTTCTCCAAGTCCTTCTTGAAAAGTTTCTGACGCTTCCTTCTGAAGTGACTTTGGAGGATTGTGCCCCTGGTTTTCTGCACTATAATATCTGGAAATGTCTTATTTATTAGCAGCTCTCAAGGCCTGCAGCTGGCCTGGTGTCCTACACCAGCAAGCTTCTCTTTAGCCACCATTTGACTGTGCAGGTCTGCTGTGCAATCTTTTCCCTGACTCATCCTTTTGCTCCTTTCAAACTGCCCACTCAAAAAGCACATTGTAGGCTGGGATGAGGAACTCACCCGAGCTTGAGCTGTGTTGGTGCCTTTCATCTAGGCATCTCTGAAGCTTCTGGAGAGAAGATAGTTCCCACCACAACCCCACACAGAAAGAACTGTGAGTTTGTGTCTTCTCTGGCTGTTGGGGAAAAGTCCTGAATTTGCTGAACCAAAGAGACTGCTGCCTTGATGTGCTGGAAGGCAGGTTCTGCTGGGAGGTTGTCTGGCTGGATCTGCTGGTCCTAACAGATGTTGTTGTCTGCTGCTGGTGCTTTGGATATGGTGGTACCTTCTTTTTTATTCAGTACATTCAGAAAGCTCCTTTTTGTGAGGTTAACAAAACAATTTTTCATGTGCATTTTTCATGCAGTGGGGGAGAAGGAGCCATGGGGGCTGTGAGCAAGGATGGGTCATTGCTGGGTGCTGCATAGACAGAGCTGGTGCTCTGTGAACAGCAGGAGGAAATCAATTGGTGACCACAACCAGTTGCCCAGGTGGCACAACCACTGTCATGCAATGTGCAGGATGATCAAATCTCACCTGCTGTTAAAACCACATTAAAACAGAGATAGCAGCTTCAGAGAGTTTTGTCTTCTTGCCATTTCATTTACCACCCATCCGAGCTGTGGCTGAGAATCTGCCTCCTTGGAGCAACCTTCCTAAGTGGATTGATATTGTCTCTCTTCCCCATGAATTCCTCCTGACTTTTTAAATGCAATTAAGGAAAAGAGTATCATCGAACTGTCTGCACTGGCAAGTGATGATCAGTGACAGCCTGAATGTATCACAGCAGCGGCTTCCTACGAGGTATTTGCTACCTCCACAGAAGTTATTTGCAGATAGTTTTAGTTACTCTTTTTCTTGCCCAAAGGAGAAAGGGTTTATTAAAAAATAAAGAGGTCAGTGGTGCTTCCAGAGACTGCCTCTTGTTCCTATGTGGTCTTGGAAGTCCTGCATTCACAGCCTGTGAAAGTAAGACATTCTTGCTGGATGGAGGTGGGAATCACAATGAGATGTGCAAGGGCAGCTTTGGCAGAGAGAAAGGGAAATAGGTCCAGTGCCCTGCAGAGAACCCAAACCATACTCAGCAGAAGACTGGGCAGAGCTGCCACTCCTGGGGCTTGGGAGCAGAGCAAAACACAATTGTGGTCCAAAACAAAGTCAGAAGGGTGTATACCAAGCAGGCAGCCATCACCAGGGCACAACATGCTGCCTGCACAGAGGTCTGAGTGCTGCTGCTGCGTACAGAGCATCACTGATGCTTGGCAAGTTGCAGTTTCCAGTGTGGACATGGATACTTGCCTCTTTCTCTTGGGTCTGGTCTGGGAACTGGGTTCTCCCAACCTCATGGGCATATGTCAGGTGGAAGAAATAAGTGCCAAAACAACTTTGCAGATAAGCATTATCAGTGGTCATTGTGTTTGTATGATGTGTTTATTTTAATTAACCTCCAAACAATCTATTTGGTTTGGGGTTTTTTTTTTTTTGTTTTAAATACTGTTTGAGGCCAACTTCAAAGTGACCTCCTGAGGTAGTGGATCAGGTAATTCTTAGCAGAGAGCAACCTTTGAGTAAGAGTTTGAGCTTCATAACGAGGCCTTGAAACATAAAAGCCATCACTTCATTTCCCCAGGTACCTGCGTGCCTGGAATATGTTCTCCTTATGCTCCTTTGTTTGAACTCTAGAAAGGCTGACAGTTATTAATGAGAACAGTGGCATGCACAAGATTTGGAAAGGGAATGTAAGTGATCTCCTCCTCTCCTTCCCCTGCAATTTATTCTATTGGTTTTCCATGTCAGATCTCTTCCTTGTAAAACTAACAAAGCACACAGAGCAAATCACTAAACAAATTAAAAAAAAACAACCCACAAACACCACCTGCCCTTCTTGTCCCCCTCAACCAAGCTATCCACCTCCCTCATCCACACTAATTTTAGGGAGATGCCTGGGTGAAGCTTTTGCTTTATTTTGTACATACAGAAGCAGCAGCAGGACTAGGGAGCACAGACTCCCCAGATCAGGGGCTGGCACTGTGCAACTATGCCACAAAAAGAGCGGTAAATCCCTGCTCTGATTATGGAGATGTGAGGAAGTTCACAGAAAGACGTTTTTCTTCAAGATCAGAGCTCTGTTTAAGTCAATGATGGTCATCGATGTTCCCTTCATCTAGGTTCTCAATATGAAAAAATGTAGAACTAGTTACAGGTGAAGAGTAAAAGTCAAATGTAGGAGTAGGGCACTGTCACCTCTTCCTGACAACAGTTCAGGGCCCATTATCCAGCCTGGTGTCCTCCAGAACTCTGTTTCCCACAAAAAAAAAAAAACCTCCTCTGTGTCATCTACTTCCCTGTAATCATCCTGCTATCATTCCACATCCCTGAGGAAAAACTGGTGTCCTTGCTGGCCTGGATGCTGTAAGAATAAGTACATTGTCTGTAGTGATGTAATTTTAAAAAATTAATACATTAAAAATGTTTCCTTCCTCTACAATAATGATAATCTTAATTTCTGAGCTTCCTGCAGTGGAACATTTTCTTAATTGAATTCCTAATTCATTGAACATCTCTAATAAGCATGAATGGCAATTTCATCTTACTGTTCTTCTAAGGGATGCTCTTTGGAGACTGGTTTATGAAACAGAGGTGGTTTTTTTTTCCTCTCTCAGGCCAAGGTTTTAACTCCAGCCTTTGCTCACCAGTCAGCATTAACAGAGGACACTGCTCCTCCAGACCAGGGGGGAAAGATCAAGAGAGGAAAGCAAGGGGAAGAAGATGGGAATCCCACTAGGTCACAGTTACGTAGCTTCAGTGTAGCTGGTGGCACACAGACAGGAGTCCTTCTCCTTACGGTTTTTTGGGCAAAGAGCCTCTCCCAGCAGCCAGTCTATCTGCTGTACCCCAGTATGTGTTGCTGGTTAGCTCTAGCTTTGAAGAGGTGGCATTATTGCTCCTTTGAGGACCAGCTGAAATCCAGCAGCACTTCTGAGATGAGCACATGCCAGCTGCTTCCTAGGTAAAGCATGGCAGCAGCACATGAACCAGTTCCCTCAGACAGCTCTTCTGTTAAGGCAGGGCTGCATTCCTGGAGTTAAAGGAGTTCTCACAGGCAGGGGCTGGCATCAGCAGAGTAAGCAGACAGGCTACATGTCTGGTACCTGGGAAGAGGTAGATCAGCTCTGGGAGATGGTCTGCTGTGTCTCGCTCAGCTGTGACACACAAGTCTCGTCTCCTGGACTATCTGTCCTCTGGCTTTGGTATTGGTATCATTATAGCTTAGTGCCTCACAAATTCTACAGCACAGGCTGAATAAGTGATAAAGACATTTGGGTTCCTTTGGGAGGACCATCCTAGTCTGGCATGCTATGAGAAGCCAGCACCATCCCTTGCCTTTAGAGCCAGGGCTGGCTGCTTGTGCTTTGCAGCTTAAAGCAGAGACTGTCTGGAGGCTGCAGAACATGAAGGGAGTGATTTCCAGAGCAACCCCACATAAACTGAGCATGCATTATCAAGCATGAGTCAAATCTACTCCATTCTGGTGAGACCACTCATCTGGAGTGCTGTGTCCAGCTCTGGGGCTCCCAGCACAGGAGAGATGTGGATCTGCTAGAGTGGCTCCAGAGGAGGGCCACAAAAATGATCAGAGGGCTGGAGCACCTCTGCTATCAAGATAGGCTGAAAGAATTGGAGCTTTTCAGCCCAGAGAGTAGAGGGGCTTGGGGAGACCTTAGAGCTACATTTCAGTATCTGAAGGGGACCTGCAGGAAGGCTGGACAAGGACTATTTAGAAGGGCTTGTGGTGATAGGACAAGGGGTAATGGTTTTAAACTGGAGCAAGGCAGATGTAGCTGGGCCATAAGGAGGAAGTTCTTTACAAAGAGTGGGAAAATACTGGAACAGGTTGCCCAGAGCTGTGGCTGAGATGCCATCCCTGGAGACATTAATGATCAGGTTTGAGGTGGTGCTGGGTATCCTGATCTAGTTGAGAGTGTCCCTGCTGACTGCAGGGGGTTGGAAAGACGACCTCTGAGGGTCCCTTCCAATCCAGTGCAATCTGTGAAAGTAGCTGCAGTTCTGCCAGCTTCTTGCACTCAGGACAGTCAGGTTTGTGACATGCAGAACTCCCCAGGCCATCCTGTGCCATGCTGGACTGTTTCCTGAGGCACAGGCTTTTTGTGTGATATTTCATAATGGTACTTAAAGCCCATCATTTTGTGACTTCACATGCAGGATAGAGATGAAGCATGTTCACTTGAAGCTTTATTCTGTAGATCTGGCCAAGACAAGACAAGTCTGAAGAGGGGGGAAAAAAACAGTAGTGAGAAATAATCCCCTCTTCTAGGAAATAATCTAGTGTGAGGTGTCCCTGCCCATGGCAGGGGGGTTGGAGCTAGATAATCCTTGAGGTCCCTTCCAACCCTGACAATTCTATGATCCTCACTGAGGACAGATGCCTGTACTGAGCATGCATCATTTAATTAAAGGGATGATGAAAACAGGTCTGAAATTTCTTGCCAGCGTTGGCTTCTAGGGGGTTGTCCATATTTTGTTTGGACTCTAGCAAATGCGTGTTTGCGTAGCACTTCCTTGGCACAATTTGGTTTGCTTCGAAAGCAATAGCTCATTTGAGGCCACTTAGTACGTGCCCCAAAGCTGAGCTGCTTCAGCTGGTTTCAGCTCTCATAAAGCAAATGGACATATACCTGTCTCTTTACACCAGGGGCTTGATGCTCTTGTGCTGTGGCTGTTCAGGTGGGTCTAGCCATATTCCACGTATGCCACATGGCATGTGTTTCCTCATGCTCAGCAGATGACCCTCCCATTAAAAACCCCCAAACTATAGGGTCTGGGGATTTTATTTGAAGAAGTTGGGCAGGTTCAGATATGAGTGCAGTAATGTTGTTTCAGGCAAGGAACCTACAAAACACCCTGCAAGGCTTAGGTTTTCTGAAGAAATCATCTTACCCAGTTTGTGTCACCTAGGAATTAGAGGAGTGGGCTTTGCCTTGAAAGAGCAACATCAGAGTGATTCCACCTTGCTGTTAGTGTGAGGAGCTGGAGGAGAGCACTCTCTGAGCCCCATGGTATTAGCCCTGGTAATGTTACTCACTAAAAGAGGTTTAAGCTTGGAAATGTTGTGATGGGCTAAAAATCTGTAGAAAGATGGTCACTGCAGCTCAGCCATGCCCCTCTGATGATTCCAGACACTAAGCAACCTGCTGCAGCTGTCAGGGGAGTAAGTCTCTTATCTTAAAGGGCTGATCCATAAAGGATTGAAGGTCCAAGCCCTGGTCTCAGCCACATAATTTTCTCTAGGAAGGGTAGGTGTATTATCAACACCAGGATATCCCATAGACTTACAAACTGTATAGGAAGCCTCAGGTTATCAGCTCAAGCCTCTTGTGTTAAAACAAAAAAAGAACAAAAAAACAAAACAAAAAAACCCCCCCCAAAAAAACAAACCCCCCCAAAAAAAAAAAAAAAAAAAAAATACCAACAAAACCAAACCCCAGAATAACAAGAAGAATAAAGGTTGTCTCAGTGCCACAAGCTGAGCTCCTGCATTTTTATTTTTAAAGAGAAAGAAAAAAGAAAACGCACATTGAGAAAAGAACCATGTACAGCTGAGAGAATTAGGAGGGTGGCCCAAGCCTTTGCAGTCAGGGAAAGAGGTGATCATGACTCTGAACCCTGGTACTCTGCCTCAGACCCTAAACAATTGAGGCCAAATTATTAATAGGGAAGATGAATGACAGATTCTGAATACTGAGGTCAGGTTGCCTTCTGACTCTTTCTGTCAGCAAAATTAAGTACCCTTTCTTTACATGGAACAGAATTCTTTTCCCTGGCTCTCCTTGACGTCTCCCCCTCCTGCCTCCACCTCCAGAGATGTCTGAACAGTATAATTTCCTTTTATTTTTAGCCATCTTTCATAACTGAAAGTATCTCTTGTGTCAAAGAGAAAACGTTCCTGTGAATTCCTTAGCCGGCACTTAGTGAGAGCAATTGATGAAAATGAAATATTTAATGGGGTTTTACACCTGTGCACTTGGTGACAGTGCTGTGTCTCAAAAGCACAACTGCACTGACATCAGGATGGATGGGCATGTGGCCACCATCTCCTTGGCTTTGCTGGTGCTTCTCTTTTGGGGTCAGTACTGAATCCAGCCTTAAGGAATATGACTCAGTGGCAGGTGAGCTTTAGGAAGCCATGGATGCTCCTGACTCCAGTTTCCTACTTTTCATACCGAAGCCCAGTGCTGCCACTTGGGAGAAAGTTGATGTTTCTCCCCTGTCAGTAGCATTTAGGGTGGCTGCAGTGCTCTCCAGATCTCTAGCCACATCTACAGGCAGCTGTTATCTAAGGTGAGAAGAACTTAGATTGCATCCAGGGCCCAACTACCCCATTCCTTCTCTTACAAAGTGGCTGAAGCAGATGTCTCTGGAATAAGAAGACTTAAGAGCTCCTTAGGTGGTCTCCTGCATATATAGTGTCCACCTACACTGGTCTACCCTTAGACCAAGTGAGTGCAACTTGATGAGTTTGCTTATCTCTTCCCAAGCCCATTCTGTGTGCATGTTTTGATGCTCAGGGAGGCAGTTATGGCTCCTGCTCATTCTCAACAGCTCAGATGAATTTTGCCTTGACCTGTGGAGCTGCAGCAAGAACATTGCTCAGAAAGCAGAGGAGAAATTGCAGCCCCTCAACAGCATAAGCAAGGCAGGCGTAGGTTCAGTTTACCATGGTACTAAAACCAATCCAAGGCTTTAATTGCATCCATTTAGCAAATCAAGCTCTTGTTAATCGAGCTCTCCTGTTGTGACTCACCCCTAGTCTAGAGCCAGCTGCTGTGGAGGTAGAGAGGACAGACCTTGTTTCTCCTCTGCCATTTCTCTCTCCCTCACCAGCTATTAACAGCTGTTTCCTATGTCCTCCCTTCTAGGCTGCCTCCCCTCACCCCACAAGTGTCATTGCTCTGTCCCCAGCCATGTCCATGGATGTCATGCACGACACAGTGCCTCAGTGGAGAAAGCTGTTGTGTCCCCAAAGCAAAGGAGGCAGGACCTCACCTTCTCAGAGCTGCTCCCCAGACACAATCAGCCTAAGAAGGGTCTCAGTTGCCGCCTGCATCATCCCCTTAGGGTTTTCTGTTGTGAAAGCTGCAGAAGAATTTTCAGTGTCTCATGTCTGTTTGGGGATCATAGCACAGCTGGAATTTATGAATCATACCTAATTGTCTTGCCAGGTACAGGGAGGATTATACAATGTGTGATCTAATCACTCCCAATGCTTTAATCACCTGTAGCAGGTTCTGAGCATGACAAGTAACAACTGACCTTTTAAGGTGAAATCACAGGAGCTGTTTCTTTGCTAGGGGTCTCCTCACTCTGCTTAGCCAGAGCATCCTCACAAGCAGCAGGACCTCCTGGCCTGGCAGAAGCAGGCAGCAATGTTGTCCCACAATTTCACACCTCAGTGGGGTTTCTCACTGGGATTCGTGCAGCAATTTCAGCAGCAAGAACAGAGTCTGAATTTTGTGTGAATGTGAGGCTATTATTGCACAGGTGTTTGTAGATGTCTAGAAGTCCACATGATCTCCAAAGTAGGCTGGAAAGGTTCTGCCACCCCAGAGAAGACGTGCCTGGGGCGGAGCCATGAGTGTAATCTAATCCTACAGCATAGCCACATGTGAGTTGCATAGGGTCAGAGCTGGGGTTTGTGAGGGCTCATTCACTGCTGTCCACCAGCCCAACAAAACACAGTATCACAGTATCACCAAGGTTGGAAGAGACCTCAAAGATCATCAAGTCCAACCCGTTACCACAGACCTCCAGACTAGACCATGGCGCCAAGTGCCACGTCCAAACCCGCCTTGAACACCTCCAGGGACGGCGACTCCACCACCTCCCTGGGCAGCCCATTCCAGCAGCCAATGACTCTCTCAGTGAAGAACTTTCTCCTCACCTCCAGAGGAGAAACGAGGAGCTGCCTCCACTAGGAAACTATGGATAGTGAAGATAATGAAGATGTCACTTGCCTGACAATGGCAGTCCCTTCCTGCTGCCACACAGGCACTGTGAGCAGCTGAAGTGCTTGCCACCAGCATAACGTCCTCAACAATCTCTTGAGCTAAGCACATCTTAACCATCACAGATGTATCTGCCGTGTGAAGATAATTGTATTTAATTGCTGAGATCAGACTGAAGTAATTGCCCAGGTGGGGTTTGCCCTTCTGGGGGCATTAGTGAAGGAGCAGGGGCTTTCTGAGTAACCCCACACTCTGCCCAGGCACTGACAGCAAAATTCTTCCTCTTGAACATGTCCCCTGCGGTCCTTGGAGTGGTTTCAAGTGAAAAACAAAACAGTGACATTTTAAACGTTGCCTCCCACGCAGTGTCTCTCTTCAGCCTCCGCTGCTGCTCGCTGCAGGTTCAGAAGTCTCTGGTGGATCAGTCTGCCCCCCCTGCCACCCTCCCCCCCCAAAAAACAACAACAAACAAACTTGGGTTTGCCGAAATAGAAGCATTTTTGCAGGAGGCAGTGATTTGGCTGAAAGCTTTGCCAGCGTGTGTCTCTAGGGTTTGCAAGTTGTTTCAGTGTTTTGTGTTCCTGTTTAATTTTGGATTTCATTTTCTTGTATGAGATGCTGTGAAAACAAAATATTTTAATGTTTGCAAATAGTTTTGGGGGGAAGAGGTGTGTGTGTGGGGAAATGGTGATTTTCAAATATGTTTTTGAAATGCCAGGATTGCCTACGGAGCAGCAGTCCTATTTTGCCGTTGGCTCATGGTATCAGCTGTGGTTACATAGAAGTTAATGCCGCTGTGGAAGGCCCTGAACATCTTTCCCACTAACACACTTCAGTGTCAGGATGGTGAATTGTTTAAAGTGGTTTTTATGGCTTCAGTCTGTCCCATATCACAGCTTCCTGCTTCACTAATGTCAATCTCATGATCAATTATTTCTTTTTCTGGTAGGAACTGGGATCTCCTGTCAAGGACCACGGTGCAGTTGGTACTTTCCTGGGTGGTGATGCAGAGCAGGGCAGATGGGGACTGGCGTGATGCACTGATTCAGCCAAAGCTGGGGATGGCTGTGACTTGCGCAACCCAGAATGAGTTGGAGGAGAGCGAAGCCAACTGCTGAGCGGGGAAATTACACAACCAAAGTAAGTAGGCATTAGAGTCGGTGTACCTTAGAGTGAGAGCATGGAACAAAACAAGAAAAGGTCTTTCAAGGCAATGGGAAGTGTTTGTACTTGCTATGCCACTCTAAATGCTGGTTTATGGTACCTGGGGAAACCACTCAGCAGTTACAGCAGGAAGAGAGAGTGAAGAATAATGCATCCAGCGGAAATTCCTGCAGCTCTTGGCTCAGCAGGGCGTAATCGCCAGAGACTGGAGCCTGCTCAAGACACCTCCACGCTTGCAAAAAGTGGGATCTTGGGTGACCACAAGCAGTAAGCTTGGGGTGTCACTAAAACAGCAACACCTGCAGTGGTGCAGAGCCCCAGACTTCCTGACAAGGAGTTTCAGTGTGCTGCTAACTTGGAGGGAAGATGCCACCTACTAAATCACCCAAACCACTTCCTGCAGCACCTGAGTATTTCTCACAACTCCTATTCAAATACTGGCTAGATCCATGGCAAAGATGCTGTCTCTGCTGCGATAGCTGGGCTGGACACTGCTGGATCTGCATCACACACGGCCAGCAGGATGGCTGCAGGAGTGTGGTACAGAAGGAGTAGTACCTGTGCCTGTTCCATACTGGTGCCTGTCAGAGCACAGCTTTCCCTCATAGCCCTGTGTGGGGACAGGCAATACTCAGTGACTTGTCACTGCTCTCAAGCTCTTGGAGGTGTGAGGGTATTGACAGATATGAAATACATCAGGACTGGTCGTTTAGGAGAGCTGCCTAAATGCTGTTAGTGCCAAAGTGGTACCAGCTTTCTTGACGACCAGCGGTCTTGAAGGCAGCAATCCAGACAGGAATGAACAACCAGCATGAACCAGAGGTCCCCTCTCCAAAGCAGCTCTTCCAGGAAGGATGTGGGTTGGGTCAGAAACTCTCTCCTGAGTTTGAGTATATTGGTGGTCCCTCAGTCACCATGGAGTTGTGTATGTGCTTCTCACATAGCAGGCATAAACCCCACAGCGATTCCCTCTGGTCAGCACTTTCTCAATATGTGGACTCTGTTAGGCAGGTGGTCAGCAGTAGTGGGCACTGCTGGTGAAGCCAGGAACCAAAGCAGGCCAGAAAAGGAACCTCATTGTCCCACTTGCTCCCTGGCCTGGAGAAGACCTGACAGAGCAGATCTGCAAGCCATAGGCATTTTGCACTCTCACACACTTCTTCAATGCCTGGTTAAGCTGATTCAGTGACCATTTTTCCTGTAGGTGGACTGCAAGGCAGACTGAGACATCTCAGGCTGGCAGGAGCCTTCAGCAGGGAGGAGGGCTGTGACCCTCCCACCTGGTGGCTTGCTCCTCAGCTTTCTCTTTCTCAGGGGTTTCAGGAAGCTGCATATATTCAGAGATTATTTCCCCCCACCTCCCTGCCTTTCTTGAAAGCATGGCTAAATATAAGGAGATTGTCAGAACTAAGCCCAACCTGTGAAGCAGAGTGTGTAGGTGTGATGCTAACCAACACCTGGGGCTGTGAAGCGTCCTGGGGGAGCTGGCACTCATCTGGCAGACATGTTCTCTCATTCTCCTCACTCTTTCTTTGGCACCTTGTCAAACAGCACATGAGATGATGAATCTAAAATTGGTTTGTTTCAAAATGACCTACGTGCATTGTTCTGGTTACAAGGAGAAAAGGACAGGGACAGGACAAAGGGTTTCACTTGTCAAAGTGGCCAGGACCTCACATTGCTACTGTGCTCATGTGTTGGAAGATTTCTAGAGGTTGCTGGTAAAAGTGTGGTGGTGGCAGAGACTGCTTTATGGTGGCAGAACAAGATGTCTCTGAGGTTTTTCCCATGGCAGATGAAAACAGATCAGCAGACAACATGCACAAGAGTGAGCTCTTGGACAGCCCTGGGTGGCCAAGTGATAAGGTTTAATGAAAAGGAGTTCCTCCAACTCTCATGAAATCATGGAACCTCAGTTCAAGAACTGAAAAGAAGACTGCCGTGGCAGCTGACTCACTAATTAGAAGCTCCCAAAGGTTGCATGGGGACATTTCAGCTCCATGGTGCAGACCCTCACTCACACCCTCCCAGCAGATGTGTGGGTAGATCTTGTGAGTGTAGTTGAGGAGGACCAGGTCTGCCCTGAAGATATGGGACTCTTGCAGTGCCTTTGCATACTGGGAAGAGTCGTAACACTTGTGTGATAGGCTGCCCTCAGAAGACCTGTCCCTCCACACTGCCATAGCAAAGATGGCTGGGACAGGGTGGACATTAACATGTTAATCCCTACACAGCCTGAGGGCTGCAGCTACTCTGGATGAAGTGCTGTGCTGGATAAATAAGGACTTACTGTCCTTTGTAATGGAGTTGAGATTGCTGTTTGGTACAAAGGGAATTTGCCACTGCTGGGTTTGGCAGCATTGGTTATACCACGGAGCAGCTCTTGTCTTCCCTCTGCATAGCCAGGAGGGGCTGAGTACAGCCTTAGGGATAGGAGAGTTATCCTGTGATGTGAGAAACCCAGGGTCTGATGGGCAAAGAGGTGAGACAGTGCATGTGCAAGGTGAGTTTTATCAGCTGCGGCGGTTTGCAGTAATGGTGCAGTGCCCCAGCTACTGCAGCAGCCTGAGAGGCAGTAATTCCCCTTTTCCCCTGCCTGATCTATCCCCAAAGATGGTAGAAAGTATCCTCAGGCACAGCAGAGTCAGAGGGTGGTGAAACTGGAAGGAGGACTATGAAATTCCAGGTGGGAACCACGTGGGCTGTACTTCCAGTGGGAGCTTCTCAGAGGTGGGCTTCCAGGGACGGTCCAGACAGCACTTCCTGTGGACACCAACAAGAGCTAAAGCCACAAATGCTGCCTAGACCCCACATTAACCTCCCCTCCCACCACCCCTGCTGACGTCAATGTGTGGCTGGAAGCAGTTTATTCCCTGTCAACCCTTTCCTGCTTATCTGGAGCTAGCAGTGAGAGCAGGAGTTGCTCTCACACAGGGACCCTGCAAATCCTGGGATGAACAGCCAGACCAAGAGCTGTTTCCCAGGGGGATCGGGATGGATTGGATAATTAATCACAGCTTGTCTGGAGGAGGATGAGGAAGCCTGAATAAAGGTGTTAACAGCTCTTAAAGGCTTTCCTGGTTCGCAGAGGGTGCTGCCTCAAACAGATTATCTGAAAATATTATTAGCTGGAGTGGGAAAGGTTTGGTTTTTTTTTCCTTCACTAGGCTCTTTGCAGCCGTGCTAAATCTGCCTGAGCCGTGGAGACGGGTTTTATTGTGTGGGGTGAGGTGGGGGAGAGGTGCTGGCTGTCAGTGGGTCAGCAATTAATTGGTTTATTCCTTTCTCACGGTTATTTTCTAACCAACATCTGCTAAAACCCCTGTGCCCATTTCGTCCCAGCTCAGCAAGCGAGAACCGTAGGGATTTGCACTGGGGTGACTCTAGGCCATAAGGTTGGCTCTGCAGGGGCTGCTGGGAGGTCCCTTGTCCCTGCCAAGCCTCTTTCCCTGTCATCTCATCTTAGGAGGAGGATGTGATTAGGGTTTTCTGCCATGGGATGTCAGCTGAGGGATAAGAGGAGGAAAGAACTGCCCTGGATGGCTGGCAAGTGCAAGCAGAGACCTGCCCCCTTTGCTCCAAAGGAAACTTTCCTCCCCATTTCTCCATGGCCTGTTAGCTCAGACAAATGCTCTCGCTCAGCCCTCTGCTGCCTTGTCTTTCTGGGTGAGGATAAGCTCTTCTCCACCTCGTGGTGCCATCTGGGAAACCATTTCTCATTGAACCAGTTTTATTGGAGTGACTTTCCTGTTTCTCCATGACTTTGTCACATTTCTAGTGCCATTGCAATTTAGAAACAGGGGACGCCATCAGAGCAGAAACCTTGTTCCCTGCCAGCTCCAGCTCAGGTCAGTTCCTGCCCAGTGGGCACCTCTACTGCTATAAATGAGCTGAAGTCAGTGCCATGCAACAGGGTCTTGCTGGGACCATTGCAGGTGGTTCCCCTATGACAATTGCTCTGATAGTGCCTCTGGAGCTAGGCAGTCACCTTGTAGACCAAAGGAGGAATAAGGAAAGAAGGTGGCTTTGGCCTGAAAGGTTTTGCTATTTATATGCTTAGGCATCAGTTTTGCTTAGAGTCAAAAGCAAATGTTTTGAGCTCTGGAAAGGTGATGAAACAGGGACTATGGAACCACTAGTGCAGGGTAGTCCTCTTTGCTGTGCCTGCCTGGCCTCCCCAAAGCCTGCTGGGCAAGCAGGAGACCCCTTCCAAGGAGCAGCTAATTTGAAATCACATCATGCACAGAGAATGTTCCCCGTTGCTGTGCTGCTGTTTCTCTCCCAGCTCTTCCTCAGAAATTAGGCACTCTGAATAGAGTCCCATGGGCTGCTCACTTCATGCTTGCCTTGATTTCCTACAACTAAATTAACCCCAAAGAAATCATAATGAAACCAACAGATTGCTAGCTCTCTCTTTTCCTTTACAGAAGACAGTCCCTTTCCAACATGAAGCACTGCAAGCCCCAACTGGATCCTTATTGTGGCCTGCAGAGATGAGGAGAGAAACAGAGCAAGTCCTCAGCTCTCTCTAGAGCTAAACTGCAAAACCACTGCTTCACCAAGGTCTTTCAAGCCAAGCCATCTCCCAGCAGAGCCTCTGTCCCTGTCTTTTCAGTCAGGACTGGAAATAGTGACAGGTATGGAAAATCCATTACACACAACTAACTAACCCTCCATGCAGTGCTGCCAGCTCCATAAGAGCTTCCCCAGCTGCTGGGAGACCACAGGGGCACTCCTGGGAGTGAGCAGACACAGGTGGTGCTGGCATGTGTCTGGAAACAGCCCAGCATTGATGAAAAGGCTGAATTTTCTGTTTGTCTGGACCCTCCTCCTGCATGAAGACCTCTCACCAAGCACTGCAGCCTCTCTGGTGTTATCAGGCAGCCCAATGTCTGCCCCAGGGCAGTCCCACTACATGCTGGGGTCCTGGCCTCCATGATTGGAAGACAGGGGCAGCAGGACAGCCTGTTTTCTTGAGGCAAAAATGTAATTTTGGATTAAAATTACTTTTTCCTCCCAGAAGGTCCTTAAGTATTTACCAGGCCATTATAAGGCCAGGGGGGGATCTGAAGGGATCAGGAGCAACCTGCAAGGCACTGGTGTGATAGAGAGGAAGGGACCAGATGCTACCTGGATTGGCACTGGAGACCAACATGTTAACCGTGGGATGGGAGAGATGTTGGCCAAGGGCTCCAACAAAACCCCATCATCAGATGCAACCTCCAGGGACTTTTTACTATCTATTCCTTGGCACCTGAAGCAGCTCATGTTATTGGGTAGCTCCTATGTGCTCATACTGAACCCATGGACCATGTCCACACCCAAAACTGCATGTTTTTCTGTAAGGTTCCTGGAGAGCATGGTGCAGGCAGGAAGCGGGAGAGGGACAGGCTGCTGCTAAGTAAACCGGAAACCAAAGAATCAATGTTTCTGGTGTCTAGGCAAACTCTGAGCTAAGCCAAGCTCTTGCATGTTCCAACCTCCATTTCCTTCTTAAAGGACATTTCTGAGGGCATATTTCTATGAAATGAAATCAACCATGTGGTCAGTAGGGTCTGCTCCAATTTTGCTAGCGCTAGGTAAAGCCAGAGACAGGTTTAAGGAAGAGCAA
The DNA here is from genome assembly GCA_013396675.1 of Eubucco bourcierii. NCBI lineage: Eukaryota > Metazoa > Chordata > Aves > Piciformes > Ramphastidae > Eubucco > Eubucco bourcierii. The sequence goes on from VWZE01002973.1 coordinate 443,360, forward strand.
CTGGATAGAGGGATTGTCACAGGCATCCCCTGCCATATTCTTCCAGTCCTCCTCACTTCCCTGCTGACTTTAATTCTGTAAAACAAGTTGGGTTGTAGCCACTGAGGCTGGACCTGTTAGTCTTGTGTTGCCCATTACAACATAGACGGGTGTACTCTACACAATGGAGAAGAGACTAACCACTGGTTCTTTTCTTGAGGAGCCTCTTGTTGGAAGTGAAGGACATGGATTCCCATCACAGCTTATGTTTCATCAGTAACTTCTGATGTTGAGATTGCCTTGTCTCTCTTAATCATGCAGGTCTTATTTTCCCACACTGGAAAATGAATTCAACACCACTGGCAAAGCTGGGGGCTGGGAAGTTTTAATTACTGTCTGTGCAGTGCTTTGGGGCTCTGGAGTGAATGGTGCTGGAGGCCTGGGAAGGGTTGAGTCATATATTGGCAGTTACTTAAATTTCTTTATATGTGTGAGCTCTCTGGTCCCATCAGCTCCTTCCTGATACCTAGATTCAGGAGGATTTCCTAACACAAGTAGTACAAATAGCCCCCACCTATAGCCCTCAGCACTGCATAGTAAGACAGGGACCTGCTGAAGTCCAGTGTCCACCTCCAGACAAAAGAATCCAAACCAGTGTGTGCCCGTGTGCAGTTCAGGGGAGAAGAACCCTGAAGGTTTCCTCTCACAAGGCTTTTCCTATTAGAGCATCTCCTCCTCAGGCAATGCAACCACATCCTGCATTAACCTTCTTGTCCCTCCCCATGATCAGAACAACGCCTTCTTAATTATAATCCATCAAATTCCTCTCTACCTGGGTGAAAAAAAAAAAAGTAAATGGGATTTGAGGACAAGGAACAAAAGTGAAGGCGTAAGTCTCTTCCTGGGAAAGGAAATCTATCGAGCGCCCTGCTGGGAGCCTGCTTTGCCTAAAGCCCAGCACAATGCAGTAAGAAGTTAAGGCTCTTAGCGGGCGAGCAGTGCAAGAGCCCTGCTAAGCAGGTCTCGGGGCTCTGTGGCCAGGGCTCTGTGCCGCACCCAGCTCACTGCAGTTTGCACAACGCACCCATTGTGCCCCCACTGCTCTGCCATCGGCATCCGATGCTTGTCAGGGAACGCTGCAGAGAGGGTGAGCTGTTCAGCAGCCACTCGCAGGTCAGAGCCAGTGCTCCGGGATATGATTCTATAGAGGAGAGGAATGTTCCAATGCCAGCAAAGCCCTGGGAAAAGGAGACGTTAGCTATTGATTAGCATGTGTGTCCATGTGTGTACAGCTGTGGGCTTGTGCAGTGACATGGGGTTTAGGCTGATGATACTGTGAAATTAGCGAGGGCATATGATGAATTCAACGTAAAACATCATTTCCTTTTTCCATCACATTCGAGTTGTGGTAGCACACTTGGGTTTTCTGACAGGTGCTGCAGAAATACCCAACTGATTACTGCAATGGGCAAAACTGGAGTAACTTTAAATTTGCCAAAGCTTCTGAAATGCAAAAGCTTTCCCAAAAGATGTGATCTTCCTTTCTGACCAGCTGTCACCCATTACTTTCTACTGAGTGGTGGCTCCCTGGGACAGTGGACAGACCCTTGCTACTTGTGCCAGGCATAACTGACAGAGCAGGATAGCCCAGGGAAGACTCCCTGGGTGAGGACAAAGCTGGTTTTGTGACAGTGCTGCAGTCACCACTCAAAGGGTGATGGTGCCAGCACTGATTCTGATGTGTCCCTGTCAGCCTGGAGCAGACAGAAGGCAGGAGGAAGTTCACTGAGCCTTTGTGACCCTGATGCTGAGGTCAAGGGTGTTTCATTTACTGCCAGATAGGTTAATGGCTTCTTGTAATGGTTTAACTCAACCCATGACACTTCTGCAAGGTGGCTGATAGGTTGAGATCGGTGGCTTTCTTGAAGTAGTTGTTTTAGGTCCCATGGGTTACCATGGCCACATCACTGAAATCAGGTAAGGAACATTTCCACCAGTCCTTTCTGCAGCACCAGAGTGTGTCAGGGTGTGTTGGTGCCTGCCCAGCCGCATGCTGGGGAAGCATAGAAAGGCACAGGGCTGCTAATGGGCTGATTCATGTCCCTTCAGCACTTCCCTGCTGGTGAGCAGATGTCAGAGGAACATGTTTTGGGGGTTTTTTTCAGTCTGGGGTAACTTCTCTTTTGTCTCTTTCAGGATATCCTTCTCTGCAGAACCACCTGACCTCTTGCAGCAGAAAAGTAACAGCTGCAGGGATCCAGGTGCTCCCTACTGCTGGGCTTCTAACACAAGCACTCAGGAGCAGTGAAAAGTGCTGAGACCCAAATTTCACCTTTAAATTAACCCCTCTTCTTAGACATAGGCCCAGAGTTGGCTCCACAAAGGAGACTCCAGCTCCAAGCAACTCCCAAGGAAGCAAAGACATTTAATGCTGAGGAACATGGGGAGAGATTAAATGTGAAGCCACAAACCAAATTTTCAGGAGGAAAGCCAGCTTATCTCCTGCCCTCTACCCCTGCAAACCCAAGGGAAATTGCTGCCTGTCCCCACCATCCTGGGGTATTCAACAGACTTCTTGGATTGTGGTTCTGTTTAGGTTGGCTGCTGCTGATCCCAACCTGTCTTCAGCTGCTGATCCCACCCTACCTTTGGCACATGGACACTTCCAGCCCCTGGAGAGGGGTCAGCGTGGCCAACCGGAGCGGGAGAGCTCCAGCCCATTGTAGACTCCACAGCTGCTGAGCACACTGCCACAATTCATTCTCATCTCTGATCAAAGCACAGGTTGTAAACATGGTAGGGAAGCAGACCATGTCCTAGCCCAGCTTGGCTGCCTGCCTCGAGGTCACCATTGCCCAGAGCTTGGAGTTCACCTCTTTTTCCATTACCTCTAAGCAGTAATGGTGAATGTTTCAGTGACGTTTCCTAAAAATAAAGCTGTCAGCAGACCCAGCGCACAGATGACTCTTTGCATCTCTGGGCTCCCAGCATTCTGTAAGCTGGGAGGAGGAATGCTGAAATAGCTCATGACTTTAAAGGTACTCTGAGAAGCTCCCTTACTGCACATGGACCAGCCCTCACCAGCATCACCCTGGGGCAAGATGGCTGAGGACTCTCATCCCTGTCTCCAAAAACCAACCCTCTCCAAAACCAGTCCATCCGTCTGATACTTTATTTGATAAATAACTCTGCATCTGGAAAAAAAAAACAAACCACAACTTGTGTGATCATGCTGAGATGCCTGTAGTGTGGCAGTGCATAGGCTGATCACTGCTCCATCACTGAAGCAGAGAGGTGATGTTCTGTTCTAACTTTCACAGGGAAGGAAGGCAGAGAACACAGGGATGTTGGGCAAGGCTTTGCTGTGCCAGTATGCATCAATCTGCTCCATTTCACAACAGCCTTCATGTCATGGAGTGGCTTTTGATGGAAAACTCAAGAGCTGTCTCAGCAGCAGCACAGGAGAGAAACCAGAGCAAGTGCTTTGTGCAGTCTTTTGGGAATGAGTGGTTGAGCTGGGGTGTAGAAATCATAAAATTAACTCCTGCTTGCAGTTCAGGCAATGTTAAACTACTCCAATTCATGTTTTCGGGCATGACCCTACTTGGTATCCTTTCTTGCCTTCCTCAGGCCCTGAACTGTCCCTATCAAAATCCCTGGCTAGATCCTCTACAGGAACCAGCAGCAATGACAGGAGCTTCTCCCTAGCAGCTGAGGACAGATGGTGGATGCTCAGGTGGTTAAAGCATTGGTGTAAGCTGCATTAACCCATTCTCGGGGCCTTGTGTCTAAGTTGGCAGGTCTGGTGGATGTGCTGCATGATTACAGAGACCAGTACAGAAACAGGGCATCTGAGGACATCAGGAAGACAGTGAGAGGCTTGTCATGCAGCCTGGTCTCACAGCAAGTGTCTATTAATAAGCTATGCCTGTGCTTCCTGCAGGTGTTTGCAGTGTGCTCGCTCCCTGTTAGCTTTGAAAACCACAGTACCCTTCTGGCGCAGCTGGACCTTTGCTCCCAGTGGTGCAGCTGGTACCACAAGTGTGTTTGCCTGGGGCTGTGTGTCAGTAAACACCTATCTCACTGTGGGAAGTGAGCAGGATTTCCCTCTGAAGATGATCTTTGTCTCCAGATGAGCAGTTTCAGCCCGTCCTCTGGAGCCTCTCTGTTGTGGAGAGGGTGGCTGGCTTTAATGCTGGCAGCATCTGTCCAGCCCACGAGGTCACCTTCCTGCTTTGTGGGCTGTCCCAGTAGAACAGGGCAGGTGGAGAATCCCTTGGAAAGCAATCTTTGATGGCTGCCAATGCATGTGGCTGGTTTCTTATCTGTGCCCAGGGCAGAGACCCTTGTACCATGCTGATGCTTCAGCAAATGAATTGAAATTGGCATTGCTGCAAAACAGGGCTAGTTGACAACTGGAATTAGCCCAACCTGTGAGGTAGGTTGGGCTGGAAAAGTAAGGGAGAAAGCAGTTTCCGCCCAGGGAAACAATGGGGAAGTGAAATGGAAGCTGAGACCTCTGAGTTTCTCCAACCCTTCTCCAAGGACAGCGATGGGATGCAGAGGGCAGTTCTCAAAATCCAATTATCTATTGCAATTGAGTTGCACCCTCTGAGAAGCAAATGTCTTCTTGCTGTTAGATGAGCAGCTCCTGCTGGAGTGACTTCCTGCTCTTCAGCTAGAGCTGGAGACAAAGGAAAGAGTCATTGGTAAGGAGCTATTTATGGAGAAATTAGTCTGGGTATTTGCATCACTAGTACAAGACAAGGCAGCACCACAACTTTCCTGCTGTGGCTGGCACTCAGAGGATGTTGAGAACCTCGAGGTCCTGTGAGTGGTAAGAGCATGTCTGGTTCAGCATTGCTGGTTCGCACCAGAAGAACCTGGGTTGCATCTCTTGGAGGAAAAGCCATGCAGAACACCACAAGAACTCCTTGTTCTGGTCAGGCCCTTGGATTTTGTCAGGATTTTTTGAATGCCTCACCACGATTTAAATTCCCAGTGGGTTGTCTTGCTGTTTGCAAGGCCAGTTGGGATTGGGAAGATGCAGGTAAATTGGCAAGTGGTGTTGCCCTGAAGCATTGAAGCAATTAGCTCACCTCAGCTGCAGGAACATGGTTAGCTGGCATCACCTCACCTCTCCTGGTAAATTAGATAACTGCACAGTGGCTTAGTCACCCCAGAGAAGTAAATGGTTCACAACTTGCTGAGGCAAATTCCTCCCAGCTTTAATTAGCTGTGAGATGCTGGAGTGCCCAAAGCTCTTTCCTTGCCTGTGTTTACACTCAGTGCACCAATCCAGTTTAGACTCGAGTCTCCAAATATTTGCACTTAGCAAATACTGCTAAATTTTGCCATTCCAACTCTCTGCAATTAGCCAGAAAACATAGATTTATATCCTCAGTCTTTTAAAAATGGTAAGATAGATCAGGACCAATGTTTAAGTCCCAGGACTTCAAACAGGGTAGTCAGACCTGCTCATCCAGCTTCTCCTCTGCTGTGTGCCAATCCACTGTCATTCCCAAAAAGAAGTGACAGGAGGAGAGGCTTCTGGTACCCTGAGGATGGAGCTGCCATGTAGCAGGAGCTGCTCATCTAAACGAAGGGGCTTTGCTCTGTGGCATTTAAAGCACCTCTTGTACAATGGGTTGTAGGTTGTGTGTGCCCATGTGTGGTGCTTGCTTTCACTGGTCTGTCTGTGACAGGTAGAACTGGCTCAGTAGGAGGCTGCTGTGATTTTGACCACCTGAATTGTTACCCCTGCACGTCCCAGTGCAAGCTGGGGTGTGGGATCAGTCCTTACAGAGAAGCCTAAAGCCAGCCCAGGCTAGGCAGTGCTGAGGCTGATTTGGCGTTGCTGTGACTTTGAGATGAGGTGCTCTCCTTCTGGATGGCATATGCAGATCTGTCTGGAAATGGAGCACCTCTACTCAGCTTGTGATGTTTGAGGAAACTCTCACCTTTCCACATCTCCTTTCCCCNGTGTTTTCAAATGAGCCTCCATAATTCTGATGGTGGCGTGAATGTTCCTAGTCCGGTCAGCTCATACTTGCCAGCACAAGACTTAGCACTTCTTATCCAAAAGCAAATGCACTGAAAATCTTAAAAACAATCTGCATCTAACCCTGGGTCACGTTAAGCAGCTTTCAGGGTGCAGTGATGCGTGTTGCTTGTTGCACAGGGCACTTTTGGGAGTTAGACACTTCTCTTTTAATTTGCTAACAAAGCACACCAAATCCATGTCCCACACAGGGTGCTGAAGACAAGCTTTGCTTTCATACCAAGATGTACAAGGTTGATTTAAAGATCTCAGCTCTACTGACCCTTCAGCTTTTTTACACAACCTTTCCTATGTGTGTAAAGTGGATGTGAGAGGAGGCCTGGCTGGGTTTCCCTGTTTGTGCTGGCAGTAGGGCTCTGCAGGGATGGATGGGTCTGAACAGGCATGGCACTAAGGCACTCGCTTAACAGCTTCCAGCTCAGGGTGACTCATTCTGCATTCCAGAGGGATGGTCTGGACCTGGCTGCTGAGAGACAGATAGCAGATAAGGACTGCAATGCTTGCCTGTGGTGATGACCGCGGCAGACATTGCCAGAAACGCTGGATGGCACACAGTGGCCATGGCAGTGGCAACAGAGCTCTCATTGGTGGCAGCTCTGCCTTGGCACCAATGAAGGGTGCCTGGGATGGCAAGGGGACAGCTCGGCTCTGTGGCAGGGGAAGGGAGGGACCTGTGTGGGTTCAACAAATGACACTGTTCTTCTTAAGCTAAAATGAAGCTCAGACTCACATTTTATTCATCCTACCCAAACTCAGAATGCAGGAACTTTGGGCACTGTGACGTTCTCCTTTGCCAAGCCTCCGCACAGCTTGGTTTTAGTGGAAAGTAAGCCCAGGCCTTGAGACATCTGTGCTGAGGACATGATGCTTGGTGATGGCTGAGCTTGTAGGTTTAAGACAACACAAGCAGGTGACAAGAAGAGCAAAACCACAGCCTCATGGCTGTCTCACTGCATTACAGCAGCATGAAAGAAAACAGGAGTAGGAAAAAGAGGAGGGGATGAGGAGGTGACCCTGACGGCAGAAGAGCAAGGATCTCACCAGCTAACACAGTTCATAATGGTGAACTATATCTGACCCTACATCCAGCATTAGGTCCAGCACCTTTGTGGGAGGTGCTGCCCAGCTTTTGCCCAGCCAGGTGCTCCCATGATGGTCAGGCTTTGCTACTCATTTTATGCTGCACTCTGGAAAGGTGTTTGCTGCGTTTGGCATGGGTTGGGTACTCAGGAATTGAGAGAGTTTTTTTTCTTCTGTGATTATCAGAGTGGCTGAAAGGCACAAGGGCTGTAGTGTCTGGCATTTTGTCTCTCATCTGTCTCTGGGCTGTAAGAGCGAGAAGCCAAAAAGGGAGTAGAGGATTGTATTGACCTCTTCTTCCAGCATGGGCTAGCAGAAGCAAAAGGATAAATCACATTGCAGCACTCAGCTCCTGGTTTTACAGAAATCCCCATGCATTACAAGTGCCTTTGCATATTTTATAGCACTTTACAAGGCAATGCAGCTAAGCTGAAAGTTAGCTTGTTTGGAGAAGAACAAAACATGTGCAGTCATAAAAATCCCTTGTTTGATGCCAAGCTCTTGCATTTGCTAGTGTCTGAAAGGCAATCACCAGCACACATCCAAAGAGTTTGGCTTGACTTCCTCCAGCTCCTTGTAGCTGGTGAGAATAAAAACACCAGCACAGCATCCTGAAAATTTGTGCTGTGTTGTTGCCATGGGGTACAGATGTTTCAATAGCAGAGGCACCCTCTGTCTCAGGGCTCACCTTTAGAAGAGGAGCAGGGCACTTTTCTGTAGTAGGGGGAGGAAAAGTAATCTGACTGAAAAGGACAGAGATACGCAAAGCAGTGCCAAAAGGTTGGAGGAGTAATTGTTCTGGAGCAATTGGCATCCCTCTGACAAGGAAATGTGGTTTGTGGAGGTTTGAGGCTGCAAAAACACTGTCCCAGATCTCTTGGGAGCTCGTGAAGGGTTGGGTATTCATAAGGTTTCTCTTCTCCATCTGGCTTTTATCACTGCAAGATGCAGGGTTTTATTATTTTTGGCAAAGCTGCTACTCTGCCTGTTGCGATCAGGTGGTGCAGCAGTACCTACAGGACACGCATGTGTGCACGCACAAAGACCTAGCGTGGTCACACAAACCCTCTTCCCATAGGAAACCAGGCTAAAAATGTGGCCTCTTGACTCAGTGTTCAGTCTCTAAGGGCTGTTCCCTTCTCCCTTTCTTCTCTTGGGCTTTTGATGTGTCTGCTTGTTGGAGGGAAGAGGAAGAGAAGCATTGAGGTTAATGATAAAGGCTTCTGGGTTTCTCCAAAGGTTTCGCTCTTCCCTAATACAGGTGTTGGCTGCGTCATCTTGGCCCCTCTTGTGCTGCAAAAGGCAGCTTGACCACACTGTTGTCCTCAAAAAACGTTCCAGCCATGAGAAGCAAGGCATCTTCTGACAGGTAAGGGGATTGGACATGCTGGGTGTCCAGGTCCAGCCAAGGGGGCAGCTGTGAGCCCACATGGTGGTGGCAGCCTGCGCGGCTCGTGCAGTAGCAGTTGGTGCATTTCCTGACTGTAACCTAATTAAAGGGAAGGCTGAAATCTGTTGCAGGAGCAAGCAGCCAGGAGCGTTGGATGCTGGTGAAAGAAGGAGCATGATTCAACCACCTGAAGGCATCTCCCTGTAGGAGAATTACCTTCCCTATAAAGCAGCAGGCATTGCTCTTAAGTGTTGTCAAGCTTAAATCGGTTCCCTAGGTGACATCCTGGTAAGTGGATTTCCCGATTAAGCACACGCCGATTAAGTGGGATGTGCTGTAATTACAGAGTGCTCACACTAGGAGCAAATCAGAGCTGTCTGCAGCAGAAGGGCTGGGTTGACGCTCTTCCCCTGTCTGGAGTGGGTTGTACCAAGGCATTTCTGTAAGCATGAAAGTGGGCAGGCAGGAGATGGGATTTTGCAGCCACCTCCACCATGCCAGTCAGCATATTCCCTGCAGAAGAAAGATTCAGATTGCATCGGGTTGGAAGGGACCCTCAAAGGTCATCTCGTTCAACCCTTCTGCAGTGAGCAGGGATGCTGAAGCAAGTCCTGGTGCCACAGCTTTGAACCCTCTGATATGGGACCAAATTCCTTTTGAGTTTCCACTCCCATGTCTAGTTCATAATCCACTGGATGAAGCCTTTGCTCCAGGCAGAGGAGATGCCTGTGAGCAGCCATGGCTGTGGGACACTGCACAGGGAAACGGTGGCTCTTCCTGTGGAGGCAGAGGCTGTCAGATGGTCCTGCCACCTGCCATGCAGACATTACAGCCCTTTAGAGCTAAATTCCCTTTGCCAGCCCAAAAGAGATGCGTTTTCATTCATGGCTCACTCTCCCTGTCCCTCTGGCTGCTTCTTTGAAGGCATCCCACCCCCAGAATGAAGCCTTGCAGAAGACTGAAGACAGAATTTTCAGTTGTAAGAGAACGTTACGGTAGGGATTGGCTGCTCCTGCCTTTGCCAGGTGAACCCTGTGTACACAAAATGTCTGTGTCCCATGCAGATGCCAACTGATTTGCATTTCCACTCACTGGGTTGATCCCACAGCACCTGCAGAAGGCACACTGTTGATAGCCTACCCCACTGCAGCACCTCCAACCCCTGCTGATGCCTCCTCTCCTCCTACTGAGCCCATCCCTCTCCCACCCCAGCAGCTTTCCTCCGCCCAGGCTGTGGCATCCCCACGATGGTTTGTCCAGCCGGCGCTGTGCAGCACATGTGTGTGCAGTGGCTGCGCTGCCATTCCACTCCAAGGGCCTTCTTCTTCCATACTGATGGTTTTGCAGTGCCACCCACTGGCAGAGGCTCCCCAGAAACTGTCCTCTGCAGCTTTTCCTGGCCACAAGCGATGCTGCAAAGACGAAATACTGGAAGGATGGCTCTGCTGGCTGCAATTCATAGAGCGTGTCCCATGCATGGGTCTGGGACCTTCCTATGTCCTTTCCAGTGTATCTCGGTGTGTGCTGAGCCTGAGCTGCAAGGTCACTGGTTTGGCAGAGTCCCGGGTGTCAGCTCAGGCTGTGTTTAAGGCATCTCATCCTGCCTCACCCAAACGGGCTCTCCAGCTCCCCCATCCTGCCTGCAGCATGACAGGACCAGCAGCAACAAGGTGGATTCCCATGCCAATTTGGTTTATGTAAGTTTTGCATTCGCATTTTCCTATGCAGGACAAGGACCCCTGGCTGATACCAAACCCCACACTGGGCATAAGGAACATCCATTTCAACTGGGAGTGCGCTCCCAGAGAGGCAGGCTTGGGGACTTGTGCAGGTGAGGATGCTTTGGGGCCACTTCATCATGAGGTTTCTCCTAATTTGCTTTATCGCTTCGACCCCATTTATAGTCTACTTTCTGGTCCCAGCTGATGTGAACCCAGTTGAGAAACAGGAGAAGAGATAGTAAAGAGACAGAGCAAGGCAGTTCTCAAGGTCTGTGCTTAGTGAGCTGTTGTACATAGCAGACAGGTGGCAGGCAGAGGACCTCAGGTGTCTCCCAGAGGAGGCAGCTGAAATCGGCTCAGCCCAGACACGATGATCGTGTTGGGGCAGCAGTTGCACACGTTGACCATCGGCAACTTTCTCCCCAACCTCCTCTTGTCGTGAGTGCTTGTTTAAGATAAAGCCTGACAAAAAGCACGTTGGGGGCATCAAGTCCTGCAGTACTGTCTCCTGAAAAGTATGAAAAGGCACTGAAGGGGAGCCTGGCACAGCCTCCCAGATGACAGTAATTAAAGGCTTTTGTGCTCAGGCCTGGGAGCAGCTCCTCTTGCAAACTGGCCTTGATTGAAGAGGAAGAGAATGATTAGGCTGAAGTGGAATGATGGGGGTGGCAGGCAAAACCACAGAGGTAAGTCTCAATTTGTCTTCTGATTTTTATTTTTTTTTCTCTCCCTCTCTCCTGAGCTGTGTCCATTTGTGGAGGGAGCAGCTTTCCGCTCTACACAGCCTGGGTTGGCTCTGCCCAAGCTGCCTGGTGTGGGTGTTCAGATGAAAAGGAGACAGTGAGCTCTGGCCCTGCCTGCACAGCCCCAGAGCATCACCCACTGCTTCCTGTAGCTGGTCTGCTTCCAGAAAGCTCTCCAGGCCACATGGCCCCAGAGTCTCCCACCCCTTTTCAGAGCTGGCATAGCCTGAGCTACTCCTCTAGCTGTCTACAGGGGTTATACCCCCTATAAACCCCAGGGTTTACAGCTCTTCCCCCTATTTTAACATTGACATTGACAGCTTGTTTGATCTAGGGTTTATGATGTTCTTTATTTTAAATAGCTGGTTTTGAAAAAGTTTTCTGAACGTATTTGAGTTTAGTGCTAAGCCTGGCATCAACACGAGCAGTTACTGTGGGGTAGCTGATAGCATTACAGAAACATGTTCCCTTCCTCTCCTAAAGCTTTGTGCCTTAGCACCAAAGACATCCTGGCTCTGGCTGCCCTGGCTGGGGTCCTCCATGGAGCTGTTTGTCTTGAAGTACTCTGGGAAGTCACTGCACTGTGAACATGGACGCTACGTCCAAACCCAGGGCCAAGGAACTGGTCCAAAATTCAACTGAGAGCCTCTGACCCTGGAGTACAGAGCATCAATAGCCAGGTAAAGCAATTCAGCTCAAGTTGTGGTGAGACAGCATCTCTTTTGTTCTGCTGTGGAGGGCAGCAAAATAAATGGTCTTTATTCAAGCAACTGTAAAAACCCCAGCAGAGAGCTTTTGAGCAGCCAGCCTCGCTTGAGGAAGCTGCTGACCCAGTCTGCAGTCCTGCAGCCACCAAACCCAGTGGCCAAACTCCCTACAGGCAGACAGGAAGCAGGTTTGGTGCCCTACATCTGCTGCTCATTAACATTTGGATGAGAGATGCAGTGTGCTTAGTCCAGTGCAGCAACTGTGTTTGTCATAGAGCAGTGACTCTGCAGGGTCACCATGCAATTCAGTGAGGCTTAGGAAACATGCAGGCTGTTGCTGAGGCAGGGCTGCAAACCTCTGGCAGGAAAAAAAACACAAACATGCCGGGTCAGAGTGAAACCTGTGTTTGAATAAAAAGGAAGTATAAGTGGAGAAAGGACAAAGATGAGTTACCTGCCAGCTGGGGAAAGGCATGATGCCCAGCCATCCCTGTGTGCCATGCCTTAGCCCCTTCCCTGCAGCAGAGTGGGAGATGCTCTGCCTGGCTGTCTGCAGTAGCACTCAGCCGCCTTAAATCCTCCCTGGCCTTTCAGAGGGGAAACTACTTGGAGGGAACAGGGTAAGCCAGCCAAACAATTTGCTTCTAGTTCCTGCCAGTGCTGGAGGCAGTTAGTACATGAGCAAGGTTTGCAGCACTGGTGCATTCAGCACAGCAGTGTCTGTGTACCCAGTCCTCACACACAAGCCTTGGAATCTTGAGGTCAGATCAAAAACCTACCTGAAGCCCAGGGATGGTCCCTGAGCTTTGAATCCAGCCTTAAATATTCCACTGAATTCTTGCCAAATGGCTCATAGGGCCACACTGGGCAGTGTTGCAACCATGAGCAGGCAGCTGCTAGAGGAGCAGCTAAATGATGTCACAGGGATGGCGGCACCCAAAGTCTGTAAGGGACCACACTGGTTTTGAGGACTGATCAGGGGCACTATATTTGAGCAGGATTGGATACTTCTCTGAGTCTGAGCATGCTGCTGGTTGCCTGCAAACCTTCAGCACTTGAAGATCAGGACCACATTCAAGGCTAGTTTCTCCTTCAGAAGATAGAAAGAGAGAGCAAGAGAAGAGAGGGAGCTTTCTCCCCCAAAGCAGAAGTGAAGCTGTGTTCCCTTTCCCCTCCAAAGCATCTGGGTTCGGTCCTGAGCCTGCTCTGTTACTAAGGGAGCAGCAGCACCTCGTGGCTCGTTCCCATTGTCCCTGTTCTCAACACCCTGAATCCCAGTTGCAGTCAGGCTGGCTGGTGGGTTCAGCTGGTTGCTCTCCAGAACACACACCTAAACCTCTATTTTTCATTTCCATCTGCTTCCCTGCTGCTGCCTGCAACCCCTGTGCCACACTTGGCTTCCAAGAGGTTCCCTAGGGCTCAGAGGGTTGGGCTGTGTAGGGCAGGCAAAGGGGGGCCATAACACCCCCAGTGCCAAAAGGCAACTTTGTGGTCCTGCTGCTCATCTCTCCTGGTTATGCACCAGTGTGACTAGACAGCAGATGACAGAGGTTAGGAAGAGGCCTGAGATGGCTGGGATGTCGTTGCCATGGAAATCAGGCAGTGTCTGGAATAGCAAGAACAAGATCAACTCAAAAAGTAATGATCTGTCACATTGATTAAGGGGGAGTCGGAGGGATTTTGTTTGGGGAAAGCCTGATGCTTGGAGCAGTATGAATCCATATGTCACCTCTCCCTGTTTGTCTCCCCCTGAGGACCCTGTCAAAAGGAAATAATCTGATCTGTTTTGACCGGGGGTTTCTCCAGGGAGTCCCAAGGCAGTTCCTGCCCATCAGTTGTGCTGCACAGCTCTGCCATCCCAGGATGAAAGGCACCAAGGCAATGCAATATTCATTCACTTCCTCTTCCCTCCTTCATTCATTTCTTCATTCATCTGCTTCATTCACATTTCCCTGGCACTTTAATGAGCAGTGCTTAGCCTCTGCAGTCCTGCAGAGCCTTCCCCTGGTACGCTCTTCACTGCAGATGGCTGACTGCAGGCTTATTTATTTTGCAGAGCAAAGCTTGGCACAGCTGAAGCAGGGGTGCATTGTGCCCAGCTGGCACTTGGATCTTTAAACCCCATGCATATGCCCCAGGTTCTGCTGTTCCATCTTTCACATCTTGATGGTTTCTGTGTTTTGTGGTAACCAGCTCCTGTCCTCTTCGTGGAAGCCCATTGCAGCGCTGACACCTGTGTCCATAGCAGCCCTCCTGGGGCAGAGGCTTGGCAAGAGGTGGCAAGTGGCTTCACTGGGGAAGCAGGAGGGAGCTGAGCGTGAAATGGGCATTACTGGAGTCTTGGTGCCAGGCACCTGCTGCTGAGCCAGAGCCATAAGAATTAATGTCCTCAGGTCTACGTCGCCATCCACCTGCCCACACCACACAGGTGTCCTTTGTGGTGCTTGAGGGGCATGCGGTGATTTCTGCTTTTCTCTGCCTGGCATCCTGCTCTCGGAGACCAATTCAGCAGGAGCTGGCAGGTGCCAGACCCTGTGTGAACTCCAGGCTTGGTTCAGGGGAGCGGAGATGCAGACCAGTGCTTACATGGCCATGGACCTGACTCCTGCAACCAGAAGCTTGGGCAGTGACAGGTCACAAACCACATGCAGGAGAAGGAGACACACACAAGCCCCTGAATTTAGGGATTTTCATCAAATGGGCATGGCTTATTCCTCCCATCACCTCCACGTGGACACTCACAGGGTATAGGTGTGTGGAACAAGCACCTCTGTATTTCAATGCCCTTTTTTATCCACTCTAGAGCAGTTTGGAGTTCTGATCCCCACCAGTATGCAGACATTTCTCTTGAAGAAAATTAAACAGCCGGATAGTGGCTGGGTAGAAATCCAAGAAAGATTAAAAGGAGAAAGCTAATTTTCCTGCCCATGATCTCACTAGTGGAAAATGATCTTTTCCTTCCCCAGCCCAAACCCCACTTCTGCAGCACGCGTGGGCGAGCTGCGCTCCGTGGCTCTGTAAAGAGCTAAATGTGTTCCTGAGCCGAAGGAGCAAGCAGAAAACATCCGCTCTGCATACAATGCAGAAAGCTTTCTCCTTTGTGCCCTGCTTTTTATCAAGTATCTGCTGCCATTATTGTTCCTCCCTGGGTTATTACCTCTGAGTGGCTACTTCCACCAGCCTGAGCTGGTTTATTGTCTGCTCGCAGCAATTATGGATTGGGATAATTCCTGCCATGCTGTTTCATTGTGCTCTGCAACTAAGGTAACTTGAGGTGATTTCTGCTGCTGAGTTACCCATCAAGCTAATGAGGAGTGGGTTGGCTGGTGCCCCACTGTATGCTGGGACAGAAGGATCAGTAGAGACTGAACCTGGGTGCGTTCACAGCGTGAGAGAGTTGTTCACAAGAAAGTTTGTTCGGTGATGCAGGGGCTGGGGTCAGGTTCATCTTCCTTCACCAGTTGACAAAATGCTGGCCAGCACATCATCCCTCTGGAAGCACTGGACTCTCTTGCTCTGTGTGTAGAGGGCAGGAGAGTCCTTGCAAGAGGACTTGCAGTCCTGGTGGAAGACACTCGCTGTCTTGTTTATTGTTCTGCTCATGTCTATAGGAGGTCCTTTGGTCCCTTACCCTGTGCTGCAAACAAAGATGAGGAAAGTGTTCCTCAGTCCCCTTAGAAACTGCCTCACCTTGTTGACTGTAAAGAGGAAATAAGATGAAAATACTTCTCTGGAGTTTGAAATGGAGACCTTCTCCTAGGCCCCACACATTTGCAGAGATCAGAGCCTCAGTGCCACCAGAGTACCTCTTTGAACTGTGGGGAGTTTCACCCCAGGCAGGAATATACACCTGGATTCATGGTCGAGTGCTCAGCTTGCAGGTTCCAAAAGTACCTGGTTATTTTTATTCCTTTGATACATGATCTACTGTCAAAATAACTTCTTTCTTTCTCTTTCACCTTCTGGGAATTCCAAACAAACCTGCCACAGGCAATATCATTTACCAGTGAGGCACTGCCAAACTCCACCAGCTGACTGCGCACAGAAGAGGTCAGGTCATTCCTTGCAGAGCCTTGCAGCTGCAGCCCTGCTTGGTGCAGGGCTTCTTCCAAAGATGTGAGGGGTTCATCCTGCAAGAGGACCTGTGTGTTTTGCAATCCAGAGACTCAGGTTAGTGACAATGTGCTTACACCTTCACTTGCTAATAAATAAATACAGAAGTGTGATACTTCGCAGCACTCGCTGAGGCCATGACAAACATGTTCCCCCCCCCCAGTTAGTAACTTGAGGATTAGGAAGACATGATTTTTATTTATCTTTAATGGCACACAATGAGGCCAGATCAGCATGAAACTATAATGCCATCACATGCTCCCAAAATCCTCCATGCCAGGACTCCATCCAAGTTCAGCACAAGAGGGCGAT
Organism: Eubucco bourcierii; assembly: GCA_013396675.1. Classification (NCBI taxonomy): domain Eukaryota; kingdom Metazoa; phylum Chordata; class Aves; order Piciformes; family Ramphastidae; genus Eubucco; species Eubucco bourcierii. The sequence continues at coordinate 459,466 of VWZE01002973.1, forward strand.
GAGACCCTGGAATGGGTTGCCCAGGGAGGTGGTCAAAGCCCCATCCCTGGTAGTGTTTAAAGCCAGGCTGAATGAGGCTCTAGACAGCCTGATCTAGTGTGAGGTGTCCCTGCCCATGGCAGGGGGATGGAACTTGTGGTTCCTTGTGATCCCTTCCTTGTGGTCCCTTTCAACCCTGATTGATTCTATGATTCTAAGTAGCAACGAGCTTGTCTAAGGAGGCTTGACGATAAGAAGTATTTTTTTTCTTGCTGGCTTAGAAACTGTAACTAGCAGGGTTCTGTTTCTGGTTTCTTTGGGGTTTTTTTCTGCAATATGTCATTGTTCAGTTAAATTGCCTCGTTATTAAGCTTGGGCTCTGCAGAGGTCCCTAGGTGTCTGGACTGTACCTAACAAAGAGAAGTCCTGCTGGACTCACTTTACCAAAACTCCTATTGGGTTTGATCCTAAGCACACACCCTGGACTAGGCCAACATTTGCCCATTTCCCATTAGTATCCTGTGCAGAACATGGCTTCGTGTTTGCTGTGCTATTTAAACCTGGCCCATCTGAACTCTGCAAGAAATGGCTGGTTCAGAGTGATCTGAGAGGACACAAAGACTTCACCCTTTTCCTACCACAGACTGGAACCTGGGAAGTGCCATTTGGCAGTGCAGAGGCCAGGAGACGGTAGGAAACCACCTCTCTTCTGCTCCGACTCTGGTTCAGCAGAAGCTCTAAGGGTCAGGAAAACCATCCTAAATTTTCAAAGCAATCTTCCTTGTGTTCTCTTTTCTTGTTGTCTTGCTGCTCTTGTCCTCTCTGAGTTCCCAGAGCAAAGGGGGAAATAGTGGTCATTTGCAGAACTTATTTGCCCCGGCATCACACTGATGGCATCCAGGGACCTGGAAGACAACCTCGCCAGGACCAGGCAACAACTCAAGTTGTGATGCTTGATCCCTACTGCCTCCTTTTCCCATCACCTATGTGAGAAAAGCTTTTGGTTTTTTTTCCACACCAAGAGACTGCCTGAATCTACGTTTTGCAGGTGCTCTTGCTGCCCCAGAGTGCACTCAGGTATGAGTTGTTCATGTTCATTTTCTCCATAGGTAACTCAGCACTTGAGTGGATCACTGGCATCCAGAATGACCTGGGAGACATGTGGAAGCCAACATCTACCTGCTAGCTGTAGATAGGGTCCATCTGCTTCAAGGCAGTAACATCTGAGGTCCAGAAAGGCTCCCAGACGTGGCTTGCTGGCAGGTCACTTGAGATCTCCATCAGATAACAAGATAGTAGAGGTCTCCAGAGACTTTTTCTACACAAGGTTGGTGTCTTTCTTCTCTTGTATTTTTGGCCCTTGGCCTGCCCATTCAGCTTTTTTCCCTTTATCCCTGTCTCCTGAAGCAGCCTTGGGGTTCAGCACGCTGTGTGCAGGCACCTCCTGAGTGCCCATCTGCATTGCTGGACGTAGTCCTCCTAGGACCCGATGGCATTTGTAAACATTTATGTTTTGTGAGGAAATACCCTGTTCAATCGCAGGGAGATAGTCACTCTGGCTGCTTTGTGTTCCCTCATGTTCCTGAGCTCCCTTCACCAGCCCTGGCCCCTGAGACAGCTCTGCTGAAAGCAAATCTGTCAGTCTTCACTGCACAGGGAATATTTTAAGGCTCTGAAAACAAAGTTTATTATAGCAAAGCTGCCAAAAGTATAACCACTGCCATGCTAAAATATCCTCTGCCTCCTACATTTGTAATGTGGGAGTCTTTTATATCCTCTTTACTGCTGCTGAACCATACATTTGTCTTGGCAGCAGATGTATACAGACTGGGACCTATTTCAGTGTCATGCAAAAGTGCTCTTAGGTTAAAAGATATATTAGAGCTTACTGGAAAACTTGAAATTAACTGCATGGTGATGCTGTATGAAGATAAAGAATGAGCAATTTTATTGAGTTATGATTTTAACCTACATAGGCTGAAGGTTTCAACCACGTTAACATCTCCAAAGGTCTCCATTTGCCAAATTAACCATTGAATTTTGGGCAGCTAGTTGGAGTCAGGAAAAGGAGATCTAATTTAACTGTTTCCAGACAAACACTACCTCCTCCTGCACTGCATAGGAGTAACCCTAAAAAGAAGGCAGCCAACACTTGGCCCCTGCTCCAGCCATCACTGGCCAGCATGAGGGTTTCATGGAGGGCATCCTCCTCTTTTGCTTTCAGGCACAGTGGCAAGGGAAGACTCAGCTGGTTCCTATGAAACTCTGTTGTGGTTGTTATTAATACCAAGCTCATAAATGTTAGTGCTTCAGCAGCCAAATTCCTCTGTGGTGCTGACAGACCTCTCATAGCTCCCGGATTTAAGCAGTGGCACCAAATGTATCCTTGGATGGCCCAGGATTTCTTTGGGTGTTTGGCAGCAGCAGGCAAAGAGTTAACAATGAAAAAAAATATGCATAGGTTTAGGAGAAGAACATTTTTTTTTAGTATATGTTTTTTGTTTCACATTTGAGCTCTTGGCACAGCATCCCCTGCCTCTAATCACACCTTTTAAATGCAGTTTAAATCAAAACCTGCAATGCTGGACCAGTTGGAACCAGTTTCTATTAAGCCATTTGATCTGCAACTGAGCAGACTTGCTGTCACCACGCCAGTCCCCTGCCTGTGCCTCCACATAATGAGGCTCTCGTGGCAGCTGCTGCTGCTGCTGCCTGCTCCGTGCAGGAGAATCCATGAGATACTGGTCAGGATATGTCCTGCCTGCTCCAGCCCTCTCCTCTTATCACCTTCCACACCCCTGCCAAGCACCTGAATGGTGAAGCTCAGCTGGCAGCTGTACCAGCATGGGGAGGAGGCTCTTGTTAGACTGCGGAGAACAGCTTAAAAGCTTTGGCCACTTAATAGGTTAAAAAACCCAAATGCATACATATGTATATATATATTTTCAAGTTAAAGCAAGCCTGCAGCATTGCATTTTTGTTCCTTGCTGCAATTCGTCTGAACATTACCCCTTGAAGATGTCAGTTGGTGGTTTTGCTACTCGGGGCACTGTGGAGCCTTGAATGGGCTGCAGTTGCCCTGCATGCAAGATGAGATCTGGTCTGTGCCATGGTGCATCGTGGCTCTGGCAGACCATGGGTTGGAGCCACAACTAAGTTGCCTGGACCCTGTTTCACTCTCTGCTAGCATGCATAAGGGAACTGATCTCCTGATTCTGTGGACTCTAAAAGTAAATCAGTGCTTGTTCATTATGAGGCACCACTGATGAGCAATGGGAAGGAAATGTTCTCAGACACCACCTCAGCTGCTGTCGTCCTGTCCATTGCTGCTCCCAGCCCCACACTGTACCCAGGCAGGAGAACAGAGGACAGCAATGGCTCAGCATCCAGCACTGCATTACTGGTCTTCTGCTTTAGCAACTTTCTGCAGCCATTTTGAAGAGGCACTAAAGCAGGAATCGCAGCATGCAGCTGTGTAAATCCAAGCCAGTCTCTGAAGTCAGAGTTGTTTTAAAAGTGGGACTGCAGCTGTGACAGGGAAGGAGTGCATTCACCGGCTTTTCCTGCTCTATTTTTTTTATAATCAATCTTCTAAAAAGCACTGGTTTGTGTGGGAGGTTTGGGTGAAACCATTGAGGACTCATTCTATTAATGGGATTTTTTTTTTCTTCCCCTTCAGGTGTCACTGAACAGCATGAGACTGCTGCAGACTCTGAACTCTCAATCTCCATTCGTGGACTCTGAGCTCCTGATGTTGCTCACTTCAGTAATAGGTAAGATTGTGTGGATTGGTGGCTGAAGCCACAAATGATGAGTGGAAAGAAACATAGCTCTGGAGCCAGCTTACTGCTTGAGACAAGGCTGCAGCAGGCCATGGTGCCCAACTCTCCCAGCAGAGGGCTGTGGTGAAATAACCCAAGAGGTCCTGGTTAAAATTAATTGATTAATTGATCAGCTGCAGCATGGCTGCTTTCTTTGTGTGCCTGGGCTCTTGGTCCTCCTCTCCAAGGGGAGAAAGTGCCATTGAACCCCTGCATTGGCAGTGCTGGTTCTCTGGAACAGAGGTTGTCACCCTCAATGTACCATTGGCTCTGAGAAACCCATTGCTGGTATCGGAGCTTCTGCTGAGACTGAGGACTTTTAGACCTTGTGACAGCATTTTCTAGATGCAGAGAACTGAAAGAAGGAAATATCCTGGAGAGTTTCTATGTTAGTGTTGGCAGAGGGATGGCTGTGAGCCCGGGTTGGGGACGTGGTGCTGTGTGGCACCTGTAATGGGATGGCAGGCTGGGTGCAGTGCTCTTCAGGCTCCTCAAAATGATGTCAACTCACCTCTTCACTTTCATTTTGTTATATACAGCAGGTCCTGCTCTGGAAGTCATGTAGCTGATGGAAATGATGCTGCTGAAGCATGAAAGGTTTTTTGGGGTTGAATTTTTTTTTCCCAACCACCTATTCAGCAAAGAATAAGCTTTTATTTTCTTAGGCATCACTTTTCGCAGCATGTGCCAAGCTAACAATGCCTTGGTATCCCTCCAAGGCTGCAAAATAAGCTCATTCATCCTTTCTCTCTATTTGTTGCAGGGAGAACAAAACAAACAAACAAAAAAAGCCCCCACATACACAAGAGAAAAAACAAAAAAGGAAAAAAATTTTTAAAAAAGGGAAATCTACCGAGCTACTGTTTGCTTTCCAGACAGAGCCTGTGGCATGGCACCAACAGCCAAGCACTGCTCTGGGTCAAATGTGAATGCAAGATGCTGTTTGTCTTCACTCAGCTACATGGATGCAGAGAGAGGGGAAAGGCAGGAATGTCAGTGGGAGCCTCTTGTGGCCTCCTCCTTACCAAGGGGAGCCTCCCCCCACCGCCTTTTTTGCAGCTCTGTAATTTCCAGCAGGATCATGCTGACCACAGATGATGCAGGGAGCAGGCTGGGTTTCATCCCGTGGCAACCTTCCAATTGAGTCAGGGCTGAATCACCACCCTGTGCAGAGCACAAAGGGCCAGGCTGCTGCTGGAGATGCTCTTTCGGTGGTGGTGGTGGTGGCAGCTCAGTCTGCACCAACAGTGGAGATGGATGGGGAATGCTGTCACTTGTCATGTGGCAGTAGCCTGATGCTGTGTGGTACTGAGATGCAGCAGAGGCTGGGGAGAAGATAGCAAAGTGATAACTATGTCTTTGGGGAGAGGCAGCAAATGAGTCACCTGAGTCCCTGGGAAAGGGCTTGATGGAGGAATTTGGGTGCTAACCCAAAACTCCTTGCTGGTGACAGGAGGCTGGTGGGGGCAGTATGTCAAGCTAGTTGTGAGACAACTCAGCAGAACTGAAAAAGCTTTACCTGCTGGGAGCAAAAAGCTGGAGGAAGTATATCCAAGCATCTAGAAAATCTTCTGTTAAAGCTGTTTCAACATGTGGCCATCTGGAGAGCTGCAGGAGCTGCAGCTGCAGGTACAGGTGGGCACACACTAACATGAGACCTGATCTAGTTTCAACCTAGAATAGCCACTAAAATTCTGCTGGCCTGTCTTAGCTGACAATCAAACTTACCCCCAAATTAGCCAAATTTATGAGCACTTGGACTGAGGCACTTAAAATAAGGCTGTCTTCTCACTTGCAAGATGTCTTTCCTTGGCCACAAGCTCTGACTGCATTGCTTCCCACCAGAGACTGTGCTGATGGGTAAAAACTTTCTAGAGGAAAAGGAGGTTGTGGGTGCTTAAAACACAGCAAATGCCTGGAGAAGAAGTGGTCTGAGAGCAGTGAATCGGAAGGTCAGCATTAACCTTCACCCAGCAGTTTCCCCCCCCTTTCCATGGATGTTCCAAGAAACACTAGCTCCCATTGCCATGGCAGCTGTCTTGAAGATCTTGAACCATCATGCCTCAACCCTCCACTCATTTCCTTCCAGGTTTGAGGAGATAATTTATCTTGACTAATCTGGGCTAGCCCATGAGCACATCCTACTGACTTCACCAGCAAGCAGGTCTGGCTTGGAGGTACAGTCCAAAAACAGGATTCAAACCCAAGGAGAAGGAAGATCTGAGGAAGGCAAGGAGTGGAGTAGACATCCATCCCATCCTTCCAGTAAGTTCAGGGCCTTTTATTTGGTGTGTTTTACTGGTCCAAAAGCAGAGGAGCCATCCATACAGATGACCTGTTCCCAAATTCTCCCATTGCAGCATGACTGGTATGAATGCCAGCAGCTGGAAGACCAAAATAGCATCTACCAGTGTTTAGGCCCCACTGATTTGTCCTGTGGTTTTTCCATGTCTTTTAATCTCCAGTAAATAATCCCTCACTTCCTTGTGGTCTTTCTAATTCCATGCTCTGTGTCGGTGCTTCCTGTAAACAGTGGGCCTGGTGGCCCAGGCACAGCCACCACCGTGTAATTGAGGCTCTCCCTTGCCACCCAAAGGGCATGTGACAGAGCTGTTTTGCAGGCTGGATGTGACCATGTCCAAGAGCTGAATAATGGGAACGCCTTCATTCTCCTCTCCACCCAGCCAGAAGTCAGAGCTGGCTCCGATGAGGCCGGTGAACAACGCAGCTGTAAAACCAGCACAGGAGGGCATCAGTCCTGCCACCCAACGAGCTGCGCCATCTGGCCTCCAGCAATCGTGGTTAGGTCAGTGCCTGAAAGCAAAACTGGGCTAAGGTATGGGCAGGGAGGTCCCTTCAGAACACAAATGCACCGGTACTTGTTATCCCATGCAGGAGCTGTGGCCCTTGCAGAAGCTGTCACCAGAACTTGTTCAGCATGTAATTGCCATGTCTCTGGTCTAAAATTTTGAGTAGAATCCTAAAATCAAAGAGTGGTAAAGAACCTGCGCTGGATGAAGACCCAAGCCCCTCCTGATGTTCATTGCCACACAAGCTCGATCCTTTTGCATTCTTGTAAGTGAAAGGCCTCCAGGTCTTCTGGGACGCTCTGACACCAAGGGCATTTTTCCAGTCAAGATATCTTCAACTGCTTTATGACTTCAGTAGCTCTAAGATTTGGGTAGGAGATACTCATCCCCAGCCCTAAGAGAATTTATTTTCCTTGAGTGAGTTTGTGTTAAACCAATGGCAGATCAAAGAGGGTTGTGGCAAGAGCTGGGCTGTGCTTTTTGGGTGGCACGGGTGTTCCTCCTGTCAGAAAGCCATCTCTCTGGGTTTCTGTTGACTAGTGGATCCCTGCCCAGATACCTGAGCCTCCAACAGTCTGTTTCTGCAAGAACATCCTTGCTCCAAACATACCTTAGGCTGTGCCTTGTGCTTCTCCTGGCCAGCCTTGTGCACATGGTCTCTGCACACGCCTGACCGGAGGGTGGTGGTGTGAGTGTGCTCACAGAGGTGGTTGTGGAGCTGGACAGGTACAATCCTGCCAGCCCTACCGATGTTTACAACTCCAAACGATAATACTTGCATGTTTACACAACCATGGGAGGGGTCCTAGAACCAGACCCTTCACATGCTCCTTCCTAGCATAGCTATTTCCAGAAACATCCAGGTTTCAACCCATTGGCTATTTCAAGTCAATCCTAGTTTACTTATATGCTTTTCATAAGCCCCCCCCAGCCAAGCTGTGGCAGCTAAGGGAAACCTGCTCAGTCTGTCAGCTCTCAGAGCCCTGGCTCCTTCCGTATGTGTCGGTTGGCACTCCTGGGTGAATTTTCAGAGCTGAAGCGTAAGTGAGCACTCAGTTTGGCTTGGCATTGGGAGTGCTGAAAAAAAAATGCCAGGAGGGAAAGGCCAACCTCACTTTGTGTCATTTAATGTCACTTAACATTTGTCACCTTGTTCAGAAACGGGATGGTCAATAGAGAATATGCAGCAGAGCAGAGTTTTTCCATTGGATGCTGACAACCCTGTTGTAGCTCACTGTGCTGCCTGTGTCTTAGGGCAAGTGGCCAAGGCACAGAGATGCCTGCAGTGGGTGTCCTGCTCTGTGTGTCTGGTGCTGACTAAAGGAAGCTGGAGAGCTGATGTGAGGAAGCAGGTGGGAGGTTTGGGTCTCTGGCTGCCCAGAATGGCTGAATGTCTGCAGGAGCAATCCCAGAGAGACCAGACAGGGGTAGATCATTTCCTCACCCCTTAGAGGACTGGGAATTTCTGGTTTTTTTCATGGCCACCTTTCTCTTGTGAAATGGATGCCATGTTAGCACTAGACTGAGCTGTTGGCTGAAACATAGCTGTATGCAAAATCAGACTGAAAACTCCTACAAGCTGTGAGATGGTTTGGTGAATCCTCCCAAAAGCATCCCAGGTGTGGACGAAACAACCCCGTTCTGTACATATGTATGCCTGCTATCACAGATCTCACCAGCCTCAGGCTAACCACGTCCCTCCACTGCTCTTTTTTCCTGACAGTGGGGATGTAAGAAACCTTGAGGGCAGAAAGGCTTTGCCCAGGCAGCAGCAGGAGCCCTTGAGACATGAAGCCAATAATCCTTGCCTGAAGCTGCTCCTTTTGGCTCCAGGCACTGCTGAGTCTGCTGGTGGAGAAAACCACTGTGCTGGATCAAACCACTGTCAGAGGAGACTTCACAGAAGTGAATAGCTAGTGGTCAAGAAGAGTGCCAGACTCCTGCTTTCTCAGTAACTAATAAAAGTGCCTTTTTAACACAATTAATGCAACGTCTTGCTAAAGACTGAAGGAAATTGGAATTGAGAGATTTGTATTTTGACAGACTCTGTGGAAAACTTCTGTTCAGACTGGTAGGAATGAAACCAATAAATTTCTGACAAACCTTTCTGAATTCAGCCTTCAAGATAATAGATAGGCTGTTCTGACTGTGGATAAATAAACTCTGTTTTTATAAACGTTTAAAGGCCTTTGAGATGACGAAGTGGAACATACTTCAAGTCTCCAAACATGGGAAGTGGCTTCTGAGTCAAATGCCCTCCCGTGCCAGGGCTCGTATTTTAGACTGAGCTCACTCTTTTGTGACTTGTTGACAGGTTTTTTGTTGTACTTTGAAGGAAAAAAAAAAAAAGGGAAAATGTCCCAGACTGAAAATAGCAGTGAAACATTCCTCAGCTGCCCAACCTGTTCTTCAAGAAAACTTCCCAGGAAACACAAAGCTCCAGCTGCGGCCCCGAAAATGCTAGCAAAGAAATGGCATGTTGAGTACTGATTGGAATAGGGGGGAAAAGTATTTTGGATGACAAAAGTCCCTTCCTGAGAAGTGTTCATCTCCCCCTCATCTTGTGGTAAAGGTGACCATCTGAGGAAGGAAGATTTGATTCCCACCAGGAAACTCTTAGAGGATGGACTCTCAGAATGGAAAAAGGCGGGAGCCACTCACACTCTTTTGGCCTCCCTCTCTCATAAAGAACAACCCTACTCATAATTCCTGCCCTCTCTGGCAGCAGCTGCAGCCATCCTAAAGCCAGGTGCTTCAAAGGTTGGATCAGAGCTCATGGCCTTCTAGAAAAGAAGGACAGGTCTCTGCACTTGAGCAAGGCCAGGACTTAATTCTGGAAATTAAACCAAAACAGATGCAGCCAGGGCCACGGGTGGTGAGCAATGCTGAAGTGTTAGCCCTAAGCTCCGTTTGCTTTGTTCACCTGCATATCTCCCGGCTGATGGGAACTGCAGGGTGTGCTGAACAGGGGCCAGCAGGCTGTGCTCCGCTGGAAATGAACACAAAGTTACGTTTCTGGAGGGAAAAAGAGATAAGTTACCTATCGAGGGTGGAGCCCAGACCAGGACAACGGGCTCTGAAAAGATGTAGATGCCTGCAGTGGCACATGGTCAAAGGATGGTCCTGGCACAAGGCGGCAAGCTGAAGCAGCCTGCCTCAGGAGGTAAACGCCAGAGCGATGGCCTCGTTGCTGAGGCTCAGAGACACTAGAATCTTTCAAGGCTGGCTCAATAAACTCTTTCTCTCTGGTTTCTCAAAGAGAAAGGGAAGGGAGAGCAAGTCAGGGCTTATGATGTATAAAGGTGGTGGAAATGGGGGAGTAACAGGACTTAGGAGGCAAAGTCTTACAAGAAGGGCACCCAATGAATCCAGACTGGGAAAAAGGCTCTGTCATTTAGAAGCCATTAATCAGGGAACTAACTTAGAAAAGCTTGTGCTGATCTTCTACTGCTGAGAATATTTTGACCACGACTGATCCCTCCTCCCCAGAGCAGATGCTCTAATTCGAGTGGAAATTAATTCAGGGCTGAGCTGCCTCAGGGAGGAGCTTGGATAGCTGCAGCAACCCACCCTGCCTTCAAGTCTGGATTAGGGAAAGGAGAGTTGTCCTCACCACAGGGCCGAGGGGGAGCAGCAGAGGGTCTTGAGAATGTGTTAAGGCTTTGACTCGTGCAGAATATTGCTCAGGAGCAGGAAGAGGCAACAGCATCTCTCTGGATCACAGTGGGCTGCACTGCTCCTCTGCTACTGTCTCAGCTGCACTTCCCAGGCTCTGACTGCTGGGAGGAGAGTGTGTGGGGCAGGGTTTTCTAGCAGGGAAAAGAAAATAATCTGCTTGCAAGTAACCAGCTCACACTCTGGCTGGATGCAGGAAACGTGCTGCTGCTGCCAGAGACACCACAGTTGCTACAGCAACTGCAGAGATTCACCGACACCCTCTCGCTGCCACCCTGCACACCTCAAAACAAGGCAGAGCCGGGAGGGTGGTGATGGGCAGAGAAACCACCTGGTAGAGAGGACCCTTTGCACTCAGGGCCAGTGCTGCTAAATACTCTGTTCCCATCCTATCAGTCCTGATGAGAACTTGGTTTCCAGGTGAATATGATTTTGTTCACCAGATCTGCAACCCAGGAATGGCCTGGCAGAGCACACACCTGCCCCAGCCTGCCTTCCTAACTCAAGTATCTCCCCTGCAGGGATTCACAGGAAAGCAGTGCCGAGTCAGACCCGCAGTGCTTGTTCAGCTGCTGGAGCTGTCAGGACAGGGAAGCAGTGCTGGGGATGCAGCAGGGAGCACCACAGCAAGGAATGGGCAATGGAGACTAAACCTGAGCTGTGCTTTGCCTGCACCTGCCATCTCACTGCCGTTTAAACCAGGCTCTCCACACTTCCCAGCACTGTTTTTACCTGCCATGGTAAAAGTGCCTGGTTTCTCCTGGTGCGCCTCTCAAACACTTAATGGCAGGAGGAAGGACTGTTTTAAGGAGTGCTTCAGTGCTTCCACCAGAAAGGGAGGTTGTTTCAGGTGGCTGAAGCAGGCAAAAAAAAAAAAAAAAAAAAAAGCTCTAGCTGTAATTTTTCAGTATCCTGCAGCTATTGAAGTGGTGGCAGCATGATGCGGGGTAGGGAGAAAGGAAAAGTGTTTAGAATGTCTGGAGAGAGCAAGGACTCCTGGGGTCTGTCCTGTATCCTCTTCCCAACTCTGTGTGGCCATGCCTTGTTTTCTTATGCTAAAGCACCTGGAAAAGGCTTCAGGTTTGGAGCTTTAGTGGAAAATTCTTGAAGATCCCCTGCCTCTAGATCTTAGGTGGGCACTCTGTCCTCCCCCACCACCTCTGGTTGTGTCAGGTTTGCCAAGGGCACAGCAGAGATTTAAAGGCATCCACCTGCCAGAAACTTGTTAAGAATTTATTGAAGTTCTTGAAGTGGTTTGAAAAGCCTGGGTAAAATCATTGTGGAAGGAAATGTGTTATAATCCCAGCCAAGTCATAAATCAGGCCATCCTTAATACAAATGACTGCCTCAGATGAGGTTGATAGAGGAGGGGAGGGCAATGCTGCTAATTTGTTCAGCAGTTCTGTGTCTCAGTGCATCCAGCCCTGTGGGGACCAGATCAGTTACTGCTGGTGCTTGGAGCAAACTTGTGCCCGTGCAGGCACCCCACACCTATGCACCAGGGGCTGGGACGCCATCAGGGCTAATGGAAGTGTTGCTGCTCCCTAATTATCTCCCAGTTTACTCACAGGGCAGCTGGTGTCAGGCTGAAATCAGTGGCCTTAAGCACCATTTCCAGAAGCACAGGCATAGACTGGGCATAGGCACTGCTGAAACCAGTTAAGATGTCCCAGCCCAGCACGCATGATGGTCTGTGCCAGGCTGGGGCTCAGAGCAACACAGTCAAAAACCATATGCAAAGTGCATTCAAATGCAGATTTTCTTAGTGGGAACTGTGGCCAGCAGGTCAAGGCAGGTGATTCTGCAGCTCCATTTATTCCACTCTGGTGAGATCTTACCTGCAGTTGTGTGTCTAGCCCTGAAGTCCTTAGGACAGAAAGGACATGGGCTGTTGGAGCAGGTTCTGAGAAGGCCATAAAAAGTGATCAGAGAGATGGAACACCTCTCCCATGAAGAAAGGCCTAGAGAGTTACTGTTCAGCCTGGATGTACAGCCTGGAGAGGAGAAGGCTCCAGGGAGACCTTATTGCAGCCTTTCAATACTTAAAGGGGGCCAACATGAAAGATGGGAACAGTCTTTAGCAGGACCTGTTGTGACAGGATAAAGGGTTATTTTTGGAAACTAGAAGAGGGGATATTTAGACTAGGTATAAGACAACCTTTTTGCTTTGAGGGTACTGAAACACTGGCACAGGTTGCCTGGAGAAGTGGTATATTCCTCATCCTTGGAAACATTCAAGGTCAGGCTGGGTGGGGCTCTAAGCAGCCTAATCGAATTGAAGATGTCCCTGCTCAATGCAATGGGTTGGACTGGATGACCTTTAAAGGTCCCATCCAACCTGAAGCACTCTGATTCTGTAGTTCTAGGAACTGCAAACTCCACAAACATATTTGGCAATCCCAGCCCCTTCTCTCTCGCAATCCAACATATCTCTCTCCTGGGTATCACTGGGTTTGTGTCTCTTGCCTCCAGATCCCTGGGTTAGAGGTGCAGGAGCCGAAGGCTGGGCTGGGGGGCCTGGTGCTCTGCCTGCTGCCCTGCCTCTGCCAGGATAGGTAGCCCTTTTCCAAAGTTTGGGAAGGCTTCACATGCAAGCTCCTCCTAAATTCCCCCAAATCAGACTGCCATGGAGTGCAGGGCACACAGCACCAGGCAGGATCAGGCCCTAGTTATATCCTTCCGCCTCCCCAACTCTCTGCTCGAGCAATAACCTACTTTCTTTCCTTGGCAGAAAGAACATCTTGGATTATGTTGCTGCAAATGAAAGGTTTCAGTCATGATATCAGATGAGCTGCAGGTAAGCAGTGGGTTTAATGTCAGCTTTTTTGGCAGCTGCTTTATTCCCTCTCCGCTTTGCACAAACAAGCCATCTTTGTGTGAAGTTTATTTTCCTTTTCAGACACAGCATTTGTCAATACAGCTTCCTAATAATCCTCTCTGTGCAGATAAAGGTGAGCTGGTGCCAAACCAGATCCTTCACCTTGAGGCTAAAACCAGGCTGCCCACTCTAAACCCAGTGACTGGTTCATTCAGGCATTCTCTCCTCTATTGCAGCCCTCTGCCACCAAGGAGAAGGGCACAAATTGCACCCATGTGATGGATCCTAAATCCCAGGGTGACACTCAATCAGCCTTAACTCCACCCTAACAACCACCGCACAATTAAAGCACAGGCATCAAAACTCCAGCCCCAGGAGGGTCTGGGGTGGCTTAATGCCTTTCTGCCCTTGTTAGGAAAACTGGAACATCATCCACAAACTGTAGTCCAGGGCACAGGGAGGGAAAGAGACATTTTGAACCTCTTTGCCTGCCTTCGTTCTTTACATGTTCATTCTCTTCTTGGCCTCACAAGGCTCTCAGACCAATGTATCTAAATATCATGTGTTTATATTAACAAAATAACCACAAATCCCTTTAGATCAAAGACAGACATGGGCCAAGCTGCACACTCTGTGTCAGCAGGACGGGATCCTGCCCAAGGATCTACACTGCCCTCAGTTTAGCCAGCAAAGGCAGGAGAAGGAACCGGCTGTGCCAAGCAGAGCAGCACTCACTTCCTCAGCCTCACACCCAGCTGCTTCCCTTCCCTGCCTCAAGCCTCCTGGTTTGGACGACTAACTTGCAGCCTCATTAACTGCTTCATTTCTGCTAATTTGCACTATCCCACCCACCAACAACATCACGAACCACTCCAGCAATGTGAAGGCAACTTGAGCTGAAATGCCTTTGCTGCTGAGCTGAATAGTACCAGGGCTCATTTTACTGCTTAGAAATCTTGACAGAATGAAGCAGGTCAATGAATAATCCATTTTAAAATTTCATACCAGAGGTGCTGGGTAACTGGGTACCACACTGGCCTAAAGTCATACATCAAGCGAAAAACCCTATTGAGAAAACAAAATGAAGAGGCCCTGCACAGCATGAGTTGGGTGCTGTATGGTTGGAGTCCTGGAAAGCAGTCACTTCATGCAGGAGCAGCTCTGTCCCTCGCACCTGCCCAGAAATACTGCATGGGTTTAGACAACCTGCACTGGCATCAGGAGGGTTGGGTTTGGGTTTTTTTTTTTTTTCCCCAGCTTGTGGCTCTTAAGCCTCAGCAGTGCTAAAACATGCCGTGGGCTTGCAGGGAACACGTGCGGCCCGTGGGGTGAACTGCAGCCCAGACAGCTGGGGCTCCCTGTCCTCCTCGTAATAAATTCCTCCTGGACGGTGTTCCAGGGGATTGCTAGGATTTGAGGAGAGGAGGCGAGCTGGAAGCGTGACAGGCTCCAGGTTTATCCTTGAAAGCCCCCGTGCTGCAGAGCCTGGGGCTGCGTTTGGCAGCCTGCCCGAGGGGAGATGTGGCGGAGGCTGCCTCGTGCTGTGTCACCGATGCTGCCAGGCAGCGACGCTGCAGAGAAGTCTGCCTGTTAGCAACGCACCAAGCTGCCCAAAAGCTGAACACCTTCCCAGGCAGGAGGGGAAGGAAAAGCTCAAGATAACTTAAAATAAGTCCTTCCTGTGCTCCTGGCTAGAAAGTGGCTGTGTCAGAGCTCTCCCCTAGTGTGCCCGGCCCAGGTGCCGGGAGAGCAGAGTGCCGAGCGAAGCCATGCCACGCTTCTTAGCACAAGAGATGCAAAAAAACAGGTCAAAAATAACCCCATCCGAGCCTCAGCGGCGGAGCTCAGAGGAACCAGAAGTCCTGAGCTGTTTTGGAGCCATGTTAAATAATAAAGCAGAGAACTGAATAAATTAGCTCAGCATCTATTTAGGTCAAGCCTCTGCGTTTCTCCCAGCCGCCTCCGTGTGCCTCCTCCCCGCAGCCATCAGCTGCTCCACACACGCTGTGCTTGTGGATCCGCTCACTCCTTCCCAGCAGTGCGCTGCTGAGCAGGTGTCACGTCGGCAGCACCGCTCCCCTCAGCTTTGGGAGCACCAGCAGAGCTTCCTTTTCCATCGCTGGGGCAAAATGTGCTCTGGAAAATCACATTTAAGCCACAAGCGTGGGGCGAGCGCACAAGGCTGCTCCCTGCCTGGCGTTATCCCCTGTACGCAGCCCTGCGTGAAGCCACTGGGTCCTGCTCGATGGGCTTGCAGCTGGTCGGGAGCCACATCGCT
Source organism: Eubucco bourcierii (assembly GCA_013396675.1). Classification (NCBI taxonomy): domain Eukaryota; kingdom Metazoa; phylum Chordata; class Aves; order Piciformes; family Ramphastidae; genus Eubucco; species Eubucco bourcierii. The sequence goes on from VWZE01002973.1 coordinate 474,847, forward strand.
CTGCTCTTGCCTGCTCATCTGCTGCCAACCCAGTACAGCCTCCGAGTAGCCCTGGTCACCATCCAGATATTTTCCATTCCCAGCTTCCAGCCACGGCAGCACCTCACCTTTGCTAACCATCCTTCCCCACCTTCCAGGTGCCCCAGGCTCAGTTTTCTGATTGCAGTTGTCATTTGTTGATCTGTGGATGTCCCAACAGGCTGATGACACAAGGTAATTGGCTTTTAAATGCCTAAGGTCCCCTCAAAGCATTCAAATGCCACCAGAAAAATGCAACTATCATACAGTCATATATATGCTTATATTTATATGTATATATGTATCTTTATTTATATGTTTCCCAACCCTGAGAATGTTTTCCCTCTTCAATGTCCAGAACATCTCATGGTTTCCAACTATCAGCAAGCTGGATAACTGCTTACCAAGAAGGAATTTTACCTGCATCAAGGGCTGCTTCATCTCAACCCAGCTCCTGCCCTGACAAAACTTAGAGGAAACACAGTAGGTCTGTGGTCCAACCCTGCAGGTAGCTAGAGACGGTCTCCAGTGATGAACCCAGTCAGAAGCAGCGGACAGGGTGTAGGCAATGGAAAATGAGATGTTACTAAGTTTGGCCAGGCTTAGCTGGCTCCTCGCAGGTCCCAGCCTGTGAGTCACTGGTACGCGGGCCACCAGCACGGCCTCCCCTCTGGAAGAAGGAGCGGAGGTGGAAAAATAACAAGAGGAAACCAGTTGTTAGTAGTGCCAGCTCTGGGGAGAGTGGGAGGAGGTGGCAGGCCTGAAGAGAAAGGTCAAGGCTGAATTGCAGGCTGCTACCTGATTTTTCCTGCTGCCTTCATGGTGGGAAGCTGCTTACAGGCACATGCTCGTGGAGATTGGGCAGAGGGTCCGGGCTGATCTGAGGAATGGTCTCTGTGGGGGAACAAAATCCTCTGAGGGTAGCCAGGAGTGATGTAGCTTATGTTTGTGGTCCCTGCTCACTCCTCTCTTCTGACTGCTCCTCTGATTTCTGATGGCTAAGTTTGATTACCCCACTGAATGCAGCTTTTGGCCCAGAAACACACTCTGCAGCCGTATTTGGAACAAACAACTCCATCTCTCCAGTGTGGCTAAACACCAGTGCAAAGCCTTTGTCCCCCAGTCTCTGCCCCATGATAGTGCTGATGGCCACCTGCAGCTAACCCAGAGACTCCACTCTTGCTCTTTATGCTGATCCTTGGTGACAGTGGTGGGGGGGGAGATTCAGACAACTAGATTAGGAGCCTGTGACCCTGCTCCTTGTCCACAGGCAATACAATAAAAACATTGCTTTGGAAAATAAAAGATTGCAGCTCTCCAGGCTCTTCTAGTGCCCTAGCTCTCAGAGAATCCTTGAATGGTAGGGTTCGGAAGGGGCCTCTGGAGATATCTGGTCCAACCCCTCTGCTAATGCAGGTATGCCTAGATCAGTTTGCACAGAAACTCATCCAGGTGGGTTTTAAAAGTCTCCAGAGAAGGAGACTCCACAATCTCTCTGGGTAGCCTGTTCCAGTGCTCCAGCACCCTCAAAGTAGTTTCACTTGAGTTCAAGTGAAACCTCTTGTGTTTCGATTTGCACTTGTTGTCCCTTGTCCTATCAGTGGCCGCTCCTGAGAAGAGCCCAGTTACATCCTCATGACCTCCACCTTTTAGACATTTGTGAGCACAAATAAGATCCCTTCTCAGTCTTCTCCTTTCCAGGCTAGCAAGCCCAAAGTCTCTCAGCCTCTCCTTGCAAGAGAGACACTCCAGTCCCCTAATCATCATTGTGGCCTTCTGTTTTCTTGAAGCCCAGAACTGGACACAATACTCCAGACACAGCCTCACCAGGGCACTAGGTGGGAGTGCACTCAGAGGAGCACACAAGCCTCAGGTACTGTCCCTACGTCCTTGTCATGAGCCCAAGAGCACTCGCAGGCCTGTGCCGTGCCAGCTCCCCATCCCATCGGGATATTGGTGGCTGGGGATCAGCACTCCTGCCTCCCTTTGCCTCACAAGAACTTCTGCACTTCTGAACTCTCCCATCTTACCACTGCCACCAGTTGCCACTGGTTTTCCTTATTGCAAATGGGCAGAGGCAGCTGCCTCCCTGCAGAGCAGCATTTCTGTAAGGGAAACGGGGATTCTTCGTGTCTTCGTGTAACAGATGTCAGGGCAACAGACCACAGCCAGGTAGGATGCCAAGCCAAGGGGGAAACTCCTGTGTGTCTGGCCGACAGTGCCTGCAGATGTCCCTTCTCCCCGACTGGCACCGCTGTGATCTGTTATGCTCAGGCTCCCTCTAGCGCCTCCAGCTCCTGGTGCCTTGTTTCTCCAGGTAGCTTCTTGTAGCGGGTTAAGGAACTTCCTCACACGCACTATTGAAATTTACCAGACTCAGGGCTCAGGCGGGTTGGAAGTAAAATGAAGCTCTATTTACAGCAAAGCTAAATTTCCAAGCATACATACACAACATATTTACAAGTATTTACAATTATATACAAATTAGAAAAGAATACAGAAATCCAAATGCCCTCCTGGACAAAGAAACTGCCCAGGAGGGACTCAAAGCCACTCCCTCTCTCTCTCTCTTTCCCAGCTAGAAAACAAAACAACCAGCAAAGCTTACTTGTTATCTGTCAGTGGAAGATATTAGAGCAGAGCAAAAGAGAAGCAAAAGGAGCAAGGAGGAAAAAGAAGGACAAATTGTTTACACTTTGGCTTTTAACCCCTTTCAGCAAACCAACAAATTATATAGATTTTATCATTATTTTCTTTTTTACAACCAATGATCTCATTTCTCTCATTAAAATATTCTGATTAGCCTCAAACCACCACACTTTTCTGGAAGCATATTGGTCATTTGTCTCTGGGGACTGTCCTTCACCCTCACTTCCAACCAGCATCTCTAGCATGGGCTTACACAGCAGCCAAGCCTTGTTTGCCCACAACCTGGGCACAGCCCTTACACTGCCTAAAATCTTCCCCTGAGCTCAGCAATTTGGGTTATCAGGAAAGGCAGACTTTCTCTCTGCAGTGGGCTGTGATTAACTGGCCACAGCCATGTCAGAGTATTTTAGAACCACAACACACTACAGTGGAAAGAATTTCTAGAGGGGAAAAAAAAAAAGTTTGCATATCAAGGAGGGTTTTGTGGAGAACTCATATTCCAGCTGCAAAATGCCACAATTTGCTAATAACAGCTGCCTAGAATGAAGAATGGCAGGGGGGGAAGGGGGGGAAAGAAAGGGATTTAAAAAAATAAAAGGAGCCAAATACATGTTGCCATTCAGGTATTGCTGAAAATGAGATAAATACTGAAATTAAATTGTATTAGCTTTTTATTTCTTGCTTGTTTTCATTCCAGTTTCAAGGATAACCTACTCTGCCCCATTTTTGTAACAGGAAGAGCTGGTTGACAGGTGTCTGAACTTGAGGCATAGTAGCTAATTGCTCTGCAAGCAGCCAGTCACTGACAGGAGTGTCTTTTCCCTCTCCCATGTGCTGGTACAGAGCCTTTGGTCTCCAGGCTATTTTTCTCAGTCTGTATTATTTTAGGCAATTCAGTTGTGCCTCTCATCTTAAAGTAAAGGCAATGCCATGAAAAGGTGGCAGTGGTTTTCCATTCTACCATGGTGCAGCAAAGCCTGGGCCTTTTTTCCGTATGTTAAAGGTTCCAGTTTGAAAGCACAGCAGTTATGGACTAAATCGATGCTGTTTGTACACAGAGAAAACACAGCGGCCTGCCTTGGGCAAGCTTGGCCTTTGGTTCTGCTTTTCCCTTTCACACTTTCCCATGGGATACACCGCAATCCATAACCACAAATGCCTCCCCAAGGTGTCACTGCTGTCAGATCCACAGCCAGCCCTCTGCAAAGACACAGCCAGCACTGGGACGCTGCATCACGAATCTTCCAGTGCTTAGGGGGTAGCAGGAGCTGCTGTGAGACTTGATTCTGGCCCTTAGCCTTTGGCAACTGGATCCACTCCCCTCCAGCCATGCAGTGCCTGGCCCTGTTGCCTTCAAGTGAAAGCAGTCTCAGTGCTCTGGTTTGGTTGGCACAAAGCAGCTGCACCACGGATAGGCACAGATTCATTTGCCCACTGCAGTCATCATTTTAGCATCTGAAGTGTTCAAGTCTTGGTCTGTGATTTTTGCAAGAGTGAGACTTTGAACTCACAGGCCAGCACAGCCAGGTACAACCAGGCACAGTCAGGCACGGCCTGAAACTCTCCCATACTGTGCTGTGTCTTTACCACAGCCACATATGGGCTGGGTGCCACAGGTGGTGGAGTTTGGGGGTCACAGAGGTGCTGATTGTCAGGGTTTGAGTCATTTGCAGCCTTCCTGTGGGCACCTGTCTTCCACACAAATAACCATGAACAGTGTTTAAATCCAGTGAGAAGACATCCTCTCTGTAATTAATAGAATCATAGAATGGGTTGGGTTGGGACAGACCTTAAAGATCATCTAGTTCCAACCCCCTGACATGGCAAGGACACCTTCCACTAAAGCAGGTTGCTCAATGCCCTCTCCAGCCTAGCCCCGAACACTTCCAGGGGCTTAATCTTGTATTTAAGTGGCTCTCTACTTCTTTAAGGACCACATTCATCTGTTACACATGTGGGCAGATACACACTTTAATTTTTCCCTTACAATACCTCAGTGTCTATTTTACAGTATTAGCTTTTTCTCTGGAGCTGTATTAGGAAGGGAAATTGCATCAGTCAACAATACACAAAATCTAAACACCGAGCGCAGTCTGTTCCTTCGATTCCAGCACTGCCTCAATGAACATCAAGTAAGCTTCTAAAGCGAACCGTATTGCCCGAACGTGGCTCGTACTGCTGGACGAGCAGATAGATTGCATCCGAATCCACCGGCGTAAGGACTGCAGCCCTCACGTGTCGCGATCAGGCAGTGCCACGCAGCCGACAGCAACCCTGCATCTCTGCCGTGCCGCCCCGCTTGCGCCGCACAGCCCGGGAGAGGACATGTTGCTGGGGGGACCTGTGTCGCTAAAGCACCAGAGCCCGCCACGTCTCTAGGCCCGGGAGTTCTGCGGCCCTGTTGCTGCAGGTCCCTCCCTGTGCACGGGTCCGGGGCAGGAGGGCCCCGCAGCCGCTGCGACCAGTGCAAGGGACGGCACAAGAAGTGGAGCGGGGAAGTTGCCGGGTGGAACCTTCTCGCTGGCGGCACTTGTTGCACACCGGAGCGACACGGGGGTTCCGGTCCCTGACCCCATTTCCCAGCAGCCCACGCAGCGCGCCCTTCTCTTCCGGCCCGGTGGCGGCGGTGAGTACGCTACTGTACAATCCGGCTCCATCCGTGCTCCGGGAGTGGCCGTGGGGATTCCTTGGGCCGAGACCAAGCCGGTCCCACCGGGTTATTACGGGGCGGGGACAAAGCCTGAAGCTGTCGTGGGCCGGGAAGGCTGGAGAGGAGCGGGAGACCGAGGGCTCGGAGTTGGTATCGCAGTCGGTCGTGGTGGGAGAGCCCAGAGGAGGCTTTGGGTGGGAGGTTGGCGGGTCCCTCTCTGACTCTTTCTGACTCAGGGCTGTCTCTTTCTCACGCAGGTACAACCATGGCTAAGTCCAAGAACCACACCACACACAACCAGTGTAAGCCAGTCTCGGCGCCCTGCGCTAATGCGGAGCGCGGGCGGCTCCGGGAGGAGGTGGGGAGGGGCCGCTTTCCGCGGAGAGTTTTTAGCCGGCAGCTTTGACCTGCATAGTTACTGCAGCTGAGTCTTCCGCTTTGCGGCGAGATGAGCTCATCAGGGAAGGAGGTAGTGGCACGGCAGAGGTAGAGTGGCGTGCGTAAGGAAAGGGGCTTGTTTGGGCTCGGTGTGAAAATAGTCTCTACACAGAGGAAAAACAATTCCAGGTGTTACTGAACAGCATTCAGCCTGTGGTGATTTGCCATCCAGAGAGGATCACAAAGGGAAAATAGTTCTCTGTTTGTTTTTTTTGTCCCCCACTGCTGTAAGTTAGCAGAGTTTTGTGGGAATGTTCTACTTGGTCTTTCCCAGTGAAGGATGTTGCCCTTCAGCACTGAATGCAGGGGCTTGAGCTCCTTAATAACCGAGGTCTTTTGTCATGCTAGTGGTGCATCATTAGTGAGGAACCTGAAATCCTTGGATGAGTACTTACCGTGCCAAGAGCAGCATCCAGAGGAGTAAGAACAGAAGTGCATTTAGTTTGGTTAAGAAGGGTTAGAAAACGTTCTATTAAAAGGTTGCTAATGTAGCTACTTCATAGTAGCAGAAATGGTAATTAAGATTGTTTTCCTGTCTTCCACATAGCCCGTAAGTGGCACAGAAATGGCATCAAGAAACCCAGATCCCATAGATACGAATCTCTCAAAGGGGTGAGTATTTCTGCTCGTATTCTCACGTGAAGCCGTTGAGGCTTCACTGTAAAACAGAACAAGTTTGTTGTTTGTAGTCTTACTTTGGCTGACATACTCTTTGCAGACAGAGGCTTGTGTTTCAGATGGTCAGAGCCATGGTAGTTTCTGTTTTATCTGTTGCATACCTGCCATGCACCTGCGTGTTTCCAGTGCACATAAAATCCACCCTTGTATGTTTACCTCTTTTAGTTGTTGGGCACTTCATCTCTGCAGGTGGGTATCACAAACTGTTGCTTCCAGTGGATCAAACATGTCAGTAGTTTCTCCCCTTCGAGTCCCACTGTGTCTTGCTTCTCTGTACCCTTCAATAATAGATTGCTACCTCTGTTAATCCAGAGACATCGACTCAGAAGAGGAAAGGAATTGGCATTTCTGGACAGGAAAATGACAGCATTTTGGGATTTTTTTTCTGGAATTAGACAAGTGTGTAACAGAAACTTTTCCACACTTAAAAGTGGAAACACAGGACAGGTTGGCTTTGGGGAGGCATGTGGTTCTCTTTGCTCTGTGTAGATAACAGCTTTTTGGAGGTGACACAGATGCTTGTCTTCTGCCATGGCTCAGTGAAGGTGCAGTCCTGCTGTCTCCTGCAGGTAGCCTGGCGGTCTGTCTCCTTCTGCTGAGTGTGCATGAATTAAGATGTGTATCAGTGGAACAGTAGATGTTAGCTCTGAGAATTAGTCCTGGCTATGACAAGATGCATTAGCCAGCCCTCAGCTGCCAAAACCTCCTCTGTGTTCTGGTATTTATTTCCTTCAAAGTGAAAAGCAAAGGCCTGAAGAAATGGCCTTGCTCTTTACCTAAGGCTTACATGTGTATGTGCTCATCTGCCAAGGCTGAGTTGTGGTACTTCAGCTCCACAGTGTATTGTGACATGGAAATGAAGTTTGTCTTGTTTACAGCTTTGCTTAGTTTGGTCTTTATTGCTGAGGTTTGGGGTTTGATTGTTCATGGAAGTTAAGGAAAACAGCTAGTTGAAGGATGGTTACAAATGGCCAAAATAATTTTGTTGGTGTAATAAATTGGGGGGGGGGGAAACATAAATTAGCCAGAATTTGGGAATAATTCTAACAGTCTGGACAGATCTATGTTTTTACCTATGTCACTTCTACAACATGGGCTTTTATTTCCCCGATTTTCTATATTACTTCCTTTTATTTTCCTTGTTTTCCTTATTAGGTCGATCCCAAGTTTCTGAGGAATATGCGATTTGCAAAGAAACACAACAAAAAGGGGCTGAAGAAGATGCAGGCCAACAATGCCAAGCAGGCTGCTCAGCAGAAGAAGGACTGATGTGGCTCACGACAGAAGCAGCAGTTTTCCCATTGGCGTGTGTGTTTCAGCGTTTTTGTAAAAATAAAACTGGCTGTCACAAAGTCTTTGCTTCCTGGATTTGAGGAGAATGCTCCAAAAGCCTTGTTGGGTTGTATTTTAGATGCCAGTCGTGCGTCAAGCTTACATGTAGTGACCGGTGTGTGGTTTTATTGACTGATAGATTGAACCAGCTGCAGCTGTGGAGTTTTCTGTTAATACTGTCAGCCTCTGCATGCAGAAAGTAAACCAGCTGCTCCCTCAGTGCTTTTCTGCTCTAATTATTGGTACAGGTCATAAACATTTAGTAGTTCGAAGTCTGCTTTCATGTTCTAAGTAACACTGTCAGCGTTACCAGGCATTGGAGCAGGCTGCCCAGGGAGGTGGTGGACTCTCCATCCCTCGAGGTGTTGGAAGATGTGTGGATGTGGTTTAGTGGTAGTACCTTAGTAATAGTGAATAGGTGAATGGTTGAAGATTTCAAAGGTCTTTCCCAACCTCAACAGTTTTATGATTTTATGGTTCTAAATCGTTATTGAGTGAAGCTAACCAAGGAACAACTTGTTTCTCTGTACAAATTGAAGACATTGCTGCCTGGACTCTGGGGTGACAGTATTCAATACAGGTAACATTTTTTATCGTGGCATGCGTGTGCAGAGTTCTCAGCTCACCACTTGAGCACCCCTAGTGGTGTTACAGCAAGTTAGGTTCTGCTTTGCTGTTGAGGTAAGGTGGTACTGAGTGCTAGCTGTGGTTTTGGAGGACTTAGCAGTTGGTGTTAGAAGTGTGTTGTAATTGTTAATGGAACTACTGTGGGGATGTGTAGGGTGTTAGGATTGTATCACATAGCTATACTTCCCATCGCTGCTGAATTTTAAGAGGACTTTTGTTATAACAAAAATCCTGACTAAAGGTGCTGACTGGTGAGGTCACAGAATGGTGGGGGCCTAAAGGGACCTACAGAGATTGACTCCAACACTGAGGTCCTTGAATAACACTCAAAAGCTGAAGGAGGTGCTGCGGCAGGCATGTGTAAACTGCTGTCCTGTAGATCAGAAGAGGGTTTTACTGTCAAGGCCTCACCACTCGGCAAAGCTGGTTCAGGAGGTGCTTTTTTGTCGGGGAAATGAGTCACTGAAGAACTGTTCCTGCAATTGCAGTTCCGGCTCGTGACCACCGGGTGGTGTAAATCCATGGATTGGCACAAGGGCTGGAAATTGACAACTGTCTTCTGGCTGCAGTAGGACAGCAAGACACTTGCTGCATGAAAAGCAAAACAGGTTTCAACTGAAACATCCAATAGATGCACTTGATGTTTGGGGTTTTTTTAGGTAGTTTATCCAATAACCAAAACAATGCTTGAGAAACAAGGTCAATAGTCTGAATTTTTAGTGGGTTGAATTCAAAAGTTTTCCCAGTTCCCGCTTTTTAAGTGTTTTTGAATGATGACCACCCAGACCTAAACCAAGCATTATAGGCTTGGTCATAAAACTATAAACTGTGTTTTATGTTAACATTGCTAACTTAAAACTCAGGAATCAAGAGCTTTTAAAGTCAGAGGAGTCTGCAAGCCTCAGCTGTCTGATTCATGCTGTGTGCATCTTTTGGGCTGTTGTGGAGGTTGATACTTGTCAGCTGAAAGAAGATAGCTGCCGTGTGAGAGCAGTGTGCTGGTCCGGAGGGATGCTTTGCTGGGGTGGACAATCACAGGGTTCATACCACCAGGTGGAGTCTGCTAAGTACTAAAGACAGAAAGGTTACCTGGTCCCTGCTGCCCTCAGCTATGTGGGAGGGACAGCTGGCAAGAGGTTCCTTGTGGCATTAATCCTCCCTGGAAAGGGTTTTTCTTGGCAAGTGGTAGGTCACTCAGAGACACAAGGTGCTTAAATCCTACTGGCTTCAGTGGTACCTAAGTGCTTGCGGATATAGGAGGGCTCAAGTTGTGCCCTGCTCTAGTTTGTCTACAAAGGTAGGACTGTAGCTGTGGTTCAGGTTAGCATGCACCTCAACTACTGGCCCAGGGCTGCCTGGCAGCCCTCTGCAGCTCTTGCCAGGGCTGGCAGACCTAGTGTAGAGATGTGTGTTCCCTTGGGTTGATACTGGCATTGGAGGAGACAGAATAGCTGGTCCAGCTGTCTTAAGGTCAGTCCATGATTAATGTGTGTAGTGACAAGACTGAAAGAACTCTCTGAACAGAGAACTTTGCATTTGTCAAGCTACACCTTCACCTGTATGTCTTCAGATCTCCACGCTGAGTTTATGTCCTGCATTTTAAATCTAGCACTATTTTTTTTTCCCATCTAAGAAGCAAGATTTCATCTGTAACCCCAGAGTGCTTGTCTTGTGAGAGTAGCTCACCCACAGGATGTGGTTTGAGGGAAGAGAGACAAGGGTCAGGCTGACAAAAGGATGTTGGCATGTCAAAGAGAAGCAGAGAGGAAGATTTTGGGCTTCCTGTGGCTCCAGGAAGCTCCCCTAGCCCTGCCTTCAGAAGCAGCTTTTCATCTGTCTGCCCTTCATGCTGCCCTTCAGAGGGACAGCTTCCCAAATATGGGCTTGCTAGCTTTCTGACCAAAATAGCGGCTGCGTGACAAAATGCAGCAGGGAAGAACGTAACCTTAATCCAGGCATCATTGTGTGGCAGGAGACAGGAATTTGGTGAGCTTCCATAGCAGCTCAGTGTCAGGTTTGTGGTCTGCTCCCTGCAGGCAGTGGTCCTGCTGGACCCTGCCTGCATTCAGCTGAACACCTATCCTGTGACAACTCAGTCCACAATTTGTCTCCTTCTCATAGAGGCTGCCCCAGCCTAGCTGCAAGGGAGAGTATGTACCGGCATGGCCTCGTGCTGGATCTTCGTCCTCTTGTGCTTTGTTAGCCAAGTGAGGCTGAAAATCTTTTTTGGGAGGATTATGCATACAGAGCCCAGAAGACAGACCTGGCAGCTGTGCCCCACTTGAAACTATTCCCATTATGCAGAGCTCTGTCATCTCTGACATGTTAAAACTCCAAACCTCTTAGGATTAAGTCTTTGGTATCCTGCAGGAAGCCAGCAAGCTTGAGAGTGTCTCCGCTCAGCTACTGCAGTGCAGCAGACCACGCATTTCAGGCTTGCTGCCGCCGTACGTCATACTTGCTGCAGGTGGTTTCTCCCCCTGGCAGCTATGAGGACTTGGTATCAAGTTCCAGTTTGGCTTCTGTTTTTCCCTTCAGTTAAAAAAAACAAAACAAAATAAACAGGGATAGGGAGTAAAGGGCATGTAACCAAATACTGAACTGGCTCGCTCATAGCAAAGAGCACAGAGCTGGGGAGGAGGTTGGAGCACTGTGAAACAGTGATGGGGCAGAGTATTCCCTGGGGACATTGATGTTCACAGTGGACATGAGAAGTGTAGGGCTGGGTGCATGTTACTCTGTCCCCCTTTACCACCTCTCAGTGTGTTCAAGTAAACAACAACAAACAGAACACAAGTTCTACTTTGCCCAAGTTTCAAGGGTGTTGGATCTGTTTCTAAGCAGCTGGGGCCTTGTGCAGTGAAATAACAGAATGTTAGAGGTTGGAAGGGCCCTCCACAGGTCATCATGTCCAACCCCCCTGCCAGAGCAGGATCACCTAGGGCAGGCTGCACAGGAATGCATCCAGGTGGGTTTTTGAAAGTGCAGAGGAGGAGACTTCAGAACCTCTCTGGGCACCACTGTTGCAGTGCTCTCTCGCCCTCACTGTAGAGAAGTGTGTCCTGGTGTTGAGATGGAACCTCCTGTGCTCTAGCTTGTACCCATCGGTCCTTGTCCTATCAATGGGCGCCACTGAGCCTGGCAACTTCATCTTGACACCCAGCCCTCAGATATTTATAGATGTTGATAAGATCCCCTCTCAGCCTTCTCAAGACTGAGAACAGCCCCAGGTCCCTCAGCCTTTCTTCACAGGAGAGATGTACAAGTCCCATGATCATCCTTGCAGCTCGCTCTTGGGCTCTCCAGCAGATCTCTGTCTCTCAAGTGTTTGAAGCTTAGCTCACTTTCTTTTGCTGCTGCCCTGCTGACAGTATATGACTGGAGACAAGATGCAGAGATTCTATTAGGAAGTTGTGTGCAAATTAATGTCCTCAGGTCTTCCTGCTGTTCACAGAAAAGCTTTACTGAGGGCTGAAGAGAGGCCTCAGAACTTCTGGGGAAGATGCAGATCAGGGCAGGAATTAAATCTACCATCAGTGAAAGTGAGGAAATCATATGGGTGAGAACTAGCTGTGTCCAGTGGCATGGGCTGCTCTCACCTGCCAGCACAGCTTCTGTCTTGGCTGGGGGAGTTAAGAGCTCAGTTTAGAGTTTAGGGACTGTTTTAGAGAGTGAGAAATGGCTTTTTGCCCAAGTTGTTTTTTAAATGCTTGTTTCAGAGACTTGTGGTTTTTGTCCCCAAGTGGTGCACATGGACCTGTGTCACATTGCTTAAGGCTCTGAGCACTTGGAGTTCATTCCACGTGCAGGGAAAGCTGCACATTTGGAGTTCCATGGATGCAGGGATTCCTTTTTGTGGTTTTCTTTCACCATGAGCACTTCTCCAGGCACATCCCCTCTGTGGAGCCTTCAGCCAGGCTGATGACGTACCGGTTGCTGTTTTTTCAGCCATCTAACCCACTTGACAGCGTGTCATGTCATGTTACGTTCCTAAAGCAGCTGTTGCTGTGCTGTAGCCAACAGTGAAACCCAGCCACAGCACCCTGTCCTGCAGCATTTGCTGTCTCACTCTGGGAGGACAGTTGAGGTGTTGAGGCAAATTGGTCCTGAGGCAGCTTTTCTGATTCCATACAGAGCCTGGTGACCTACTGGCACCTCTGGTGTAAGGACTAAAGAAGGCAAAATCGTAGAGGTGTGTCTGCTCTTCCAGGGACACATTTCAGCTGCTGCAAGACCTCTGTCCTCTCTCCAACCGTCATCTTCCCTGATTTAGCCTCAGAAAAGAGTGGGCAACCAGCAAAGTTGTGGCTCGCTACTGCCTGTGCTACTGAACCAAGGAAGAAGAGCTGAAGCACATGGCCAAGTGGCTCTTTGCAGCCATCCTTTTCCCTGGGCCCATGGAAGAGTCCAAGCTTCCTTCAAGCTACCAAGTTGACTGAAGGGAGTAGGATAACCTTATTTGTTCACTCCTTCAGTGAGCCAAAGTCTGTCAGTAAGCAATGGAGAGTATCTTGGAGGCATCTTTGTTGGGTATCAAGATCTAGATGGGACAGGAAGATAATGGAACTGTTAAGATGTGATATGAAAGTGTGGGTTGCCTGCAGGCTGGATGGACCTGGCAACACCTTAGCTTGTGGCCAAAGTGCAGGTATTTGCAACTCTCTAGTGGTTTCCAGGCCTGGGAACCTCAATTGTGTCCTCAGAAGCAGGTCTCAGTGGGGAAATTACTTTTGCTGCTATGCTGGGGGGGGNATCTCTAGATAACAGATTCAGTGGAAGCTAAAGACAATGATGCTCCAGAGTATTTCCTGTCACACGATTGCTTGAGCCAACACACTTCTGTGTCTTTTGACTTCTGGTGCAGCTGCAGCAGGACCTATGGCAGTGAAGGCTTGGGACCCTTGCAGAGACCCCTCTGAAGGAGTCTTTCAGATGTTTGCATTAGCAGTGTTCACAAAATCTCCTGGGGTTTGAGGAAAATCAGCTGTTGTAGCTGACAGGGGTTCATTGCCTCTGTTTCTCTGATGTTACAAGCCCTGGTTGGGCAAGACATTTGGTGCTAGTTGTTCAGAGGGAAGATACAGCCATGTCCTTCCAAGCAGCTGCCAGCCCCTCTCAGGCCTGTTTTCACCTCCAGCCTGTCTGGTCTGAATGACATTTTTTCATTATTGCTATCAGTGAGAGGCTGTGTCACATCAAGTGCAGCTGCTCAGGGTGTTACTTCTGCAGAGGGCAAAGAAAGCAAAAGCTGGGCTTGGGAGGAAGGCAGAGGGCTGGTGCAGTGGGCACAGGGGCACTGGTATGGCAACACACTCAGCCAGGGCTGAGGGCAGGATCCCCAGGGTTTGCACCAACACAGTGTTGCCTTGCCAATGTTTACTCTACTTGAGTAAATGTTTGATTTTAGCAACACGACTGCAATGCATGAGCTGTAATTCGATGGGAGGAGGCAGCTATGTGCAGGAGGAGCTGCTAATGCCACAGGAATGCCACACTTCCTTGGGACAAGGAAAGATGGTGCCCAGGGCCCTTGGGAACAGCATAGCTTGTCCTCCTCAGCCCTGCTGTCATCTTGTGCCTGGATGCCAAGACCCAGAGCAGAGTCGTGCCATGCTCACAGCCCCTGTGGCCAAGATGGACATGATTTCTGAGGGGAAATTGAGTGTTTCAGTTGTCGTGTGGCAAGGCTCCCACCCGAGGCTGCTGGAGGACCATGAGGTGCCATCTGGCTGCTGCTGCCTGCCTCCTGCCAGGCTGAGTGAAATGGGAGGGAGGCACCCAGTCCAGCTTAGGAGTGGCTTTGATTCATATTTCCAATGAGAATGGAAACCTTCGCTGCAAGGTGGCCATCAGGATGACAGAGAGGAGGAAGAGTGCCCCTTCAGGAGAGCTGTGGCAGGACCAAGGCAGAGAGGAACTGTCCCTCATCCACGGATTTCAGTGATGGCTGAAGTGGTAAATTCACTTTTCATCACTAAAATGCTGCCAATGCTCCAGTGCCTGATGCTGATCCCACTCACCATGGCAGGTCCCCACCGAGCATCTGTAGCTCTGCTGGCTGGGTTTTGCCGCTGGGCTGACAGCAAAATACCTCCTTGGATGCTTAAAGCTCCAGCTGTGATGTCACCTTGCCAGACAGATCAGAGGCTCTCGAGAACCCCAAGGAGTGGCCTCATTACTCAGGGGTACAGAAGCAGGGTGAAGCTCTCACTAAACCTCCAAAGAACAACGACCAAAGGCACTCAGTATTAACATGTTTTATTTTCCCAGAGGCCACCTTTCTCAGCTCTCAGTCTTCATGCTGGTAGCCAGGGGACTTAACCAAAGAGATGAGATGGAGAACTGGAGGAGTTTAGAAGATTCAGGTGGTTGATCTGGCCTCAGATTTATTCAACTCCCTTCATAAACTCCAGGAACTCTGCCAGGGGGAAGACATTGGAGACAAGAGATGTGAGGTGGGACTGAAGTGACCTGGCAGCTGCCAAGTATGGTTTTGGCAGCTTTCCCTAGCCCTATCTTCTTTTCCATCCCACTGATGGGCAGGAGGCCAAGGGGGGATGGCTACCGCTCCTCTGAGTGTGGCAAGGACAACTTGTGATTCCTGCTGGAAATGTCACCGGAGCCCAGTGTCACTCGCGGTTGCCACCAAAATGCCGAAGGTGAGTGCCCGGGGAGGGGTACAGCCACTGGCTCAGCTCAGAAACGGTCTGGGGGTCATTTCAGCAGCACTGCATTCAAACATACTGCCCTCTAGAGATGGTGCTTTGCATGTAGGGGGGCAAATGGTGAAAAGCAACGTTGCTTCAGTGCAAGGTGGCTTTCACACCATGGGAACAGTTAAGGCAGCCCTTGCTACCACTTCACAAGCATAAGAGCTGCCCCATCTCCATGCAAACACCAGCTGTCATCAGCTGTATTGCCCAGTGCCTCCTGCAGAAGTACATGCCCATTCAGGAAGCCAACCAAAACCACGGGAGCTGCCCCAGAGGCGCTCAAAAGGCCCGCAGCCAAACTGCACACAAGTCCTACCGTCATAGTCAATCCTGCCATCGTTGTTTTTATCCCCATCTTTCATCAGTTCTTCTATGTCATCCTCTGTGATGGTCTCCCCTGTCGCCTGCAGCATGATCTTCAGCTCCTCAAGGTCGATGTAGCCATCAGCATTTCTGGATGA
Source organism: Eubucco bourcierii (assembly GCA_013396675.1). Taxonomy (NCBI): domain Eukaryota; kingdom Metazoa; phylum Chordata; class Aves; order Piciformes; family Ramphastidae; genus Eubucco; species Eubucco bourcierii. The sequence goes on from VWZE01002973.1 coordinate 490,413, forward strand.
GGACAGAGGAGCTCAGGAGCAGCTCAACACACTGGGGAAGGGAAGCCAGGGTGGTTGCGCTGCTCCCACCACCCCACCGCGCCGTGCTCACAGCTCTTACTTATCGAACATCCTGAAGAGATCTGAGAGCTCCTCTTCGGTTTTTCCTTTGCTGTCATCTTTCATACACCGGACCATCATAACAAGGAACTCATCAAAGTCTACAGTGCCACTGCCTGTAGGCAGAAAAAACACCATCACCTGATGCTCAGTGGGTCAAGTGAGAGATCACACGTCCCTTTAGTAACCGAAGGCCGAAGCTCTGTACCAAGAGGCAGTTTTCAGGAGGCCCTGCACTGACTTCATCATTGAATTTTTAAACTTTTGCAGTCATTTTGCCAAGCCAAAATGAACCAAAAAGTCCTCCTGGAAGCACCAATGAATGAAAAATCCTGCTATGGAGGTACCTGTCCACTTCACCTAGGTGTTTAATGCTGCAGAAGGCAGGCATCCAAGCAGCAGGGTTTTGCAGCAGCAGTAAGTAACTGTTTTCAGTGGCACAGCTCTTTTCCTGTTTTCCTGGAGTTTAACTGGTTTTGAGATGGCAGTTGCTACATTCAGCCTACATTTTGGGTTTTAAATGGATCTGTGCAACCTGAGAGTGCACTCAGAATTAGTTCAAGCAGTCTGATTGTTACGGGAATCACGAAGAATATTTTTTTATAGTTTATCTTTGCCTGGGAATGTCCTAAAGGAACCATGCCAAAGTTTGGTGGGTGTTCAGTCCTTCAAAATCACACTGCTGCAGGCTGTGCCCGGTGGATTGTGCCAGTGCTGCACAGGTGCTGGGCACTCCCAACCCACACCACACCCCTCGTGCCTATGGACATAGGGATGGTGCTTGAGAGTGGAAGAAGCCCAAATTTCTTACCATCCTCATCCACCTCATCTATCATCTCCTGCAGCTCCTCGGGAGTGGGGTTCTGCCCCAGCATCCGCATCACCTTCCCCAGCTCCTTGGTGCTGATGCAGCCATCCTCTGCCCCCAGCACGAAGATGTCAAAGGCAGCCTTGAATTCTGGGGAGAGAGAGAAGAGATGAGGGGGGAGGTCTCAGACTGCACCTTGATCCCAGGGCAAGAGGCCTTCTCCAAGGTACAGTCTCCCCTGCCTGTGCACCCCAGCGCTGCCTGGCTTGGCATGGTGGAGAGATCTGGACACGTCCACAGGGACTGCCTTGCTGATGGACCAAAACCTCTGGGTCAGGTCCTACTTTGGCCAGTCTGGCCAAAGCATTTTTTGAGATGTAATTGCTGAGACAGCCTTGACTGCTGTCAGGAGAGCTTGTCTTTAGGCTGTGTTGCCGGGGTGAAGATGCACCTACCATTTTTTTGCTCTTCTGTCAGCTGCTCAACCTGTAAGAAAAACACAGTGACCAGGTAATTCTTCATCAACATCACTGATTGTCAATAGGACATGTTACTTGTTCAGTAGTCTTTACGAAGGACAGCAGTCACCCTCATGGGCTATGGTGTATGTGACCAATGGGGTTCTGACAACACACCCTTTTGAAGTCTAAGAGATTCTTGCCCTTGAAAGAAATTACTCCCCAATTCCTTTGAAGTGAGCATAATTTCTCTAGAGCAGCAACAGCATCTGATACATGGCAAGAGTAGCCTTTGTACAAGCAGAGGAGACCAACTGGGAAAAGCATCTTTCTCTATCAGCTGTTTGGGGATGATTTCTTGCTGCTGTCAGGCTTCACAGCAGGATGGCTGCTCTGCTGAGGGCTGTCTGCACCTGGGCTGAGGCCAGGTCAGAGGGGAGATGTGCTGAAAAGGTCCATGGGGAGGAAGAGGCAGACAGGACCATCCCTGGTAGATGTTTTTTCAGCTCTAGATTCAGGAGACTTTCTGCAGTACCCAGAGCATTAAGAGCTGGTCTGCTTGTATCTGGGTGAAATAAAGGCTTCTGCCTCTGATGGGAGCTGCTATTTCCTTTAGTCTCTTTTGGATATCTTCCAGAAGAAATGATCCATGGAGCTTTAGGTGTTAGCCAAAATGGACTGGTAGATTGTTCCCAAGCCCTCTCTAGTCAATTCCTCACAAATGATCAGTGAGAGTTTATTAGTTAGCGTGAATTAATGAAAATAATTAATGTGGGTAGCAAAGAGGAATCGATCAGCTCTGTGTTGTACCCCTTTCAGTGCTTAGCTAAAACTGCTGACCACACCACCATGTCCATGTGTCCCTTCTGTAGCACCCTCCTGGAAATGCTGACCTTTTCCTTCCCATGCTGGTCAAGAGCCTCTCTGGAGCTAGACAGATATGATTCACTGCCAGGACTACCTCTGGCCCATGCAGAGAGTGCTTGACCCCACTCATGGCTCCTTACTACCATCTCCATGTGAGCAGTTGCCAGCACCCATCCCCACCATATTGTGGTTGAGGCAGAACCCTGCAACTCTGAGTTGTGGCACCCTGGTCTGTGAGCAAAGGCTTATGGTTTTGTCCCACAGAGCAATGGTTTTGCAAAAGCCATCTGGAAATCCTTCCCAGTTATAGCAAAAGGCAAGGAAAATGCTTTTTCTTAGTGGGACAGAGCATGTGGGCAGCAGGCAGAGAGCCTCATCCCACTGCCTATGCACCAGAAGGTGAAGACTTTCACATCAGAAAGCGAAGAGGATGGCAGCAGGACTGCTGTAGCAGGAGGAAACCCCAGCACACTGAGGTCCTGGCACTGCTGCAGGCAGGTATCTGCCATCCCTTCATGGCTATTGTTTTGGCAGAGCAAGAGCAGCCACAACACTCCCTCTGCTGATGTCGACAGCCACCATCCTGCTGCTCCGGTAACGTGACCCTTTTGGTGTATTTACTATTTATAAGCTCGGGTAAGAGAGGTGCTGGAGATAAAGATGAGCTCCCCAATTGTTCCCAGGCTTTGGTATTTATCCTTGTAGCCCTTTATCTGGACACTTGTCCCTGGCACTGTTCTTAGCACCACTTAACAGAGCCTAAAAATGTTCCCAAAATAGCTTTGTGTTTGCACACCCTTATCTAGGCATGAGTGGGCAAGATGAAAATCCATTGGGTTCTCCAGCTGCACATAGGGAATTTGGCAGAGACATGATATAATATTAATATATGCCATCAGCATGAAGAAAGACTTAAAATACTCAGATTTTAAGCCTCCTTGACTACTGAAGTGAGAGATGTAATGCTGTGCTGTATGTAAATTAAATGTACTGTAACTGCAGAGTGGCACTTGTGTCACAGAGCTATCTCCTGAGCTGTTTATAATGCACTCTCCACATGGGTGCTGCTCACAGCTTTTCCCTCCATATCACTGCAGGGATAGGTTCCTCCAGCTGTGATGTGGGAAGGCAAGCACTAAGCTCACAGCACTGCACAGCAGCTATGGTAATGCCACGTTTGCTGTGTTTTTGTTTTAGCAGCTCTCCTTTTCATCCTGTGTTTCCATCTGATGTCAAGCAAGGGACGCTGAAGTCCTTGGTTACGTTTTTCCCAGGTAATTATTTTCCTATGGTTAAAGTCTTGAGGAACAGATCCACAAAAAGAAAAAGATATTTCTCTCATCTTGGACTTGTTTTGCCTTTGTAAAAGTGCTGGCAGCTAACACCCAGGACTTGAGCCCTTATTTACCAGCATGCCCCCACCTCTGGACGGTCAGCAAAACCCTTATGGGAGTCCATCCTGGTTTTGGCATGGCCCGTTTCCCTGCTCAAGGGCCCTGTGTTTGGGGTAAGGTTTGAGTTGCTCTCTGTTGCTGACATTCCTTTTCCTCAGCTAAGTATCTCCATGGTCCAATTCCACTAAAACCCATAGGCTTTGGATAGGGATGACCTTCATCTGTGGATATTTGCTCATTTCTGGGGCAGAGCCTTGGAGAGAGGCTGGAACCTGTGAGTGGGGAAGGCTTTCTTCCTGGGGCTCTCTGCCTGTGCTGCAAGCATGCTGGCCCAGCTGACAGACAGGCATTTCTGGCTGTGGGTATCACCAACACTGCACCCTTTCTCCTTAGGTATGGGCATAATCAGGGAGAAAGTTATGGGCATAGCAATAAGGAAATGATTTGTGCCTTGACCTGCAGGGAACTTGCTTAATTTAAAAAAAATTAATTAGACCTGGACTTTGATTTTACAGCTTACATTTTTCTCCCTTTTTGAGGTATTGGTTGGGGCACTCAGAGCACTGTTGTACAGTGTCTTCTGAGCCTTTTCACACTACTGGGAGCACTAGAGGAGTTCTGCTTTACAAGGTTCAAGGCTGACTAAAGGACAGGAGACATGTAAGTATTAAATTTTTTTTTCTTCAATTACATATCAGGCACTAGCATTCTTGCCCTTAAAGGCTTTGGAATTCAAATAGAACGTATATGATAGTTTGTTGGGATTTTTTGTTTTGGTTTGGGGTTTATTTTGTGCCCTTGGTTAAAATCAAACCTGATTACCTATTTAAAAAACAAAATAAACCACAAAAAAAACCCCACCCCCTATTTTAACTGCAGATATGGAAAGGATACAATAGGTATCTACACAATCTAGAACCTATTTTCATCCTCATTCCACTCCTTCTGACTGCTGTCTACATTACAAAACAATACAGTGTTCTTATTACAGACCAAATAGGTTGGGTTTGCACAGTGAGCTGTGCAGCTGTGTAAGTTAAAATAGCCACCAGGATGCTCTGCGTTCCCCCAGAGCATAGCTCACATTCTGCATCTCAGCACAGATGATATCAGGAGAGGCAAAGCAGGGGAGAATGATTGGAAATGACTGAGAAAAGCCAAGGGTTGGTTGTTTTTTTTTTTTAATCTCCCAGACAATTATTCAGCTAAGGACAGGGGAAACAGAGCAATGACAGAATTATAAAGCAACAGAAAGATGAGGGAGATGTTTAACCCATATAATAATACCTGTTTCATGGGAAATGGTCTCTGCTTTGTCTGGGCTAAAACCTGCAGCCACCTCTTATTGTTTCAAGGTTTTGTTGAGATCTGTAACTTCATCTACAGGCCATCTCCCTGCCTTATGGCAGAGAACCAGGGCAGCAGTTCCAAGTAATTCAGCAGCACAGTTGAGAGTTTCACACTTGCAAGAGAGGTGTGAAACCTCCAGAGCCACCCCTGGTTAAGGTCTGTGTGTTGGATGTTGATGTTGACTGAAAGTTGGCACCCTGCAAGAATTTATTTGAATTTCTCAGTCATAGCTTTAGCGAATCTGCTCTAAACTACACCACCCCCAACCCTTTAACCCCCCCACCGAAGCCACAGCCTCAAAGGCAGGCACTTACCGCTGCCTTATAAATGTCATCCATGGCTGGAGAGGGTGGGCGCAGGGCCTGGGGAGGTCACGGTCGCAGTGTGCCAGCGCTGCCTCGGGCAGCCCGGCTGATATAGGAGCTGCCCGCCCCGGGGGATGTGACCAGCCCACCGGCAGCCCCACACGCCCACCCCGGCCCATCCCCATCCCCACAGGAATGCCTCGCCTGCGTGCCTTGGGACCGGGACACCGCCGAGCCCAAGGCTGGCACGTCCGGGGCCAGCCCCGCTTCGGGGCAGCTGGAGGTTTCCTTGTGACTCTGATATGGGATGGAGGGAGCCTTTTCAGCTGGGTTTTGACAGGACCCTTGTTGATACACGGCAGTATTTGGCTTTCCTGACTGCATGCATGCCTCTGTGTCACCTCCACCTCCTGTCTGTTCCCCCCTGGAAGCTTCGTTAGAAAGATTATACTGTGCCTAATTAAACAGGGCAATGCCTCCCGAAATAGCCCCCTCCAGCAGCAAATGTTCCCCAAGGGGCAGTGGGAATGGAGGGTGCTGGGACCTCCCTGTCCCCTCTGCTGGCTGTCCCCAAACGCATGTGGGACATTGCAGTGGGGGCTGACACCCTCGGCGAGGCCAGTGCTGTGTGTGGATGGGATGAGGGACTGTGCAGGGGCAATGGCGAGGAGGAGTGTGGAGACAGAGGGAGCTTTGCCTTCATCTCCTGCATTTAGCTGGGGCCGCAAAATGGTTTGGAGGGGTAGGGTAGCTATCAGCTATGCTCCATCTCAGGGATAATTCCTGGTACTTTAGGAAACCAGGACTCGCTTCACCCAAGCAGCAAGCTGATCTCTCCCCACTGCAAATGGGAAAATCCACACTCCTGGAGTTACCATGGATTTACCTCATGCACGGTAAAATATGCCAAGGGCCTCCAAGTGATGTCCAGTGTCTTCTCCGTGCAGGGAAAAGCATTTTAACCCACAGCAATCAGAGCAAAACCTCTCTTTCTGATGATTCAGGACTCCCTCTTGTGTCCGAAGGAGCTATGATGTCTCCAGTGTCTCAGCTAGCTCCTAAGGGTGTTGGTTAGCAAATCTGAAAATACTGTTAATGAAGCTGTTAGGTTTCCTCTCTTCTAAAAATCCCTTCTCCTTTCAATAGAAGTCACGTTGCATGACAAAGCCTGCTCTCCCTACAATAATGCCTTGACAAAGTGCCATTAGCCTGGGAGCTGAGGTGGTGTCAGCAGGCAGGGAGGGCACCAAGGGCACCAGTGAGTGCACAGCACCCTGGCCTCACACCACACCTTTCCAGGTTTTTCAGGCTAACTTGGTGCAGAGGCTGCCCTGAACTGCAGTCCTGAAGGCTCCCACTGGCTTTGGTTTAGCCATGCTTCAGCCAGGCTCTGCCTCTTCTCAGTGCAGGGATGGCAGATGTGCCAGGAAAAGAGTGGTATTTAAGGCATTAGGCTTTGAAGTATCTTAGTCTTCAGTATTGGAACATAGAATCACAGAATGGTTTGGGTTGGAAGGGACCTCCAAAGCTCTTCTAGTCCAACCCCTCTGCAGCCAAGCAGGGACATCCTCCACTAGATTAGGTTGCTCAGTGCCCTGTCAAGCCTGATCTCAAATATCACTAGATAGGGCTTCAACTATCTCTCTGGGCAACCTGTTGCAGAGTTCCACCACTGTCGTGGTGCAGAACTTGTTCCGAATATCCAACCTAAATGTACTCTTCTCTAATTTCAAACCATTGACCTTTGCACTATCACTACAGGTCTTTGGAAACAGTCCTTCTCCAGCCTTCTTGTAGCCTCCCTTCAGGTACTGGAAGGCTGCTATTAGGTGTCCCTGGAGCCTTCTCTTCTCCAGGCTCCTTCTCTTCCCAGCTCCTTCAGCCTGTCCTTACAGGAGAGGTGTTCCAGCCTAGTGATCATTTTTACAGCCCTCTCAATTTCATCATCCCCTAGGCTGTATTGATATCTAGAATTGCCCTGAGCCAGGTGTAGGACTTTACACTTTGCTTTACTGAACCTCATGAGATTCTCCTCAGCCGCTTCTTGAGACTGTTGCTACACTCCATAGGATTCATGCCACTGAGTCTCAGTGATAGTTTCCAGGTCACAGTTTTCTAACCACATGGTTATTTTGGTTGCCTTGAACACAGAAGGCAGAACAAGCTGACAAGGGCAGTAGTTATTTTGTTAAAGAGCATCAGAACCTATCCTTAGGTAATGGCACAGGCTGGGGTGGGGGACCACTGAACTGTCACCCAAACCTTCCTAAACTGCAGCCTCAGACTGTTTTCCCTCGCTCAGGATTCTCTGCACAGCCAGCAGGCCAGCTGGTGCTGGCCCTGGGCACTGCCAGGCACCGCAGCAGAGGGAGAGGACTGTTCTGAGTCATCCCCCTGAGAACAATCCCTGGGATGCGTCAGAATATAGCTAGGGTCAATACATGACAGGAGCAGGACGTTGCCTTCAAAGGGTTGTGGCCACTCTCCTGGAACAACTGGGATAAAATGCAGGTTAGGATGAGGAAGAAGGGTCTCTGTCTGCTTAGGGGAAATCTAGGCCACTGCCACCATGCACAATGACAGAGAAAAGCCACACTTCTGCAAACACTCGACTTGCAAAACACAGTCATGCCTAGAGGGGAAGGATGAGATCCATCTGGCAGTCAGAAGTGACTGTTCCTCACAGGGAGGGAGGTGCAGGCAAGGGGCATCATGCCAACCCCTGCCTCCTTGCTTGGTGCTAGGAGCCGAAGCTTCCAGCATCTCTTGGCTCTCTGGAGCAGTTTGCTGACCAAAAAAAAGAGGTTTTGTAGAGAAAAGTGAAGCCTCTGCCACGCAAAGCAAAGAGGGAGGCTGCTGAGGTTGTTGTGTGGGTGTCCAGAGGACAACCATCCACTCCTGCTTGTCTCTCTTGTGTGAGACCCACAGCAGGCTGGAGCATGGCTGTGTATAGTCTGAGTTAGGCTGCCAGCACAAGTGTCCATCTGGCACATGGCTGATCAGCAGCACACGGCCTGTTGCTGTGGTTAGGTAAAGTGTGTTAGCTCAGACTTCATCTGCACTCCAGTGTACCACTACACCTGTCAGTCAGTCCAAGGTACCAAGACAAGCAGAAGGGTTTACTCCATTTTTATTCTCCAACAACTCAAGTCAAGTTTTCCTTTTCAGGCAGCCACAACCCACTGCAGAACAAGGGCAGGCATCACTCAGATTAAATATAAGGAAATAAAAAGCAGAAGCCCAACTAAGTTGCTATTTTATTTGAGGTCAGGAGCGTTTGCAGAGCTGTCGGGCACTCTAACTTGGCTCTGAACATCAGCAAAACACTCCAGCTTCCCCTGTCCCACCGAAATCAAACCTCTTTAATTTACTGCTACATAAATAATCCTTTGAGGGTTTTTAAGCTGAAGGAGTTCGCCTTTCTCGACCGCATTGTTCCTGCTGAAGAATCTACTCCAGGAGCTAGGAAGGGCTGCCACACCACAGCCCCGCGGTGCACTACGCGCAGGTACACTACACTGCGCTGCACTTAGTAGCTGCCCAGGTACACGGCTCTGCCGCGAGAGCGCTAAGACGCATGTGCGCCACCATCTGCCCTAGCCCCGCCTCCCTGGCGCCAAGCTCCACCCCCGTGGGTGCGCCCCGCGCCGGCGCTCGCAGGCTGCTGCCAATAAAGAAGCGGCGGGCGGGGCGAGCCGCACCCTGAGGGGAGGTTAAGGTAAGATGGCGGTGGCAGGAATGCGGGGTGAGATGAGCACCGTCGCGGGCGGCGGTGGCGGCAGCGGCAGCAGCCGGAGGGGAGCCGTGACGGCGTGAGCGCGGGCGGTAGCCGTGCCCCTGAGCTTCTGGCGGCGTCATGGAAGTGGCGGCGGGGGGCGAGGACGGCGAAGAGCCCCCGCGGGAGGCCCGAGTCTTGGGTTCCGAGCTTGTGGACACCTACACGGTATGGGAGGAAGACTGCCATTCGTGGTGGCGGGGGGCGGCGGAGGCGAGTGGGGTGGCTGTGAGGGACGGGTGATGGTGGCAGCGCGGCGGGGAGGTGTGGAGGAGCGGGCCCGCTTCAGGCAACCTGCAGAGTACCGAGGGAGCGGGCCGCGGCCGTGCCTGGCGCTGCGCTGCCTCCTGATTGGTGCCACCGTTTTCATCCCGGCTCCTATGGAGCTGGTCAGCAGTTTCAGGCCAGGTTTCGTACTCACGTTAAAGTCGGCGCGATAATCTTTTGGCAGAAGTTTCCCAGCGGGTTCCGCCTCGATGAAGGGATGGTGTTCTGGGAAATGAGCCCCGGAGGAGCAGAGCGAGGCTGCGGGTCTCAGCCTGAGCTGCTCGTAGCTTTAGCCCTTTGGGAGAGCTGCTGTTTTGGTAGGGGCTGAGCTTGCAAATGTCGTTTTCTTGGCCATATGTATACGTACATGCATGTGTTTCTGCGTATGGTTATGAAAAACTATTGCATAAACATAGTTTTTACAGCTGGAGTGAATATAGTAGGAAATATTTCTTTTGAGTGAAAATACTGTAAAAATCCCTGTTGAAGGGTAGTCGTATTTTCAGAGGAAATCAGATTATTTGGGTCTGACAGTTCTTCTCTTATCCAAAGCAAACACTGTCACCAGTGATGTTATTTGGGGAATGAGTTACATTTTTTTGCGTATAACTTCTTTTTCAACTGGCTGCATTCTACCAAGAGTTAATTGGTCTGTTTTTTCAGGAAGCAGCTCATCATAAAACAAACCTCAGCATAACTGCAGGCAGAAGGCATCTGAAACACACCACCCTTTAGTTATATAACTAAAAAACGTTTTCTCCTTCTACCTTACTGTAATGCGATTTCAGTTATATATTTTGGGGTTAACACTGCACGTCATGATGTCAGATTTCTTCTTGTTATGGGAACCTATAAAAAAAGGAGGAACAATCATCTAGAAAGAAAGTATTTGTGAAATTGTGTGTTAGTTACACGTAATACTTCAGGTTACTGCCTCTGAAAAAGTATTCAGAGAAAATAGAGCAACAGGAGAGTGAATTCTGAGCTTTTAACAGGATAGAGCATTTGCACAGCTATGAAATGTGAAGGACCTAACTCCTTTCCAGTTAACAACCCTTGAAACGCCATGGTGTGGAAATGACTGTCAGGGAGGTGACAAGTAGCCATATTTGCAGACAACATTGTCATGAGCATTCAGTGAAATTGCTAGTTAGAAAGAAAATGAATTTTGAAAACTGCATCAGCTTCTTCTGTTGTGTTAGCTGCATGATGTGCATTCACAGCAGTGGTCCTGTTGCTGTTTGAGGTGGTTCTGCTCTCTGTTAGGAGGTGGTTCATCTCCCAGGCAAGTTTGTTTTCACAGTCCTCTGCTAAAAGGCAAAGTGTGACTTGTGGTGTGGTGACTGAAAACATCCATGTCAGATGTGAACCCACACTCAGCAATGTTCATCTTGGTGTTGGCAATTTTGAGTAGTATTTGGCCATACCAGTGAATCACAAAATGGTTTGGGTTGGAAGGATCATGTAGTTCTAACCCCTGTGCCATATGCAGGGACATATTCCACTAGACCAGGTTGTTTGAGGCCTCATCCAACCTGGCCTTGAACATCTCCAGGGAGAGGACATCCATGACATCCCTGTGCAACCTCTGCTGTAAAGGATTTCTTTCTAATGTCTAGTGTAAATTTCTCAAGCTGAAATACCTCCTCTCTCCTGTTACCATAGTGGGAAGGTCAAGTCAATTGAATTGAGAAAATGTCAAAATATTATCTGCCCCATGATTCCACAGGAGATTATGGACACAGGGGGTGAAGTGTTAGCCACTTTGCTACTTCAGCCTGCAAACGTATGTTGTGGTGCAGCCAACCTTTGGTAGTGCTATTAACGTGCTAGATTGAGCTGTGGTTCAGGCAAGGTGTAGCTTTGCTACAGGTAATCTTCAATAGATAGCTGATAGTTGGAGATAACATTTTAAGCTGCTGCAGCTAAGCTCAAAGAAGGTAGGGTTTTTTCCAAGGGTGTTTTTTGGTTCGTTTGGTTTTTTTTAAATGAGTACAGTTCTGGAAATATCATGTGATTGTAATGCCTTTTTTTTTTTTTTCGTGAGGGTATCTGAAAAAGCAGGATTTACCAATATTTGTTCATACTTTGATTCTCTTGCTGGTTTTTTTGTAGGACTAATATTAAGCTTGTGAGTAAACCTAAAACTGCAAGCCTGCAGCCAGTTTGTATGAGTTAAACCCAAGCCATGAGAAATGTAGGAACAGGTCTTTAAATAAAAGACAAATGTTACAAATTTATTCACAAGGTGAAGTCTTTTGTGAAAAAATAGCATTTGTTTAGTATTCTGTGTTAGATTAGTAGCACTTAAGGACGGGATAAAGACCTGTACTAGGGCAGGAGTGAAGAAGTCAAATGGTATGAAAGTCAGATCTGGTAAAGGTGACAGAGGTAGTAAGCAATATTAAGTTGCACCTTTATCCATTAACATGGAGTCATGGAGGAAGCTGTCCTATTTACACCTTTGTTTTTGAAAGACTTGTTTTTGTTCCAGCCTTTGTGCTTCCCACTGCCCTCTGCATTTCAGAGCCTGTAATCTCAACAGCAGGAGAATTATTTTAATGGTGATTTTAAGGGCAGTTGTGAGATTAAGTCCTGTAAAATGTATCAGAAAGGCCCACAGTTCTGTGTCATTTTGAAGGTACTTTTGAAATGTGTGATTCTTCTTGTAATTAGAGTGGGAGGCAAGGTACGGGTAAAACCAACATGAAAAAATAATGCAAGTGTTGATTTTTCCTAAGTTGGGTTAGAAAACTAGGACCAGTTGCACTAAGTATTTCTCCTGCCTCTACTAGTAGTCCAGCTAGATGCTGATGAAAGACTAGCTGATTGCTACAAGGCCTCAAGGCTACTTCATTTATTTCCTGCTGTGCATTTGTTTGGCCTGAAATTGTCTTCCTGCTTTTCCTGTCTTTTTGCAGCTGTTTTTAATATAAATACTACCTTTGATATTTAAGAAAAATAGCGTGGCTCCTTTGAACGGGTGTAAACCGTCTCTTTGAGGAGGCAGGGAGGAGGAGATGCTGTTGCATCACTGCTCTGGAATTTGGGACCTACTGACTGCAATCACACCTGTGTCCCAGGCTTCTGTGGGCAGCTCTGCCTGTCACCTGTAAAGTGAGGTGCTTGTCTTTTTGTTGGCAGTGCTGAGGTATGAAGTTGGGTGAGAAGTACTCTGGAAATGCAAGATTTCCATGTAAAATCAGCTGGGTGTGGTTCCGTAATGTGTACAGGAAGTAAACAAAAGGCAGTCTGGAATCACTGCTGTTCAGTGTACAGGTGCTTTAAAAGTTATACATCTTACAGAAAAATGGTAGCCACCTGTATTTAAGGATACAAAGGCATACTGCCTGATGATGTGTACTTAATTGCAGAGAGTCTGAAGTCACAGGTTAGAAAATCATAAGACTATACAGCACTTGATGTGCAAAGCAGAAACAGCTGCTTTAGAGAAAGATGTACAGAATGTATTACACAGAAGAGTTTGGTAGAGATAAAGGGAGCAGGAAAACCTGCAAATGCAAACACTTGACAATTTTTTTTCCCCCAGTAGAAATAGAGTTTGTGGCATAAATATGGGTGGATGTTTCAGATAGCATATTTATGTCTGGAAGATAGTGTAGTGTGAGAGAATTTCATCATCTTTCCATCTATGTCTTCTAGCAGTTGGCTTGACAGGTAGGCAGTCATTGAAGAATCTTAACTTAAAGCTGTCAACCTTGTCGTTTTAGTGCACTCAAGTAATTGACAACGTGCTTGGATATCTGGGTGGGTCTTTTTAGAAACTTAGATATTCTTTTTTGCTCTAGAGTGATTTATTTCTGTACTGAAACAAGTCTTTGGAGCACATAAGCCTATTGCGTTTGTACTTCTTATTAAAGATAATGGCAGCTTGTGGATTGATGTCAACTCAGTTGCTGTCGTTCTGCACACTGATGCTGTTTGCAGGGTGAATATGTACAGCCTGCTCTGACTGCCTTCTACCAGGGCAGTGCTTTGGTTTTCTAAAGTCACAAGGAATGGTGCCAGTGTACATAAATACTCACTTTAGTGGGTGTTTTCCTGACCAGACTGTGGTTCTGGCTCAGTGATTTGTTTCTAGATGTGCTCAGTGCTTGTTATTTTAGCAAAAGGATTTACAAACCCTTTGTTACATGTTTATAAATTATACAGAGAGGAGGGGCATTCCTTCCTGGTCTCCTCAGCTGAGCTGTGAAGTTTGCTGTGTTTTCAATGTCTGACTAGAGGGTTTATGCATTGTACCCTTGGTCTACATTGCGTTTAGCTGTACTGCTCGATCTGTCTTAACTTAGGACAGTCAGCTTTTAAAAAGAACTAGTCATTGTCTTATGGCTTCTAAATGTAGTAACACTTCAGTGCTAACTTTAGGTACCTTGTTTCTTTGAGTCTCTCCTTGCTTATGAGTAAGGAGGTGCTTTTGAACACTCAGGTTATTCCTGTTCTAGTTTGTTACCAGCACAGTGAATAATCATCTGCTGTTTCCCAACACAACATGACAGGAAGGCAGATGCAGGCCTTAATTGAGACTGTGATTCTGTGTAGGCATTCATCTGTGTCCTCAGACCCCATCCAAACACTGACGTGTCACTTGCTGTGTGCACCAGTCAGACATCTTGATTCAGTTCTCTGGTGGATTTGGGGTTTGTTCAGCAAGTGGTATTCTGTTTAATGTTTGGTGTTGTGCTGCTCTGTACTAGCAGTAGGTGAAACTGGTCTTTTATGTAATGAACAGAAACTGTTGATGCTTTTTGTTTCCTTAAGTGGGTTTAGGAACAAGATGTGCATCATTCTCGTGGCAGCTATGAGTCAGATTTCTGTGATCTGTGGTAGTAAGCAAGTTCTCAACTTTATTAAATGCTTTCAAGATTTGATTATGATTTTTTTTTTCTTCTTCCAGGGAATACAGCTGGATTGGATAACACTGTTTATTTAACTTGTTATTTTCAGGTAGCTGTAGAACTGGTCTTGCTGAGCCTGGTTTCTAGTTTGTTTAAAGTTTCTTTGGTATGACTTCTTTCTGATGTATCCAAAGGCTGCGTTAACCAGCATAGTCAGCCTCTCTAATAAAGGCAAATGCTTTGCAGTTCTTACTCTAATTTCTTCCTTGCAGGTGTACATTATTCAAGTCAGCGTTGGCAATCATCAGTGGACAGTCAAACATCGCTATAGTGATTTCCATGACCTGCACGAAAAGGTAAAGATGTTAAAGCTGTAGTCTTGATCTCTTACAAAATGTTATGCAGTCTATGTAGTTGTTGGATGGGGACATACTCAGTAAAGAGGAACGAAACCTGCCAGTTACCATCTGAACTGCAGGCTACATTCTTTTCCTGTGACCAATATTACTTGCCCCTCTTACACTCCCTTCCTCAACTGGAGAATTTTAGCCTTGGACAGAAGCTTATACATGAGAGAGCAGAGTTCAGGACAGTCACAAAAGGTTTTTCCAAGAGATATATTCATCATCAGATTATCTGGTAGCCAAAAGCAAAGACTTACTTCTGGAAGAAGTGATAAAACTGTCCTTAGCACTGGGGTGGTTACTTAACCAGTGCTCACTAAAAAACAGCAAGTGAAAATGAATAAAAGTCGACAGTATTCAAGACTGGTCTGCTTTCTTAGAAATACATCAGTTATTCTGGTTTTTGTCTTAGTTACATTCTGTTCTGGGGTACTGTGAATGTTCTCAGAAAACACTATTACTCAGTCTCTCATCATTTTATGATAAAATATTTTCTTCTTGAAAATACATAATGCTTTGAGGTCATCAGCTAAATTTACTGAGGTCATGTTATTTTTGCATCATACCAAGATTAGGCAATTTGCTCCTAATGTGTTCCACTGCATCTTTTGTGCGTGCTCAGATGGTGAGTCTTGTAGTAACTCTGGTCTTTGTCTTTCAGCTTGTCTCAGAAAAGAAAATAGATAAAAATCTGTTACCTCCTAAGAAGATTATTGGAAAAAATTCCAAAAGCCTGGTGGAGAAAAGACAAAAGGAATTAGAGGTCTACCTGCAAACTCTGCTCATCAAGTTCCCTGTCACTGCTCCAAAAATTTTGTCACACTTCCTACACTTCCATTTATATGTAAGTTATATTTCTGGCATATGAAATAGAGGCCCAAGTGTCTTTCCATGCTTTTCTGACTTAGAGGATCTTATGGAATCCTCATAACACAGATGGAACTACTCTTTTTCAACATTTTACACAATGTAACAAACAAAACATGTTTTAAAGATTGTTTTCTTTTTACACCAATTCTTCCAACGGTGCTGGCAAGTAGTGTAGGTAGGGACTCTTAAAAGAAGAAAATAAGTGTTTGCAGGATAGTTGGAAGCTGTGAATGAATCTGAAGCTGAATTGGTTGTTAGGCTGAAGTCAGTAGTGCTGGCTCCCCTGAGGAACATGGCATAATTGATCCACACACACCCTTACTTAGTGGTTAATGGCTGGAGCTGTGGTTTACGCTGAAACAGTTTCCAGTAGTCCAGATGAAGAAAAATGGTACTTCTCCTTGCGAAGCACAGTGATGGAGTGGCCTCTGGAGGAATAACTGCAGCCAGCAGGCAGAATATTACCGTAAAGAGTGCTTGAAGTGAGAAGCAGTGACTTGCTTTCGTGTCCAGACTACAATTTGTTCGTTATCTCTCATGTATAATTAGACTTTTTTGCAGTATGGCGTCATGTTGTGAGGGGGAGAATGGACTTCATAAAAACTGAAATGCACCAGAGAGCTTAATGGAAAGAAGGAACAGTAATTACTTTGGATGTGCTGAGATGTCCCTTCATGGTTTCATGTAAAGGCTTCAGAAATGAGTCACAAGTGGTCCATTAGATGTGTTAATTAAGCTTGAGCAACAAAGAAAATCCTGTTTTACTTATGTTTCATGAACATAATTATCTTGGTGAGGCTGTAGAGTTTGACTTAGATAAACAGTAGAAGGCTTGCTTCACAGTGTGCTATGACCCTACAGATTTGAGTGAGCAGCACTAGTTTGTCATGACCAAGCTCTCTGAACTGGGTTAGAGGTTTTAAGTGTATTAAAAAGATGTGTGATTTAGGGATAGCTCTGTTCAGATGAAGCAAACTTCCCAGTCATCAGGCAGTTCAATGATTTTGGTTTTTTGGTGTTCTCTGGCTACTCTCTCTTAAACTCCTGTTAGTGTTTCAGTACTGTAACTTGTGCTGGTTTGAGGTTAATTGGAATATTTTAATAGAGAAAATGACACTATAGGCTGTGAAAGGAAAACATCATGATGTCTACTTCACTCATACGCTTGCTGGAGAATTGTTTGGGAACACTAACCAAAACAATTGATAAGTCAGTTGCTCTCTGTCGCTTGCTTGAGCAGGAGCTGCTGGTGGGATCTAGCAGCTTCTGGGCTCTGGCTCCTCTGCTGATTAATCCTCACTAACCACTTTTCTTCTAACCCCCTTGGCCGATCCTAATTTACCTTGCACGTAAGGCAAACCTTGGAGTAAGGTACTGGGGTGGGGAGAAGGTGGAAGGGTGGTTGGGAGCCCCTCCTGGGGTCTCTGATTTCTGGGAGGGGAGTTGTGTTGTTGTATTACCTTTTACTTGTATATTTCTGTAAATATTGTGTATATAGTGTAAATACCTGCTGTACATTGTGCAAAGCTGTAAATAGAGCTTCATCATTTAACTTCCAGCCGACTGAGTGCTAGTCTGGGTCATTTTACAAAGTGTGGGGGGGTGGGGAACTCCCAAACCTTCACATAACTTCAGAGTGTTTTCTGCAGGCAGAATTTCCTCCTAGTCCTTCCGTTATTCTCCAGACTTTTTGGGGTTTTGTACCTCTTGCTACAATGTTCATCCTCTCTTACTGTACCAAAAAAAAAAAAAATCATTATTTGGATGTGAATGTTTCACTGTTTGTAAATTGCACTTTGGTCTTAAGAGCAAAGTTATTGCTTAATCTGCGTTTCTTTGCTTTAAACGATTCTGTCTTGAGGCATAAATTCAATTGGTTTTGCCTGGAACTTGAGAGTACTTCTAAATATTTACAGAAAGAAGTTACTCATTCAGCAGAAAAGCGAAACATTTACCATAACAATTCTACTAGAAAGTAACTTTTCCTGCAGAACTTTGATCTTATCAAATATCTTTGTTAGCAAACAGCCTGCATGCATGCTCAAGCCATTATAATCCTCATACAGGATTTATAGTGGCAGGCTGCAATGTGTTTTGTCTATTCTTCTTTGTAGCACTTGCAGTAGGGATTATTTAATTTGATTTGAACTAAAAGGAGTAAAACCACCTACCATAAATACATTAAAACCACTTCAGAGCCTTTACGTGTCTCAAAGATGAGCCAAGTCCAAGTACTTGAACAGTCTGCAATGATACAGCAGTGTTATTTTTGTTGCACTGCTTTATACCTTGTCATCTTTGATGACTTGGTTTGTTAACCTACAGAGAGCTTCTGCAAAAAGAGTAACCACAAACTGCTGTTAAGAGACACCTGCAAACAATGGACTTCTGTTGGTTTGATGCATGTGAGTGATTAGAGCTAAGACAGAGGTCTCTTGTAGACAGAGCAATGGAGTTGTGGTTTTTTCCCTTGCTAGTCACTGAGCAGTCCAAGTCATAATCTTGCTTCAATTGTAACTGTGGAAAAAAAAAAATTCAGTGTCCCAGATGATGAAAGGGGTACAGAGTGTAGTTTTCAATCAAGTCTGCATGCCAAATGAATGTAATTGGCGTATTGAAATGAGAGTTAGAACTGTTAAATTTTGTTTGAAATGCATCTTTTAGCTTGTTGTTCTCAGAACTGTGATGTGGAGCTTTTGTTCATCCTCAGTGAGTGGGGTTTCAGAAACACGATGAATGTGTTTTTTTTCTAGAATGCTTACCTCATCAGATGAGATGAGCTATGTGCTGCAGATGTCCTGTGGATTTATTCCCTTGTTATGAATCATTGGGGATTTGTCAGCAAAGTAAAACTCATCAAATATTCATTTTGTGGTGATCCATAGTGCCTGGTTAAGTAACTCCAGGTAATTTTTAGGAAATGTTTTCAAGTTACAAAGAAATCCATGAGAGAGTCACAGCTGATTTTTGTTTAAAAAGCAGCTCTGTACCACAGCAAAAGGAACACGTTGGAAAATTGGAACCATTAAGTGTGTAAATTGCATTCAATTACAACAGTTTATTCCTTGCAGGAGATCAATGGCATCACTGCTGCGTTGGCTGAAGAGCTTTTCCACAAAGGTAAGGATCTTGCAAGAATTGAGCTGGTAAAGGCAACTATTCATATGCTATGATAGTCAGTCTCCAGACACTGGCAGATCTGAATCTTCCATATCCAACTATGAGATTTTTCTTCTTTTCTTATTTATTTTCACCTTTTTTTTTTTTTAAGCTGTTTTTGTTTTAACTCAAGCTGAGTTTTGGGAGGAATTTTAGCAGTAGTGCAGCCAGAGTTGGAAACAAACCAGAGAATTTAGGTTTTGGAAAGGACTCTGTTCTTAATGGCTAGGATGTGGTCCTGGTGATTTGAAGCTTTTGTTAAGCTTTCTCTCATGATATGTTTGTGTAACCTGTAAGGAAATGTTTTTACGTTAATATTGTTCTTCTAAAATTCAGGAATAATGAGGCATTCTGGTCAGTTAATTGAAGAATTGTGTTTTCTGAGGCTGGCAGGTGAAAATGATGTGTACTTACTGTAACTGCAACAGTTATAACTGGTCTGTTAACAGCAGGAAGCATGAGAAATGATTAATCCTTGCTAGTTCTTATAAGGACATACTAGATGCTGCTGTATAATTCCAGTTGGTTGGGCAAATTTCAGTGTGCCATTTCAGATTATTCTGACACAGTTACCTTGAGGTGAAGCCATCTCACAGGATCCATGAGGCAAATTTTAGAAGATTTTAAGGAATCTCCTGCAGAAATCTTTCCTATCTGCATAGTACCTATAGTTTTAGAGATACCAGAATCATTAATATCTGACTGCTCTGTGTCAGTGTAGCCTTCCAGTAATGTGCAGCTGGACTCTTGGATTTGCTCCCACTTTAGACAAAGGGAATTTTACTCCTTAGAGCATTTCTGAGAACTCTACTTATGAAAGCTGATGTTCTCTTCTCTGTGAAGTCAAACTAATGCCCTAAATGGAGAGATTAATTCCACATGTGTTTGTTCTGACTGCTGTAGTCCACATTAGCTCTTCTGGTGCTTTCAGAGAGGCTTTCAGATGCTGTTTCCTACTTTGATCTCATTTGATTCTAGAAATTGTAATATCAAGTAGTGTGTTTCCTGTTCTGAGAGTTTGCATTGGTATTAATGTGGTGAAAGTTCCCTCATTCTCCAGGAGAAACATAATTGATACAACTCTGATTTTGAGGCGATACAGCAAAAGATTTCAGCTCCGTTTTGTAGGTGGCAGGTACTGCTTTTTCTAAATAGAGTAAGTCCTACCTGCTGTAGAGTTTAGGGATATATTGGAAAAAGTTTAGTTGCTTAAACTATGTAAATGAACTTTGACTCCACTCCTGTTAAGATTGAGGGAAAGTTGCCATTAGTAGTTTTATGAGTGCCCATTTAAACACCTAGATTATTCCAATGTTAAACAATCTTAATGCAGACATTTGAGTTTAAAGTGTCAAGGGTGGCATTTTGGTACCTCAGTCAAACTTACAGTATAAATGACAAACATTTAACCTGTACTATTTCTTCTTGTGTAACCATTGCAGCACTGTTTGCTATCATTATACTCTGTTTTTCAGGGGAGCAGCTGTTAATGGCTGGAGAAGTCTTTACCATCAGACCCTTGCAGTTATATGCTGTCACTCAGCAGTTGCTACAGGGGAAGCCTACATGTGCTAATGGAGATGCCAAGACAGATCTAGGTCACATTCTGGATTTCACTTGTAGGCTTAAATATTTGAAGGTGAGTTACACTTGCATAAGCATAGAGATGTTGTATCTGCTAGGCTGATGTGATTCTTAGCATACCTCTGAAGTCTAGCTTGAATGCACAAAATCTTCACTGATAGGAAACACCTGCAAGCATTTAGAAGGCAATGTTAAACAGGTGTTTGTTCTGCCCAACTTCAATGTGCAGGTAGTTCTCTAGCAAAGAGGTTGATTCTCCAGTGTGGCATCTTCAGCTGTGCTCTCTGTGGAGATGCAGTCACAGGATCTTAGTGCTGGGAGTAATGGGAAGATTATATACCTGTTCTCTTCAACCCTCTGCAGTCTTTGCAGATACTAGAGGTGGGCTAGTTGTTATCTATACATGTAGATACATACATGTGTATGAAAATCCTGTTCCCTTCTTACCTTTGACTATCTGACAGTTTTGGGGGTTTTGTTCAAAAAAACTAAACTCCAAACTCCAGAAACCAACAAAGTGATAAAAAAATCTCAGTGTCTTAGATAAGATGGCACTGAAATTCTAAACAAATTACCATTTTGGTATAAATGTAAAATGGCCTCTGAACAGGTCATTTGTCTGCAGACTGGTTGGTTTTTTCCTAACAAATAATTGAAGTGGAAAGACTTTGAGTAATTTTTTTTAATAGTGCTTGGTAGAGCTTAAAAACTTTTTTTTTAGCCCTTCTGTTGTGAAGGACTTCCTTTTAACTGTGTGATGTGATTCCCTTTGTTCAAAGGGAAACAAAGTAATGGGTTGGAGGAAGCTTTATTGGAGAACTTGGAAGTTGTGAAGGCTAAATCACAACTGGACTGGTCCTGTGGCTCTTCACTAACCATTCCCTTCCTCTGTGTGGAGGATTCTCTGGCTGAGGAATACATAATCTAGATAAATATCCAACTTCATAAGTTTTGAGTTTTCTGAGTGCTTGTGAGTGCTCTGAGCTTAGGTGCTTCAGAGCATGTGAAATGTATACAAGACAAGACATAAAGTTTAAGAGATTTCTCCCAAAGTTCTATTCACAGCAAATACAAAGCAAACCACTGACATACCTTTGATGTTGTTGATATGCTCTGAGGCCAGGATCCAGTGGCCATGTGCAAGTACTAGATGCACTTTTATTAGATGTGTACCAATGTCTAATATCTTCTTCAAATCCATCTTGTCAGTGCCATGAGCTTCATCCCTTTAGTGAAATTGAAGACAGCTCTGTCTTAGAGGATCTTGATGTTTCATGAAGTTTTCAGTGAATGCAGCTCTGGCTTGGTCAGCTGAGGATGACTCCTTTGACAGTCTTGCCAAGAGTCTTTTTTGCATGTCCCATGTGCTGCAAAGTACAAGCACAAGGTGGCAGTTCAAGTTCAGTGATTCAAACTCTGTGCACTTATCGGGAGCAGCTAACTTCTTTTTTTCCCTGAAGAGTTAATCTGCAAGTTTCATTAACCATTCCATACTTGAAAAATTGATTGGAATTTTGTCTGTCTTTCCAAACTGTTGTACTTGTATTGCTGCCTGTGTAAGACAAACTGATACAAGGACAAGTTGCATTATGTGCAGTAACTCTCTTAAATGTTGATTACTAGGTGACTGGAACAGGGGGACCTTTTGGAACCAGTAACATTCAGGAGCATCTCTTGCCTTTTGATCTCTCAATTTTCAAATCGCTTCAGCAAATTGAGGTACGACTGAGATACTGCTCAGAGTGTTGTAGAGGCTGTGCAAGTGTCTGCTGCGTATCTCTGAGCTGGTAATGGTGTGCTTTGATTTGGTGCTCAAACTGGGGAGCACAGTGTTTAGGACTGTTTCATTTACAAAGGGTCGTTTTTGTTTTGTTTTGTTTGGATTTTTTTTTTTTTTCACAAGACCTGAAAATGAGGATGTCAAATTTAAATGTTAGAATAACTCATAGTGTCCTCAAAAAGAATGTGGTTTTCAGCACACACACAAAACCTACACCAGAGTGGCTTTCCATCACATTGATCTAGCAAATGGATTCTAATGAGATCTCCTATTACAAAGTACTTTTTGTTTGGAAAGTACCAAGTACTTGTGACAATGTGCATTAACTTAGTTCATGAAAGTACCTCTAAGTGCAGTGCTTCTTGCACAGGTAGCAGGGTTCCTGGTAGAAGTTCATAGAATCATAGAATCATAGAATGGTAAGGTTGGAAGGGACCTCAAGGATCATCTAGTTCCAACCCCCTGCCATAGGCAGGGACACCTCCCACTAGTACAGCTCACGCAAGACCTCATCCAATCTGGCCTTGAACACATTCAGGGAGGGAGCATCCACAACCTCCCTGGGCAACCTGTTCCAGTGCCTCACCACCCTCACTGGAAAGAACTTCCTCCTAACATCCAGTCTAAATCTCCCCTCTGCCAGTTTAAGCCCATTGCCCCTTGTCCTGTCATTGCAGGACCTTGTAAATAATCCTTCCCCAGCCTTCCTGTAGGCCCCCTTCAGATACTGGAAGGCTACTAATGAAGTTCTTTAATGACTATTTTATAAAATACTTTTCTAACCACTTCAGATCTTTTCAGAGAGAGACTATCCAATTTTATTGTGCATCTTGTACTGTGCCCACTTTTGGTGGTGGCTCTGCCTTTTCTAATACATGAAGAGAATTGCCTCATTGATATGAGAAACTAAGACTGTGAAGAACTGAAGTGGATTTCTGAAGTCAGTGATGTATTGTCAAAATGTTATGCTGGAAAGAAGCTACAGCAGGCTAAAGAGTGAGAGAGTCTAGCATACTGCAGAGAGGCTATAACAGATAACACACTTATTCCCTTTGCTGTGAGCACAGTTTCAGCTGTAGCTTTGCTTCAGGATGGGGAGGAAGGAGGTTTTGGTCTTGAAGAATTTTGTAATTGAGTATTTAATAGAAGTTTTGGGTTGATTGTCACCAGACTGAGATTTGCATCTAGCAGTCAACACCATCCAAAAATTAAGTGGTAATGCAGAAATATGTTTTCCACATGGCAGAAGCTCTGTGTGTGTTTGTGTGGTTTCCCTGATACAACAGCAGATAGGCCAGTCATGGTTGTACGATGCATGTGACCATCTGTAGAGAAGGACATGGCAACTGGACAGAGGCTGTAGCACACCTTTGGTGGCAGTGTTCCAAACTCAGCTACAGAAAAAAAGACTTTAGTCTCTGTAATTAGTTCATTGACTTACTAAAAACTTAGATTAATATCCTTACTTCCTAGTAATTTCCTTTTCCTTGTTTAGACTAAAGAATGTAGGGTACTTAAATAAACATGTCCTGAGATGCCTCTTTTTTTAGTTATCACAGCAGTAAAATACTATGCTGTATTAAGCTACCTGGGTAGTTTCACCTTGGAGAACTTACAGGGCAGGTGGAAGGTCAATGAGAAGAAACTTTGTTCAAATAAATGTTTGAATTTCCTGTTTCTGTGAGTGTATCTCTGATTTCTTCCTGTAGTTTTAACAAGTATTTGTGTTTCTGACTTGATGACCTTAGGGGATTTTAAGGGAATGCTGTAGCTGCTTTCCACATTGGTAGAGAATTTACTGTCGAAGCTTTCAGTGATCTCTTTGGCTTCTCAAGTTTGTTGTAGCATTTCTTTGTAACATCATGTTTTATTTTTATTGGAACAGATCAGTCACTGTGGGGGAAAGCTTATCAAGGGACTGACTTCATCAAAGCATGCTCTGGCCACAATGAGCATTCGCTTTTCGGCAACATCGATGAAGGTGAGTTCCTGCTTCTAATGGGTGTTCAGGGCAGATGTGAAAGTAACATGCACACCAAGCTGTGTGGCACAGTCCGCTTGCTAGAGGGCAGGGATGCCATCCAGAGGGACCTGGACAGGCTGGAGAGGTGGGCCCAGGCCAACCTCATGACATTCAACAAGGCTAAGTGTAAGGTCCTACACCTGGGTAGGCACAATCCCAAGCACAAATGCAGGCTGGGTGGTGAATGGCTGGAGAGCAGCCCTGAGGAAAAGGACCTTGGGGTCTGGGGTGATGAAAAGCTCAACATGAACCTGCAGTGTGCACATGCAACCCAGACAGCAACCGAGTTCTAGGCTGCATCAAGAGCNGGCTGCAGCAGCTCTGCTATGAGGACAGGCTGAGGGAGTTGGGGCTCTGCAGCCTGGAGAAGAGAAGGCTTCCAGGAGACTTGATAGTAGCCTTCCAGTATCTGAAGGAGGCCTACAGGGAGGCTGGGGAGGAACTATTTACAAGGTTTTGCAATGACAGGACAAGGGGCAATGGGCTTAAACTGGCAGAGGGGAGATTTAGACTGGATGTTAGGAGGAAGTTCTTTCCAGTGAGGGTGGTGAGGCACTGGAACAGGTTGCCCAGGGAGGTTGTGGCTGCTCCCTCCCTGGAGGTGTTCAAGGCCAGGTTGGATGAGGTCTTGCATGACCTGCACTAGTGGGAGGTGTCCCTGCCTATGGCAGGGGGTTGGAACTAGATGATCCTTGAGGTCCCTTCCAACCTTACCATTCTGTGATTCTGGAGTCTGTACTCCTTCTGTACTGTTTTTTGCACTTTTTGCTTTTAAAACCATCCAACTGGAAAGGGTTTAGTAACCTTTCAGAATCTCAACTTTAAGTGGAAGTAGTGTTTACATGTGACCCTTCACAGGGACATATTTCTGATGCTTTTATTGGAATGTGTTTCTGTTGTTCATCTACAACTAAGTGCTTATGTCTTATGGGATTTGATTTGGCACAGGATATCCAGTAGCAGAATTTTCACAGTCCCTCTTGTTCTTCCATGTTTTCCCCTTCACATCAGTTGCTAGAGTTGGAACTCCCTGCAGATGTAAAACAATTTTGACCAAGTCAGCTCACATTTTAAGACTTACAACTTTAATCTAGGTGATTGTAAATCAGCTAGATTGTAAGCATGAATCTTCCATGCTTACATAAGGTGGTTTGGATTCTTTCAAAACTGTTAGCTTTTACTGAAGATGTCAGTGTAGTATTTCAATGTCTTTGTCTTAAACAGGAAATCCTGGTGCCTGAGGCTTCTGAATTTGATCAGTGGGAGCCAGAGGGTGCAACTTCGAGTTATCCAGTGACAGCAGTTATCCCAACTTGGAGAACTTTAACAACTTTGGATATGAGTCACAACAACATCTCTCAAATTGATGATTCAGTGGTAAGACATTGTATTTCATTTGTGGAAAGAAAGGATGACTGATCTTGTGTGCCATGTTACACAACAGGCATTCTGCACCTACTTCATCTTTTTTCTGAAAGATTCTCAGTTGCACTGTAATTAGTTACCCAAGGCAATGCTTAGAGGACATTTCCCATTACTACTTCCATGCTTTCCTGAAGCTCAAGAAGAAGAGTTTGTCATTCTGTGCTCTGTAAGCCACACTTCTATGAACACTGACTTGGAAACGTGCTTTTGCTGTTTGCATTGACTTTTGGCCACTTAATAAATGGGGGGAGGATGTTGGAAAAACAAAACCCCTCTTGGGCTCAGCTCTGGAGCTTTGTCAAGGGTCAAGCTTCCTGCGTGTTTAAAAAAATGTGTCACTTGACTGCTTTCTTGACATCAAAACAATATGAAAAACATGGAATATTTTACCAGTACTTTAGAATTAAGTTTTGTAAATGAATTAAGGGGGGAGAAAGATACCATTCATCACAAGAACAGGTTAAATATGGACATAATTTTTTCTTAAATTAATCTGGTGCAATAGAAATAGTCTGTAGCTGAGCTAGAGATCATGGACCTGAGCACAATTTTCTTGTTCAGGATTTGTGAGGTAGACTTAGGGTTCTTCAGGTCTGAGTCCAAGCCAAGTCATTGGTGACATCACACCTGAAATAAAGCGGATACAAATACACTGATGTCAAAATCTAGCATCAGATTCAAGGTTTGGATTCTCCAAACCTAAAGGCTTTCTGGGATAACATGTATTTGAGCTAATGCTTAGCTGGTGTCATCAAAATGTGGAAACAAATCACTGAACTTGTTTTGGGTTTTGGTATCATTAGCCAGTTGGTAAGATTGAAATGCCTGCCAGTGAGTTTGTTCTATAGTTGATGGGCTCCCTGGAAGCTACTTATTTGTCTGCAGTGAGAAACTAGATTTCAAACTGAGACTTAACCATGCTCCTCAGTATCACTTGGTTTTCTTGTGAGCAAGATTCAACTCTTATTGCACTAGGTCATTTCTTAATACCAACAGCTGAGAAAAGAGACTATGCCTTTCCTTTGCTTGTTGGTCAGCTGATAGTGAATGAAGTGCAGTTTGATGGAGCAGCTCTGGTGCATTTAACACATGCATTTATTTTTTACCTCTTTTTCTAGAAACTAATTCCAAAGATTGAATTCCTGGATTTGAGTCACAATGGGGTGTCTCTGGTAGAAAACTTACAAGTAAGTGATGTTTTTGAGGGTGGTGGGGTTTTATTCTTCAGGCTGCCTGAGACCTTGTATCACAGATTTTCTTGCTTCAACATTTTGTTGCTTATCTTCCTCTTGGAGACTAGTGTAAACCCAAATGGGTTATCATTCATAGCATCAGGTACTCTTAATGGTCTGTTTATTTGCAATGTTGATGTAATATTTAGTTGTTAACTACATCAATTTGCTACTCTCTGCATCTGTGGTTGGTCAAAATGCAGTTGGGGAGGTTTCATTTCTGTGACGTTAAACCTGTGTAATGAAAATTTTCATGTAGTGTTTCACACAAGGCAGCATCCAGCATGTACAAAAGCTACAGTTTCTGTTGTTTAATTGTTGTGAATTAGTGTATGAGATGGATTCTCTGTGGTTTTGTAGCATCTCTACAACCTCGTTCACCTGGACTTGTCCTACAACAAACTTACATCACTAGAAGGTGTCCACACAAAACTGGGTAACATCAAAACTCTGAATTTAGCAGGAAATCAGCTGGAAAGGCTGTGTGGTCTCAACAAACTATACTCATTAGTCAACTTGGATCTGAGCAACAACAAAATAGATCAGGTAACTTACATTGCTGATTTCTGGCGTTGCATTGAATGTACTCTTTAGGTCAAAAGCAATTTCTTCAAGTGGGTGAAACTGCAAATAATTGAAAGTGACTGCAGTGTATTTTTTTTCCCTGGTTGTTGTATGCATGTAATTGAAAGAAAAAATGTTTGTTTTCAACTAACATTGATGCTTGTTTTCATTTAGCTACTCTGTGTTTACCCTTTTGTTCAAAACCTTTCAGATTGATGAAGTGAAAAATATAGGAAGCCTACCATGCTTGGAAAAGGTGATCTTGTCCAGCAACCCGCTGAGCATCATCCCTGACTACCGCACCAAAGTGCTTGCTCAGTTTGGGGATAGGGCCTCAGAGGTAAGTCATGGTGCACTTCTTCCTTGGGAACTGATATTTGAATTAAAGAAGAAAACCAACCAAACAAAAAAAAAACAAACCAAAAACCCCACCAGAAAAAAAAACCAAACCCAAGCTTCTTAACCTCAGTAAGATAAGTAGTGCAGGTGTTCTAAAAACCTGAGAAGGTTTCTTTGTGCACTGGAGAAGATCTTAAGAGGATGAGACCACGTTGATGATGTCATTTGTGATTCTGGATCTAAATGAAAGTTTACCCTGTCTTCACTGGGTGACAGTTGAAATGCAGTCAGGCTAAGGAGGGTGTTAACAGATTGCCAAGCATCATTGTTTTAGTTAAATCTCTGTGTTAGAGCAAAGTCTGTGATAATTGTTGTTCTGTAATGATACAAAGATGCACATTGTGGCCAGCAGGAGCAGGGAGGTCATTCTCCCCCTGTGCTCTGCACTGGTTAGGCCACACCTTGAGTACTGTGTCCAGTTCTGGGCCCTTCAATTTAAGAAGGACAGTGAGGTACTTGAGCGTGTCCAGAGAAGGGCAATGAGGCTGGTGAGAGGCCTGGAGCACAGCCCTATGGAGAGAGGCTGAGGGAGCTGGGATTGTTTAGCCTGGAGAAGAGGAGGCTCAGGGGGGACCTTCTTGCTGTCTACAACTACCTGAAGAGTGGCTGTAGCCAGGAGGAGGTTGCTTTCTTCTCTCAGGCAACCAGCACCAGAACAAGAGGACACAGTCTCAAGCTGTGCCAGGGGAAGTTAAGGCTGGAGGTGAGGAGAAAGCTCTTCACTGAGAGAGTCATTGGCTACTGGAATGGGCTGCCCAGGGAGGTGGTGGAGTCACCGTCCCTGGAGGTGTTCAAGGCGCGTTTGGATGTGGCACTTGGTGCCATGGCCTAGTCTTGAGGTCTGTGGTATTGGGGTGGACTTGATGAGCTTTGAGGTCTCTTCCAACCTTGGTGATGCTGTGATTAAGATAAGCTATCTTTTTATTATTGCATTAATAAAAAATGAGCTCGAGAGCTGCCTTTTCAGTATTTTTAAATGTTGTAACACTTTTTGTAGGTCTGTTTGGATAATATCATTACCACAGAAAAGGAACTGGACACTGTGGAAGTGCTAAAAGCTATTCAAAAAGCAAAGGAGGTGAAATACAAACTGAGCAGCTCTGATAAAAAGGTGAGTGTGGTGCTGT
Organism: Eubucco bourcierii; assembly: GCA_013396675.1. NCBI lineage: Eukaryota > Metazoa > Chordata > Aves > Piciformes > Ramphastidae > Eubucco > Eubucco bourcierii. The sequence goes on from VWZE01002973.1 coordinate 519,162, forward strand.
GAAGGGAGCTGCAAGCAAAATCAGCGGACAAAAATACTTCCACAAAATAGAATTAAGCAGAACTCAACAAAATTTCCTTTGTGCTTTCTTTGTTGCTTTAATGTGGTATGAACTTTTAATGCTGCCTGTTTTTATTTAGCTTTCAGTGTAATTTCAGTGATTATCTGACCTTTCTTTTTGTGCTGGCTTGGGAGGGAGAAAGTGGGAGGAAAAAATAAAATGACTTAGCAGTGTACTCCACGAATGTGCAGGTCACCTTACCATCCATCTCTTGCCTCTTATACAAATACTACAGAGGTGTGATTTTTTTTTTTTTTTAACTGCTTGTGTTGCAGAATACTGAAATCACTTTTCCCAAACATCCATCTTGTGGGTGCTTAGCAGTGGAAAAATAAGCAGGAATGTTGAAACCTTCCTTCCTGTCATGTCTGCTTCTGTGTGTTGTTGGTTAGTCTTCCTTTGGTAATAAACTTAGCAGAACCTGTTTTGTCCCTACAGTGTAGAAATTATTGTTATTCTCTTGTGGTTTGTGAGACTTGCTGCTGGTTTTGTCAGTACAACAGTTAGCCAGAGATTAGAATGGCTTCTCTAATTTGATTCTTGGTGGAATTTTACTTAGTGTGAAAATAGAAACTTCAGCTGATGTGACACAACACACCTTCCAGGAAAAAAAGCTGGTGCTAACTTTCCTTTTACTAAGATTGAGAAAGCTTTTGTAGACTTGCTGTAGTTGAGGATCTAATGTCTGCTGCATTCTGTTGTTTTTTCTTTAATCACTGCATACTTTCTTTATTAGATCAGTGAGGACTCCAGGCTCACTGCTGCCAGCTCCAAATCAAACTGTTCTTCTCTTACTGTTCGTCCTTCTTCTCCCTCTCTGCCTGGTCCTGTCAGCTCCAGCCAAGGTAATCATGTATGTATCGTGCCGCTGGGCTGAGCCTCTTGGTTCTGCTTTTCTGAGCTGCATTGATATACATGAATGTTATGTGTATGGATGTAGGACATAGCAAGACAAAGCAGAAAGACTTGGTGGTATTGGCTTAGGAGATGCAAGTGGGTGAATCAGCGAAATCAACCTGTTGTTTCCTATGGTGTTAACTAACTGTAGTGGAAGCTTGGGTACAGGACTTTTTACTGCAGCATCCTGCAGTACTATACATACTATGTATGTATCTTCTCTTGGTTTAGACATGAACCTTGATGGAAAACCCTGGTGTGTATAGGCACATTTTAAAGCTGCTTCTATATCTCATTCTTAGTCTGCAAAACATGAGTTCAAGCAGCATAGGTTCCATTACTACTTTCTTTGCAAGAACTCCATTTCTCTCAAACCAGAAAAGGATAAAGATTAACAGAAGACGGTTGTGGGATTAGTGTTCTGGCTGAGCCTGTGATTTCAGCACATCTGGTTTGCTCTGCAGCACCTGCTAATCTTACCTGAGAATCACTTCTGTTGTACATTTCAAGTAAGTGTGTCTGGAATTTAGAAGAGTGACTTCTTTCACCTTCTGCAGGAGCCTGTAAGTCTGCTCTGTGCGAATAGTCATTTGTGACAGATGAAGATACTTAGTGTTGGGTTTTGCTTGGTTGAAAGCTTAAAAGTGCAATAGGATATTGGTAGTTGGAGAAGACTTTGTAACAGTTTAAAGAGTGGGGATTGTACTCTCAAGTAATTCAGGATGGACCAGTTACCTCTTCCAAATAACTTGGTGGATTGGTAGGTAGGGGGAGAGAAAAATGCCTGAAATGCTTTGAATCAAGTCCATTGCTGTAATGTCTGCAACATCAGTAGAGGTTTCAGAGTTCAGTCTGACAGTGAAATTGTTCTGACAGCAATTGATTAAAGGGCAGGCAATTTACATAAACAACAACTGAATCTGTATTTACTTGATCTGCTTTTGTAGCCTTTCTAGATCACTTTTCATCCACAGATAAAATGACACCTTTTCCAGAATGAATTCAGTGCTCGCTTTGTAAAGTGTTTAAATTGCAGGATTGAGACACTTTGTCTCTACAACAGCCTGCACTTTATCCAGTACTAGCTGTAAAAATGCTTACTACCAGTCACCTTGGCTGTTTAACAGTTATTTGTCAAGTCTTTTTCTACTACTGTAAATGTTCAGGAGCAAATGAGTCTTGGGAGGGGGGAAAAAAACAAACTAGGTAATCTGTCTTTCTGATATACTTTGGAACTTTATGAAAAACTGGTATAAGGTCCAAGGTTTGTTTACTGCAGTCCTCTTCTTAAGGTTCCTTTACCAGAATCTTGGGGAAGCTTTTATAAATGAGAAAATCAGGACTAGGGCAGGCTTTTTCTCAGCTTGGTTAATAGAATCACATACCTACCTGTCAGGGCTTGTTTTCAAAATACTGGTTTGGGGAAATTTTACTCTTTTTTAAATGAAAATATGCTGGGTAATGAGTTTCACCTTAAATTATGAATAATGGAATTAATTTCCTGCTATGCCATTTCTATGAATTGTTCTCTCTGCAGTTTTTCTAGACACCATCTGTTTCCCTTACATATTATTCACTGTAAATGTCCCTGTCAAATGGCTTATGGAAAAAGATTAAATATTTATGTAGGAAACAAACCCAAAAATAATGCTGTCATCTTCTGGTTTTCCTGTCAATTCCAGCTTCCTTCTTGCTTGCACAGTATTTTGTTCAAGTAATAAACACCTCTTGTGTTTCCTCTGTGAGATGGTTTGATGTAGTCTGCTAAACTTTACCATCAGTCCAGAAGGATGCATGCAGAAGGTTTTTACGCTCAAGCCAGAAAACCACAGTGTAATTCTGTGGTTTATTTGCACATTTCTATACTTGAACTAACTGGCTTTGTAGTAATACTGAAAACTGATTTACTCTGTTGCATCAGTGTGAGACTGTGAATATCAAACACGCAAAAAACATCAAATGCCTCTACTTATAGTCACTCAGAAGTTTTTACTGATGAGTCAGCTTTGAACCCTTCAAAATTATCCTGAATAAGGTGAGATAATTGTTATTTGAGGAACCAGACCTTTTGAGTCTGGCTGAAGGCTTTATGCAGATGTATTCTACTTGTTTACTTCAAGTCTACAGAAATTTGAGAGAATACTGCTGAGTTTATGAAGAGTACTTTTCTGTGGTTTTGCTTGCCTGGCAATGTAATGAAAGTTATTGATGAGGACTAAGTCACATAAAGAATTCTTACACTAGATGTTGAGATTGAAATTATTGAAGCTTGAAAAACAAGCTTTAGCAGTCTGTAGTGCAACTTTCAGTACAGTTAAAGAGATTTCGGTAATTAGACTAAAAATCGGTCTGCTTTTTTGCCCTGGCTGTTATGTGAAGATATCCCTTAGCTTTAATGATTTGTGTAATCAAGCTCTGATCATAATTCTAATTCCACTTACTTGGCAGATAATATTAAATGTTCATTTTGGTTTTACTTCAGTGATTTTAAGAGCTGTTTATATTTGTTCTAGAAATAATTTGTGAAGAAACAGTCCTAGCCAGCAGTCTTTTGCAGTCCAGTGGTTCGACTCCTACAGACCATACAGTTCCCCAGAGATGCTTTGAAACACCAGACTCCAGATGTAAAAATCAAGTAATTGTCATAATGCTCTTTATTTTATGGTACTTTTTGTAAGTTTATTTCTGATATTCAACTTTTATCACAATAATCCATAGCAAAGTTGGTTTTTTTATACTCTGAGTTATTATAATGGTAAAGGTGGTAGCCCCAAATTTGAGCCAAGGGGTTGGTCCTTCTTATTAATTAAATGCATAAACTTTTTGTCACTTTATCATGACTTGGAGATGCTTGCCCAGTGTCAGTGTCACATCATTTAATATCCACTTAGATACTGAATGTAAGACTTCTGTCTTATCTACTACCATGTCAGTTTTTAGAAGGCAATTCTCTTGGCAGTAGAGTAGAAAACCTTTCTCCCTGTCAGTAGGTAATGGCCTTTAATTTGTCTCTTTCAAATTCCTGCTGTTTGATAACTTCTGTGTTGTGATTTCATTTGTTGTGTTGGAAAACATTCTTCACATGCGTGACTTCAAGGAATGAGACAGCAAGATGTAGAGGACTCTTTCCCATTGCTACCAGCGTAGTTGGTCTTTGAGTTCCTTCACCTTTTTACTTTTCTTCAGTAAAAGTGTGGTGTGCTGAAGTGTGTGGGTCACAGGTTGTATCTGTTCCCAAGTCGGCAGCAGAGTCCATTCTTTTGCTGTCTTAGCTGTTTAGGTTGGGCATTCACTTGCCCATGAATACAACAGTCAGGGCGCTGCACTGACTAGCTTTAAAAATTGGCAGCCAGCATTAACTTGATATTTGTGTGTGCTGAAGTCTGACAGCTATAAGTAGTTGATGTTTTCTTCTCCTTAGCCTCCTGCCCCTCTGTTGGATTTGTTCAAAGAACATGGAAGTGCTCATCACAGATGGTAAGCTAGATAGCTGAGCTCTGACTGAAATCCTCATTAGTTTTTGGGTAGCAACAGTGGATGCTGCATTTTTAAATCCTGCCTTTAAAGCAAAAGTCTTTCCCTGTATATTGCCCAGTTTTGGTTTTGAACTAAAATTTAATGGTGAAAAGGTTTTTTTTAGCCTTTGAACTGTGGAATGCAGTTGATAGTTTCAGAACCAGCAGTAGCTGTATTGTGAAGTGCTTTAGCTAGTAAGGACATTCACACTGGGGATGGGAATTAAAGGATTAATACAACCTTTCAGTTCTTACTTTCTGTAGAATTCCATACTATCAGCCTTTAAAATGGATGGCTGTGTGCAGCACAGAGACTGCTCTGACTTAACCCTTTTGAAAAGAGTAAATCTTCAAATTCTGAGCAGCAGCACCATAACTTGTAGGTAGCTCTGGCTGGTTTTGAGCTCGAGCGTGTCCTTACGGTGGCTTTCTCTCTTTTGAAGTCTGAGTCGCTCAGAGGAAGAACACTGTGCGGTGCCTGACCTCTGGAACACCATCGTCTTGCCTTCCAATTGTATGTCATACACTGCCACAAACCAAGATTTTATCCAGCACCTTTCCACCTCAATTGTGCAGACTGTGCAGAGATCAACTCCCTCCTTTACAGAGAGCGAAGGAAGCCCTCCAAGTGATTCCAGTACCACAGACAAAGAAGATGGGTATTTTGAGATGGGACTTCATGAAGGAGAGCAGACTTTTGAGTTCAGCACTACTTCTGATGCTTGGGCATCTGACTACATAGCAATGGAGAGTGTTGACATAGCCAAAATGCTCTGGAGTTTTTCCATCCACATTCATAAAGGACTCAGGCAGTTTGCTTCCTGTTTGGTCTTGACCAATGATATGCTTGCTGTGTTTGAGATTCCTCATCAGGAACTGAGAGGAAATTGCCAGGATCTCCCTTCTGCCTTGAAATTAGTGCTGTGTTTCCCATACAGTGATCTGACAGAATTTGGCTTTCTCCTGCCAGAAATCTGTTTAACACTGAAGCTGAAAACCAGTGACAGCTGTTTGTTTATTATTTCAGACTCCCAGAACCTTCAAGACTTTTACTCCTGTTTACACACACGTTGTTCTCAACACTACTCGTCAGTGTTACCGAACTCCACACTCTACTGTGGAAAAGCAGACCTCCAGGAGTTTCTCTGTAAGCTTATGGAATGGAATTGCATTTCAGCAGAAGATGTTGAAATAAAAGGTTATTTCCCAACATATCTTGTCTATGGGAATAAAAACAACATTCAGAAGACCTTGAGTCAAACAGAGTCAGCTGGCAATAGCAAAGACGGGTCAAAAAATGTTTTGTGTTCTGCACTTTATTCTTCAGTGTATAGATCTTCTGACCAGGATGCCTGTGTGGTCCATCCCTGTTGGATATTTCTAACAGCCCAGCATTTGTATGTGCTAAAGGTGGATTTCAGTTTAGTGCCAGGCAAATGGGTAGGCACAGAAGAGTTGGAAAGTGTGTTTAAGCTGAGCAGGATTCCGTTAGCATTACTTGTGTTGCATCCAACTCACAGCTGCCCCCAACAGAAAGATTCCTTTCTGGATGGGCATGTGCTGGAGTTACTTGTTGGGTACAGACATGTTACAGCAGTGTTTGTTCTACCTCATGAGAAATTCCACTTCCTAAGAATCTACAGCCTCTTAAGGACACTCCTGCAGGATGTTAAGACTATTACTATTTTCAAAGCTTCAAGCAAATCAGATGCTGTAAGAAATCACCTTGTGGAGACAAGCAGACATGGTCAGTCATCAAGGTAACAATGCCTCAGAAAAGTCTGCTGCAGAGTGCTGGAGTTAATGTGGCCTAGACAGTGTGTTTGCAGTTGTCACTGTCATTGCTTTTGACCTGTAGTATTGAAGTGCTTTCTCATCCTGTTAGTCTGCACTGCAAATGGTTGTCCTGGGCTGTACCTGTCTACCTTGTCTGTTTTGGTTTATGATTGCAGCATACAGTGTATTTTCTTATGGAGGAAGACTTCCTATTTCATGTGTTTGCAGGCTGAGATCTTGGCAGATTGACATCTCTGCTCAAGATGGATCACCAAAAGTAAACTTAAAGACTACAAGTTGCCCATTTCTAATTTCTGAATGAAGTACAAAATATTCATGTAGAGGGGGAGCTGTATATTTCCTTAAATTTTGATTCTGTGTTTTCTGTGTCTCTTTTAGCTTTTGCAAGCCTCATCTGACGCTGTCATCTTTATATCCATCTGAATTTCTTATGCAGAAGATAACAGAGGATAACCAGATTCCTCTTCACCTTCATGTGTCTGTGTCTCTGCAGTATGTGGCTGGGCTGAAAGGAAATGCCCTAGTTGAGTTTTTCCATGGCAACATTGCTGAGGTAGTGTGCCTAGCCCAGGTGGATAAAAAGATGCCTGGTGACCTTTCAGTACTAGATAGTAATTTTTAAAATTATTTCCCTGTTCAGACATAAGATTTGGGCTCTGAGAAACGTGGAAGTGTTTTGGCCAAACACCTGCTTGGATTACTCCCATTTTGTGTTCCCTGACACAGAGCTTGGGATCTTGCCAGGCACATTGTGCCTCCAGATACAGGAGGACCTTAGTCTTGAAGATGGGATAACTCAACCTTTTTCTTTGAAGTGCCAAAGAGAAAGATGATAACTGGGGTGGAATTACTTTGTGATGGTATCTAACTAAATAAGTATCCTGACTTCTCCATGATATTAATATATAGGTTTGTGAATACAACACATGCATGACTGTAGATACTCCAGAAACAGAAGCAGATCAACTTAATTTCTGAAAACCAGATTGATAGTTTGTGAAAGGGACATGGAATTTCAAAGTACAAATCTTAACCTTAAATTCATGATGTTCCTTTTTGATTGGGAAATCATTGTGGTCTGAGTACAAATGTAAATTGAAAAGCTCACTGAGAAATAGAGTTTGGCTTGGTTTTTCTTTATTGCCTTACTTCACCTCCAAATCTTAAGTAAGCTTAAGTTGTGCTTCTCTTTACACCAAGACAAGCTGTTGAAGCAAGGTGACTTGTTAGAGGATTCACAGTAAGCTCCTCAGGCTAGAAACTGGGAAGATGCCTACTTGAAACAGCAGTTGTAGTGCCAAGCTATGTTCCTCTCTTCTCTGAAGCAGCATCTGAAAGCTCAGCAGACTTGTTGATTCTTGGGAGGCACTGCTCATCTGTTGTATGAAATTGTCTGTAGTGTCTGTTCTAGAAAGTCTTTCCTGTGCACTGGATGTTTTTCTTTTTTCTAGAGTTGGTCAGAAAACAAAGAATTATTAGAGCACAACAGAAACGGTTTTCTGAGGGAAATGTCAGACATTTGCAGTGGGCTGCTGTTGTTCACCTTAAAACTGCTGCCTTTGGCACCTCTGAGGCAAGCTACTCTGCCTGTAGCACATTCGTGTGCTTCAGGTTTTGCAAGTCTACTAGGAGTCTAAAGTTGCCTCTAAGATGATGAAGCTCTCCGATACACAGAAGTGTGCCAATGATTTATGAAATGCAATTTGCACCTTAGGTAGAAAATGAAGAGCTGAGACATCTCATGTGGTCTTCGGTCCTGTTTTACAAGACTCCTAATGTTGAAGCGATGGCTTGTGTGCTTCTCTCAACAAAAGCTATTTACTTTCTGTTGGATGACTCTTTCATTCATGCTGATGAGCACCAGTCAGGTAAGATAGCTATTTTAGTCCTTTAATAAGTTTGCCAACTTATTCCCTGTCCTTATGGTTGTCTTCAGTTTAAGTACTGCTTCTAGTCAATGCTGCTTCTTGGACCGTACAGTTAAAGAAGCGAGTGGCAGTTTGCCATGTGCAGAGTGCTTGAATGAAGAATTGATGTTCAAAACCAGCCTCGAGTCATGGTTCCTTCTCAGACAGACCCTTCCATATACCCTTGTACCCATGCTTTTCTGAGATATCATTTCATAGTCCCTGGCGTCGCCTGGGCAGCTGAAAGACCATCCATAACCAAAATGGTGATGAAGCCCAAGGCATGCATTCAGTTCACAAGTGGTTTGCTAATGCGTCTGCTGATTTAAATCTGTGATGTGGTGATGTGATGATGTGATAGCTACATCAGGAAACTGCTAGCAGGGAGGTTTGGTTGTGTTTAATAGGGAAGGTGTTGGCCACTATGCCCATTTTTTTTTTCCCTATTGCTTTCTTTCAAGTGTTTTGTCATGTATGCTTTTCCAACAGAATTCTGGACCAAAGAAAACTGGGATTGTGACAACAGCTCTTTCCACCTCTCTTGCTGCTTTGTGCTAAAACTGAATGACCTGCAGTCAGTAAATGTTGGCCTGTTTGACCAATACTTCAGAATTGCTGGTGAGTACTTGTGCTTCAGGTTTTTACAGTTTTGTCTGCTTAGGCTTCTGTTAGATTTCTGTGTGTGTTAGTGAAATGGGAGAGTATATTGTTGCTGCTTTTTAAGTTACTGAAGCACTACTGCTGGAGCACTGCATAGCAACATCTTGTCATTGAGGTAACTGAGAAACTTAGTAGCAATGAACTAATTGATCCCCTGAGTGCTTTTAAAAATTCTCCTGTCATAACACAACAAAAGGGAAAGGCAAAGACTTTCATGTTCTGAGGCTTTGGCTTGCAATAAAGAGCCAAAACCAAGGTACTGCCTGTGTTGCAAAATCTGTTGTCAGCAGTTGATTGATGGCGGAAAATGAGACCTTAAAGTTCACAAAAGGTGCTGTTGTCATCTTTAAGATTTGATGCTTTGCCTCAGAGTCCCCCTGTGTGTGAGCCATGCAGTCCTGTGTTCTAAAATGCCTTCTGATTGACTTCAGACCCTCAAGTATGAACTCTCTCTTGTGGAAATGACTTTAAGTGACCTTACATTCAACAAGGTTACAAAGAAAGCTGAGGGCAGTTCTTTCTGTAAGATAAATTCAAGGAGTAGCTTAGGCTGGAAGTGACCTCAGATCATTGGCTCCAATCTTCTTGAGAGGCATCCCTGCCTATGGCAACTAGACTCAGCTGCTCAAGGCCTCATCCAACCTGGCCTTGGACTCCCACAAGGAAGAAGCACCCACAGCCTCCCTGGGCAGCCTATTCCAGAGTCCCACCACCCTCAAATTGTAAAGATAAAATGACGATGAGGTTGAACCTCTACAGCAGCAGTTGAACAGTTAAATCATGTTATAGTCTTTATTTTCTGAGAGATTTACAAGGATTCTGTCATTCTTTTCCAGGCTTTGAAAGCCTTCTGAATAATAATGCATGTTTTCAAGAGAAATAATCCTTGCAAGAAATCTTTTTTTTAGGTGAGAGTTGCATGTTGGCTGAAGAAATTATGGTAATGTCACATACAAATTGGAGTGGTTTTGATTCTGTTTTCTTTCCAGGACATTCTGCAGGTCATATAGTCACCTGCCTGACAAGAGACAGCTATGACACTCACACTTTCATACAGCAGCTGATGGCAGTCCTGTCGCTGCTTGCACGCACACCTTCACCTGAACCAGTAGACAAAGACTTCTACTCTGAATTTGGGAGTAAAAACACAGGTAACTGAGCTTTCCTACATGTCATGGGTTACTTGGACATCATGCTTAGGCTGTCATCTGAAGTGTGCTGATTAGAAACTCTTCAGGGAGATTTCTGCATCATTGTTTCCTGTTTGATATTTCAACCAAACTCCCTGACTTCATCTTACCTGTGCTTTGACTGAACTCGATTGTTACATGTAAATGGTCTCCCACGTGTGAAGTCAGTGATGGCTTCTGGAGTCATAGAATAGTCTGGCTTGGAAGAGACCTTCAAAGGGCATCTAGTCCAAAACCCTCTGCAGTCAGCAAGGGCATCCTCAACTAGATCAGGTTGCCCAGAGCCCTGTCAAGCCTTACCATGAATATCTCCAGGGATGGGATCTCAACTACTTCCCTGGGCAACCTGTTCCAGTGTTCCACTACTCTCATGGTAAAGAACCTCTTCCTGACATCCAATCTAAAATCTGCTCTGCTCTAGTTTGAAGCCCTTGCCCCTCATCCTGTCACCACAGGCCTTTGTAAACAGTCCCTCTCTAACCTTCTCATAGGCTCTGTTCAGGTACTGGAAGACTGCTATTTGGTCTCCCCAGAGCCTCCTCTTCTTCAGGCTGAGCAACCCCAGCCCCCTCAGCCTGTCCATCAGAAGCAGCACATCCTACACAGTATTGTAGGGTGTGTTCTAGTGTGGTTCACACCACAAGTTTCAGCCTAACCTGTAAAGTCTCATCAGCCATCAAAGAACAGTAAAGGTAGCAATGTCTGAAAGGACACCTGTCACTTGTAAGAATGTAGTGGAGTGAACACCAGACATTTTTAAGGTCTTGGGTTCAAGTATCAGGGGAATCTTTTTTGTTTACGATTCTGAAGCCAGTAGAAAGTACAAGATAAAATGGCATTCTCCTGAAGAATGACTGCTACTGTTCTAGGGAGAAGCTGCACAAGCCCAGAAAGTACAAAGTTTGATGGAAGTCACATTGCTGATTAGACCAGTTGACTGGTGTGGGGAGAAAAAAGCAGACATGCTTCCTTCAAGCTTTACTGTGTTATATTTCAGCACTTGGAGAGAGTAAGAGACTACAGTGTCATGTCCTGCCACTGCAGAACACAGCGTGGAGCAGTGTGCTCATCCGGGAGGGATATAAAAGCAGTTCTTGTGAGGTCCAGTAACCTGATAACGCTTGCAGGGACTTCAGAAGTGGGTGGTGGGAAGGAGGTAGAAGAGGTCACTTGGTAGAGAGGTGGGTAACTTGTTTTGAGAATACAGCTGTATTTCCTTTTAGCCTCTTCTGAACTAGTGATGTAGTTAGAAATTTGCAGAGAAGTATCTTTGTCATGCAAGAGATTGTAGTAGAGACCTACTAGCCAAATGAAATTATTCCAGCAGTGTAGGTAAATAAAACCATTTATTGACAGCTTGCAGCCACCTGTCAAAGGTTGTTTATTCTAATGCATTCAAGTGTTTTGTAGTACTAAATAAGTACAATAATGTGTTTCTTGCAGGAAAAATGGAGAATTATGAACTGATTCACTCCAGCAGAGTAAAGTTTATTTATCCAAATGAAGAGGAAATTGGGGACCTTGCTTTTCTAGTGGCAGAGAAGATGGATTGTTTGACTGACCTTCAGTCTCTCAACATCCTTCTGTACGTCTTGGCATTCCAAGTGAATCTCATTGAAGGAACTGCCCCAAACACTAGCTTGCTTCAGCCTAAAACACTGATACTGACCAGCTCGGACTTGTTCCTCTTTGATGAGGATTACATCAGTTACCCACTGCCTGACTTTGCTAAGGAACCACCACAGAGGGACAAATACCAGCTGGCAGATGGGAGACGAATCCGCCACTTGGATCGAGTGCTTATGGGTTACCAGACCTACCCACAGGCCCTCACCTTTGTGTTTGATGATGTTCAGAATCAGGATCTGATGCAGAACTTAGCACTGGATCACTTTGGAGAAACAGATGGTGCCCCAAAGGGAAATGCTAAACAAGAAGGCAGCAGGAGCAGAGAAATCCAATGGTGCATCTTTATCCCCAGTGCAGAGAGCAGGGAGAAATTGATTTCCTTGCTTGCAAGACAGTGGGAGATGCTGTGTGGCAGAGAACTGCCCTTGGAACTCACAGGATAGGTGGTGCCCGGCTGAGTGATTTCAGAGTCTGCTATAAAACAAAGCACAGTGTTCAGATAGCACCTGTCGGGTCGTGGTGGTTTGAATCAGGAGATGACCTGGACTCCTTTACTGCTTAGTGCAGTGAACATTTAGTAATACATAGAAATATTCTCAAGTGTTACCTGGGGACTGAACTGCTTGTAAAGTCTATTTTTTATGCAATAGTAGATAGTGGAAAAAAAAACCAGGAGGCATCCTGGGAAACTGTATGGAATAATTAAGGAGTCAACACTCGATGTGCTGTCCTCTAGGGCTGTTGAGGTTTCCTCTGTTGTTGTGTATCTATCAGCCTTGCTGTTCCAGACAAACTCTGATGTGTACATAAGGGTCACTGCTGGTGTGTGTCCAAGTGCCACATTCTTTGTATGACAATTATTTGGGTATGCTGCTGATGCTTACTTCATGACCTTACAGTTTGACACGTTTTTAATTAAGGCCAAATGTAATTATTTGCTGTCAGGCATGAACATAGCAGTAAAATTGGATAAAGAGGAGTTGCCTGTTCCAGGTCCCCTCAGTATTGTCTTGAAAATGAAGATCCCCAACATGGACATAGGAACATTTTGCCAGCAGATAAAGAGTTTGTATCTCTGAACACAGTCTGTCTGTTGCCTCTCTTCTCAACACAAATAAAGGGTCGTTGAACAGTCACTCTTGTCCTAGGGGCACCCACAACACCGCCAGCTGAAAACCGAGGCTTGGTTACAACTGCTCTGCACTGCTTTGCCACAAGAGCACGGCAGCTGTCAGCGCTGCTGCGCATCCAGTCACGCCGCTTGGAGAGAGGAACCACAGGCTGCACGCGTGCAGCAGGGGAAGGCCTCCCCCTGGGGGCCCTGGCAGATAATCATATGCACAAGCTCTCTGTCTAGGGGACCTGTGGGGCATGGTTGGGCTTGCTCTAGGGTAGGAGTCTCCAGTGGTCAGAGCCCCACAGGAGGGGTGGGGCAGAAGAACAGGGAACTGGGAGGAGACTAAGGGGCACTAGGAACCATACTGGGAGGGAACTGGAAAGCCCTCAGGGTGCTGCTGGTCCATACTGGGAGGTTCCAGATGCTAATTTCCTGCTGTGCAATCAGAAGCCTGGGTCTGGGGTCTATGGGGCAGGTTTGGGGTTGCTGTGGGGTAGAGTGGCCCCTATGGGGCTTTCTCATTGGCTCACTCTTTGCCAGGAGTTTGTATGGGACAGGGTTGAGATGTGAAGCAGGAGTCCCTATGGGGCTCAGCTGTTAGCTCCCTATTTGGCAGAGGGTCTCTATGGCTCCTGCACATGCGAATCCACTTGTGAACATGATGAACACATTAAGAGTGTGAGAAGTCTCTCAACAAAGGTAAGATCATGAGGAGCTGACCTGTCCAATGTGTCAGGGTGTCTGCGTTGTTCCCACACTCACCTCCATCTGGCCCATGCCAGATCTAGATTGATGATCTGGACCAGAGAGTCACATCTATCAGTAAGTTTGCAGATGACACCAAGTTAGGAGCAGGTGTTGATCTGTTGCAGGGTAGGAGGGCCCTGCAGAGGGACCTTTGACAAGCTGGGTGGGTGGGCAGAGGACAATGGGATGAGATTTAACAAGGCTAAGTGCAAGGTTCTATGCTTTGGCCACAACAACCTCCAGCAGCACTACAGGGTGGGAAAAGAGTGGCTGGAGAGCAACCAGGCAGAAAAGGACCTGGGGGTACTGGTAGATAGTAGCTTAACAGAAGCCAGCAGTGTGCCCAGGGTGGGCAGGAGAGCTAATGGCATCCTGGCCTGTGTCAGGAACACTGTGGCCAGCAGGACAAGGGAGGTTGTTCTGCCCCTGTACTCAGCACTGGTCAGGCCACACCTTGAGTCCTGTGTCCAGTTCTGGGCCCCTCAGTTCAAGAGAGATGTTGAGGTACTGGAATGTGTCCAGAGAAGGGCGCTAAGGTCTGCAGAAGAGGAGGCTCAGGGGTGACCTCTTTGCTGTCTACAACTACGTGAAAGGAGGTTGGGGTTGAGTAGCCAGGAGGGGGTTGGTCTCTTCTCCCAGGCATCCAGTGGGGGGACAGCCTCAAGTTGTGCCAGAGAATGCACAGGCTGGATATTATGAGGAAGTTCTTCACAAAGAGAGTGGTTGGCATTGGAATGGGCTCCCCAGGGAGGTGGTGGAGTCGCTGTCCCTGGATGTGTTCAAGAAAAGACTGGATGGGGCACTTAGTGCCATGGTCTAGTTGACTGGATAGGGCTGGATGATAGGTTGGGCTGGATGAGCTTGGAATTCTTCTCCAGCCTGGTTGATTCTATGATTATAACTTGGAAACTTAAACTCTGAGGTGGATAAAAGGCAAATGTGAAACTCAGCAGACTAAGAAGATGCTTAAGAACAGCTGTGGCCAACACTAGAAAACCCCACCTGAAGAGGTGCATAAAGAGTAATAAGCAGAGTTGCTAAGCTGGCCACTAAACTCCCATTCTTCAGATTTGGAGGTCTCTCAGAGGGTGTGATGAGAACTTGTAGCATCTCTGAAGTCATCAAAAACACCAAGCTAGTGGGATCCCAACTCTGATCTGCCATGCTGTTCTCAAGCAGGTGCTTCAGTGCAACCCTTGTCACCTTTCATGTAACTTAACCACTTTACTAGCTCTTTCTATCCCTTACAGACATCCATGAAGGATAAGCAGCACCACCATTGGAAAACACCTTGCCTCTTCCATCATCGTGATGGTCGAGCTACTGAAGCTCAACAACTGCTGAATATTTGTTCAAATAGTTTGATCTGGACTTCTAATTCCTATTTGAATATCCATGGGGAATTTAGNTCTGTTGCAGGGTAGGAGGGCCCTGCAGAGGGACCTTTGACAAGCTGGGTGGGTGGGCAGAGGCCAATGGGATGAGATTTAACAAGGCTAAGTGCAAGGTTCTATGCTTTGGCCACAACAACCTCCAGCAGCACTACAGGGTGGGAAAAGAGTGGCTGGAGAGCAACCAGGCAGAAAAGGACCTGGGGGGACTGGTAGATAGTAGCTTAACAGAAGCCAGCAGTGTGCCCAGGGTGGGCAGGAGAGCTAATGGCATCCTGGCCTGTGTCAGGAACACTGTGGCCAGCAGGACAAGGGAGGGTGTTCTGCCCCTGTACTCAGCACTGGTCAGGCCACACCTTGAGTCCTGTGTCCAGTTCTGGGCCCCTCAGTTCAAGAGAGATGTTGAGGTACTGGAATGTGTCCAGAGAAGGGCGCTAAGGTCTGCAGAAGAGGAGGCTCAGGGGTGACCTCTTTGCTGTCTACAACTACGTGAAAGGAGGTTGGGGTTGAGTAGCCAGGAGGGGGTTGGTCTCTTCTCCCAGGCATCCAGTGGGGGGACAGCCTCAAGTTGTGCCAGAGAATGCACAGGCTGGATATTATGAGGAAGTTCTTCACAAAGAGAGTGGTTGGCATTGGAATGGGCTCCCCAGGGAGGGGGTGGAGTCGCTGTCCCTGGATGTGTTCAAGAAAAGACTGGATGGGGCACTTAGTGCCATGGTCTAGTTGACTGGATAGGGCTGGATGATAGGTTGGGCTGGATGAGCTTGGAATTCTTCTCCAGCCTGGTTGATTCTATGATTATAACTTGGAAACTTAAACTCTGAGGTGGATAAAAGGCAAATGTGAAACTCAGCAGACTAAGAAGATGCTTAAGAACAGCTGTGGCCAACACTAGAAAACCCCACCTGAAGAGGTGCATAAAGAGTAATAAGCAGAGTTGCTAAGCTGGCCACTAAACTCCCATTCTTCAGATTTGGAGGTCTCTCAGAGGGTGTGATGAGAACTTGTAGCATCTCTGAAGTCATCAAAAACACCAAGCTAGTGGGATCCCAACTCTGATCTGCCATGCTGTTCTCAAGCAGGTGCTTCAGTGCAACCCTTGTCACCTTTCATGTAACTTAACCACTTTACTAGCTCTTTCTATCCCTTACAGACATCCATGAAGGATAAGCAGCACCACCATTGGAAAACACCTTGCCTCTTCCATCATCGTGATGGTCGAGCTACTGAAGCTCAACAACTGCTGAATATTTGTTCAAATAGTTTGATCTGGACTTCTAATTCCTATTTGAATATCCATGGGGAATTTAGTGCCTGACTCTCCCAGGACAAACCCAGAGCACTGCTCAATAGATAGGAAAGATACAAAAGCAAACCCAATAGCTGGGAATGTCAAACTGTCTTTCTCTGCAGGAGCACGTGGAGAGGACCTGCAACTCAACAGCATCAAGTAGACTAGGACCTACAGAACTTATGTGCTGATATTTTGTACTGCTGCCCTTGAAGGTTTGGAACGAACAGGATGTGAGCAGCTGCAATAATTTCTTTCTGGATCACACGACAACATTGTTCTCAGGCTGCTCAACCTGCCCGCTTGGAATCAGGCTCTTGCACGTGTGTGTGAGAGAGGGAGATAAACAGCCTCCTATTCGATCTGCAGCCCTTCTGGCTTTTTACTTCTATCAGCAAACTTTCAAATTATTCTTTCTTCCAATTTGCTTAGAGGAAAAAAAAACAAACCAACAAAAACCAAAACCAACACAACAAAACAACCCAGGAAAGTAGGGTCATGTCCTAGCCTCTCCACCAAGAGCCTCTGCAGTGTTCGGTCAGTGTGGTGCAGCTAGCCTTCTTCCTGCACACAGGCACTGCTGCCTTGGTCTGTTTAACCCTTTGCTAGTGCTTCTTTAGACTCCTTGACTCCCTTGGAGGTCAGAGCAAAGAAACTTGTTCTTTTCCAGAAGAGCAGAAGGCGAGACCATTTCTCTCTGTGGATGTAAACCAAATGGTCAGCTCCCAGAGAAGCTATGTGGCAAGGTAGCCTGGATGGTAAATAATTTGTCTCGACCCTCTAATATCTGTAAGGATTGCTTAAACAAAAGATTTCAATGACAGGAAATTGCCCAAGCCGGCCAGGGCTGCAGGCGCTTACAGAGAAGAGATGGTGACTCAGCAATTTAAAACGCAGCCACTGGCAGGGGAGCTGGAGGGGTTCCTAGCTGTGTTCTTTGCCTTTACCCAGGAAACAGGCTGAGTAGGTTTGAGCAGTACTTTATCCCACCCTGGATGTGAATGTTTTCACAGAAAAAAGTGCTAGCTCTTAAATAAATTGCTTTAGAGGACCCAACCTTTCAACAACGTATAAAGCAAAAAGGTTGAGTGACGAAAGAATGTTGAGCACTGCTACTGGTGAGCTGGGAGCCTGAGAGCACAAAGTATCACTGCTTTGTAGAGGCCAAGAGGGCCAGGAGTTGAAGATGATGCTTCTGCGATCCACGTCTCTGCTGCCATGTGGGCAGGAGACATTTGACTGGTAAGTCAACCTCCACGCTCTCCAAACCAAACAGAAACCCAAGTGCTAAAGCTCACAGACGAACACCCTGGCCCACAGCTGGCAGCTCCTACCCTGTGTTCTACAACTGAATTTGCACAAGCCTGTCTTAATCAAACATTGAGCAGGACGTGAACAAAACCCTTCTACCCTACCAGCACGGGGCCGTGTTCATGCTCTGTCACCAGCTCATCCCTACAAGGATTTCCCTTTTTGATTAAGGTTTTTTTTTCCCTCCAGTTTTCTTGTCTGACATCCTCCTTTAATTGCTAGTGACACAGTAAGCCTTGTGGCTTCATTCTCAATGCACTGGTGGGTATTTCCTCTCTAAATCCTGGGCGGTTTACAAGCAATCAAATGCTGAGCTCTCTTGCCAGATCTCAG
Source organism: Eubucco bourcierii (assembly GCA_013396675.1). Taxonomy (NCBI): domain Eukaryota; kingdom Metazoa; phylum Chordata; class Aves; order Piciformes; family Ramphastidae; genus Eubucco; species Eubucco bourcierii. The sequence goes on from VWZE01002973.1 coordinate 537,007, forward strand.
AATCTTTCTTGGTGGGACTTTGGAGGATTGAGATGCTTTCTGCATATGCCTGTGTACATCAGCAGCTCATCCAGACATGGGTGAAGGAATTGTTTGGGGTTTTTTTTTTAGTTATTAGCAATCTTCCGTGGTGTTGGACAAAACATTGATCCAATGATTTTTGCCTGTAAAACACAAGGTTTTTATTGATGTCATCCATGAGAAAATCCATCTCTCTGCCTAGAAGGAATCCTACTGTCAGAAGAGAACAGAAACAGCAGAAGCAGAGCAGTAATTTGTGGTTATTTTGCCCAGCTCTCCTCTGTGTGCTGTTTCCATGCCAGTGTGGCCATCTATGGCAGCACTGCCAACTGGACTGCCACTGTGAGCATGTAGACACTTTTTCACTGCTCAGTGTACAGTGGAAAGGTGTCAGCATGCTCACAGTGGCAGTCCATGCTTGTTGGCTACTCAATAATTTGGAGGCAAAGTAAGCTAATGTTCTGTCAGTGACTGCTGCACTCTGCTTCTACCACTTGATCAGGCAAGCAGCATCTGATGACAGATGACCACCCGATCCTTCAGTTTGTGCTGTGCTGCTGTACAATTTCACTATTGCCTGTTTGCATTTCCCCCCTGTTTACTGCTATAGTAGTGCTTGCCTTTAAGAGAGGTATGGTCTGGGAACTGTTTGATATTGCTGCAAACCTCCTGATGTTGTTTTGAATCTGATTTATTTCAGACAGGAATTTCACTCAACCTTTTTTCACTTCCCATTCTACTTTTCTTGCAGTGAGTGGGACACAGTGATGATAAGCATCAGTGGAAAGGCTTCAAATCAGTCTTTGTGTACCTTTTTTCCCCTATAATGCTTTCAGAGTTGAGCCATTGAGAAAATAATCTGAAGATTCATTTTAAAATACCCACGCTTCTTCAAGTGTCTCAGGGTAAGCTATTTTCACCTTTAAAGTTTATTGGCGATCTGTGGATGTCCAGTAATGGCAACTTACTCTCTATACAACCAGCTCATAGCAAACCCACAAACAGGAAGCTAACATCCTTCTAGGCTGTCTTTTCTAGCTGTATGCCCCTCATGGGCAGCATGGAGCAGAGAGGCAGTCTCACTGCTGTGTTTGCACGGGCAGACTGGTGTTGTGACTGTTGGTAAGCAAAGCGTTGCACAGCTTCCACGCTGGTGCAAGGGAGGCTGGACAAGATGACCTTTGAAGGGTCCCTTCCAACCTGATGCATTCTGTGATTCTAATGTACCTCTCTACATGGATGCCCCCACCGCCCGTTTGTGACTTTACCATCCCACCAGAACTGGTCCGAGCTGTGCTGCCTCTGCCTCTGTCTCGTTTGACAGATCTGCAAGGTACCAGATGGTTTCCAGAGCTGTGTGAACCCTCTGCCCCTGACAGAGTGGCTGTCTGTTGGGCAGCAACAGTCCCACGGCTGCAGCTGTGCTGGAACAGGACAAGTAGTCTGAGTGGTCAGATTGAGCTGTGGGCTGGTACTTCTGCCATGGGTGGCAGTGGATGCCTGATCTGCTTCCTGTTGGTGCAGGGTATATAACAGTGCTGCTGCTTATCATGCTGCCTGAAGCTGTGGGATGGAGGAAGAGGTGAAGCGGCGCTACTAGGTATGGCAGCTCTTGCATGCTTTATCTGTCACTACCTGTACTTTTCTGTGTGTGCAAGGGGCAAGGAAAATGCTACTACTCTCACCTATTTATGTAAATGCAAGAATAGCTTCTGATTTATCCTGATTTGGTTTAGACACCTTTATGTGCTATTAAGGACTCAAAAATTCCAAGAGCTCTCATTGCTCAGCAGGATCTGTTAGTAACAGAAACAGTCCAGTGGGTTGTCCTGGCAGCACAGGGAGACCAAGTTTATGCAAAATCTGTCAATAATAATTTATTGGTTGTTGGTAATATACAAAAGGAGAAGATAAATTGTATCATTATAATAAAAAGATAAATTATACCATACCTCAGTCTAGCATGTTTGTTTGGTATTTAGTTGTTTTGGTTTTTTTAATTCTATTTTGGGACCTTCTGATGCCAAGTGCTAAGGAAGTGCTTCTTGGATTCATTAAGCTGTCAGCAAAGTGTTTGGGAAATGATGTGTTTCATCATTGCTGCCATGGCACTTGCAAAATGTGATGCATTTCTTCTGAGAAACTTCAATAATTTGAATAAGTTTCAGAGCCCACCCAGAGTGGTTGATTGGCTGATGCGAAGTGCCTACATTATTGCTCTGAAGCACATCCGCGGCTCTGCTTAGCTGGTGTGGGACAAATGATGGTTTGGTCTATCTTCTGTTTGAGGTGTTGTGAATATCCTAACACCAGTGGTCAGAGGAAGTGAACTGACCCTTCATGAATTCGTGGTATTTAAGCTGTCCGATTGGATTTGCCTGCAGTTAAGCATACAGTTAACCTCTTTCCATTCCAATTAGTTGAAAACTAAGGATTTCCTTCCTTCTGTTTTGAACTGATATGTAAGAGGAAATCCGTAGATGTTCCTGTTTTGAGTAAGCCTTTTACTAAGGAGCCCTGCTTGTGAGTTTAAAAAAATAGAATAGAAAGAAAAAGGCGATCTTGATTCAGATGTAACACTAGAAGCAACAGATCCACTTCTGAAGGCTTTGCAGCCAAAGAGCACAGTGTGAAAATGCTCTCTCCCTGTTTACTTTTAACCTCTGGTTTGTCTTGGATCTGATTCTTAGTAGGCGGTCTTCTCTCGCAGACATTTCAGCCTCTATCACCACCCCTTCTGTGGAAAGGGTCCTGCCCGTGGAATCACAAAAATGCGTCCTCCTGGGCTGCTGTTTTTCTTATTAGCAGCATGCTTCACTCCCACAGCTGACTGCCAGAGTCAGAAGGTAAGTTTGTCAGTCTTTGTTTAGATGTTCATTGAATGCTGCTTCACGTTTGGAAGGTTGTGTGTCACTAAATATTCCTCCCCAGAACTCCACTTTTCATTTGGGTGCAGAATAACGTCCATCTGTAAGGTATCTTTGCTTACGTGTGTCTGTGTGAGGAACTGAAAATAAGGTTGAAGAGATTGAAGAGAGCTACTGGACTTCTAGTCAGAAGAAATTTGTGCTTATGCTCAGCACTGAACTCCAAAGTAGCAATATGGTAGGAATATGCTCAGCATCTTTGTCTGCCACTGTGTTCAGTGCGCGTGATGGGAGCTTAGCATCCAGCACAACAGGGCCGTAAGTTATAAAAAGTTTTTTTAACCTCATCAAATTGTTGCTTTGCAGCAGCATAAATAAACACCTCTGTTTCAATTACATTTCACTCCCAGTGAGGAATGTGGATTACTTTCTGCTTTGTTCCAGTTTTGTCACTTCTCTTTTGCCTCCTTTATCTCCACTGCTCTGTTCAGCAGCAGCGTCTGGAAGAAAAAGGTGCTGCCTTTGCAGATCACCTTGAGCCTAGGCTCCTTGGTGAGGCATTCCATTGTCTGTAGGCTAGAATTCACACTAATTCATACTGTATCTGTCTGCCATCACCCTTTTTGTGTCCTGCTGCTGGAAAAATGACCTGACCTTACAAAGACATAGTCCCTGGGGATATGGGCTATGGAAAGGTGGTCTTATCTTGAATGGCAGAGGGGCCTTATGGGGAGCAGACAGACCTGTATCAGAGAAGGTTCATCTGAAAGACTTCATTTACAAAAAAACAGCACTAAAAAGATGCTTTGGGTGGAAGGTTTTGCTTAGACTCTTTCACAAAAAGGCCCTAAATTACTAACAAGCATAAAACTAAGCTACGGACCTCATGAACCTTTACATCTGTAGGATCATTACGGTGGCTTGAGCACAAATGTTGTCTCTAGTGGTGGATTTAGCTTGTCTGCAGGCACAGTTTCCAAGCAGAGGGGTTCCAGTATAGTAGTGTGTTCAGAGGCATGGGCTCACATCTTCAGCTGCTATAAGTGGAAATTTATGTCTCTTCACTTTGAGATAACATTAGTTTCTGTAACCTCTGAGGTGTCTGGCTTGGTGTAAACCGGTTAAACTATCAGGTAATGAGTATGCACTCACAGAGAAGTGAAGTGTTTTTGAGTCCCCTCTGGAGTAGTTTATTTAATCCAGAAAAAATAACTCCCTTTTAGAGTTGTGGGGTTTGTTTGCTTTGGTTTTGGTTTTTTTTCCCCACAAGATTCCCTCTTTTTGGAGCAGGAATAAATATTTGAAAGTTTCTAATAGGAGGCAAGGAAAAATAAGAGTCTAATTAAGTCTTGTCTGATAGTTTGGAACATTTGGATCTGTTTGCAGTGGAAGTGCTGTGATTTCACAAGAGGCCTCCATTGGCTTGCTGAGAGCAGTCCCAGACTGTGCTGCAGGAGAACTTGTGGGAAAGGAAAGGATTACTCTCTGCATCCCTCTGCCTCCTGTGCTCTGCAGCTGAAGTGGTGTGAGAAACACCAGGACAATGACAGATCTTGTGTTATGTGATCTCTGAGTTTGGTCGTTCACTCTTGTACTGACAAACTGCTTGGACAAATGTGCAAGGTTCCTGTGTCCAGGAGTCGCTGAACTGGGCAGTTCAAGTGTTCCTGAGAGCTTCTTGGGAAGGTAGATGCTTATAATGACTCAAACATGTATTTTGTAAAGGGCAAATGCACTGGAAACTTGGTGATTCATTAGATAATGACTGTTTCCAGAACTGGCTCCCAGGATTGTTGGAGCCCAACGCTGACGTCCAAATGTGTTTTTCTTTCTCCCTTGAGTTTTTGCCCTGTAGAAGGATTTGTGTTACAGTTGGGAAGGAAAAGATGAAAGGTGAAAATGAGAGGAATTAAACTAGGCCTTTAAAAAAAAAAAAAAAAAGAATCCTCCCCAGCTTATTCTTTTGATGCAATAAGAGAAACACAAGCAGTCGAGAAGTGTTAGGGAACATGTGTGTTAGAGTGAGAGGAGGCAGGCAGCGCTGCAGCGTGCAGAAGCTCAGATTGTGTCTCATCCAGGCACAGAGGACAGTGGCTACGTGTGCACACCAAGGGTTTGAGAGCAGGCAGAGAGCAAAGTCTGGCCCTGGCAGGCAGAGGTCATTTGGACACAGGCACACTGGCCCTTAACTTCTGTTAGCTACAGGTTGAGGTCAGGTCTTTTGCCTTAAGAACCTCCTTTAAATGTGGAGCTGCCTGAAGGCCCTGCTCTTGCTCTTCTGTTGCATTGCACCCAAAGTGTGATACAACTCAGGCTCACCGTCTCACCTGGTCAGAACAGTGACTTCTACACCCCCTCTCCCTGGCACAACCACCATGCACTTCACTGACTCTTGACCCACCAGGTAGCATTGCTGCGTCATAGGGGTACAAATTCCCTCCAATGGCTTCTTCAGACATGGAAAGAGTGATCACAGGTGAGTCCAAGAGAGCACTGCATCACTGTTTTGCATGAGACTGTGTCACAGGAAGCAGTTCTCACTCAAACTCCTGTCTGTCTTTCATCCCCTCCAAAATTCAAGTATCCAAACTGTTGCGTTTATGTCCCTTGATTCCCTCTTCTGCTTTTCTAAGAAGCAAAGCACTCCAGAAAATGACTGTTTCATCAGTTCTGTCCCTCAAATAAGAAGGGAAATATTTTTTTGTTTTGTTTTCCTCACAGCACTTTTCTTCCTCTTTTCCCTTGCCTGCTGCTGCTGACACAGGCATATTTCCTTAGAAAAAGAGGAAGATCTTACTGGAAAGTTGCCTAAAGCTCATGAAGTGTCCCAGGAAAGCAGGGTAGGGAGGAAATTTACAGTAACTATCCTCTCTTAGAGGCCTGTAAGTAATTAAAGATGCCAACAGGGAGGATAACCCTTATCCTCTCCCAGTGTCCATCTCCACTTAGAAGGGAAGCCCCAACAATGACGGAAAGAAAAGAGAAATGGATTAATGTGTGAGTAATGGTGTCATACTCCACCACTATGAGAGAGAACACATTTAGTGACCCAACTATGTCTGCTGCCAACCAACTCCTGGTGCCCAGAAGTAAGAATTAAATAGAAGATTGAAGAGGTTTAATGTGTTTTGTGCTGTGCTCTGTGGTGTTTTTTTTATACAACTAGGGTGGCTCAGACACCTGATAAAGGTTTGTGGGGTAATTCTGACAACACTAATGCCATAACTTTTGGGTAGGTGTCCACCTCTGTTTCTTCCTTTCCATTCCTCCTCCTGAAGCATTGACCCAGTGTAGGTTAAAGCTGAGGTTTAATGGGACTAGAAAGGTAGGAGAGGTTCCACTCCATCAGACCTATGTGCTATGCTTCAAGTGGCTCTTTCAAAAGCTGAGCTTTAATATGGAGTCCTCATTCATGCTTGAATCAACTGGTTGGATGGACTTCTTCCCTACCCTACAATAGCACTGTTGGTCTTTTCAGACAGAGTACTCTGGAGATAGCACCTCATCCCTATTGGCTGCATTCTCTATTTTGCTCCATGAAAAATGGGAAATCCCTGGTTGTACTTTGTGACAAGGGAGTGAAAGCATAAGGAACAGCAGAGCTGATCTTTTTCCTGATGAATAACGTTAGTAAATCTGGGCTAGGTGGGTTTGGTGGATCTCAGATTGGGTTTGAGTTGTTTCTCTTCCAAAGGAGTCCTTGGCATAACAGGTTCTTTAGAGATTCTGCCACCAAAGGAAGCAGAGGTTACTGTAAGGTAAGACTCAGATGCACAACCAGAAATTGATATCCATGTGAAGGGCAACCACAGGCACAGAAATTACTTTCTTCAATGAGCAGTGTTCTTGAGTGGATGATTGCAGAAAAGGGACCATTGGAGGTGAGGGAAAAGCCCAAGTCCAGGCAGAGGGAGCATGGATGTGAATCAGGAAAACATTCCGGGAAGACTTTCCTGGGACTTGAGGGTTATCTCTCAGGAGGCTTTCCTGACAGAGTCTTCTGGCTATCATATGGGAGGGACTTCCTGAGCTGTTGATAAAGTATGGGAAGCCACAGACTTCCTCCCTTGCCTTGAGGCAAATGTATGCATCTGAGCTTAAGTTCAGAGGAAGAAAAGCTGAGATTGCTGATGGGAATCCAAAACAAGGAGTTCTGGGCATGGGAGAACTGCTGCATTAACAGCATTGTTCAGAGTTGGCTTTTTAAAATCCCAGATCAAGGCCTCCTCCCAAAATTTGATCTAATGTTTTTATTTTTAGAAAATACAGTGCCTGTGGAGGCAGAGTTGATGTGAACTGTATGGGTTTTTTCCAACCAGTGACCTTTTGGGGCAAACACAGCTCATGCTTTCCAGCTTTTCTCTGCCACCATCCATGGCAAACACTGTCTTTTTGTAAAATGGGCAGTGGGAGCTCTGTGCAGTTGCTTGACTGCAGGACTTTAGAAATCCAAGCAAACGCTCTTTGGGTAAAATCATGACAAGTTGCCATAGAACGATGGTGATTTGCACTGAGGCAATGTTGATGGGTACAGGGGTACAGAAAAGCCCTGAGAGGAAATGTGAACCCCTAAAATTATTCTGGTTGGGTGGACAGACTCACGCTGAATTGATCACTAACCACGTGAATTATCATGGTCTCCTACCTGAACTCCTTGACAATGCTTGCAAAGTCCTTCACACATAGGATCAAAGCATGAAGGGCCACCTAGGTGGCCAGAGAGGCGCAGAGAACCTTTCTGTTTAATCTACATCCCCCTCACCTTTATCAAAGGGAACTGGCAGGAGAAATACTTGTGTGAGCGGCTCCTGGTCTCTGGGAAATAGACTGAGCTAAAGCATTTGGTGCTTCAGACCAGTGGGACAGCAAAGAAACCACAAGTGAACTCCATCAGAGCAACGGCATGGGGAACAGAAAGGCAGTGTGGGATCTTAAGGCAGCGTCTTCTGGCAAGGGTTAACTTCAGGTTTGTCCTCACATACCTCTATCAGACGTTTGTCAAAGCTCATGTTACTGGTGCAGAGTTATGATTATTTTGGAGATGGTCAGAATTTTAGCTGTGAGGTGGTGCTGGTTTGCAACTAATTGGAATATTTTAATGAGAGAAATTAGATTGTTGGTTGTGAAAAGAAAATAATGATGAACTCTATGTTGTTCATTGGTTTGCTGAGAGGGATAAAAAACCAAAATATCAACAATTTATCCCTCTCTGGTCTGGGACACTGGGTCTATATGTTTCCTCCTCACTCCACTCTAATGTATTTTCTACTAAACTTGGCTAACAGAAAACAATGTAAGCTTTGCTGGTTGTTTTGTTTGTCTGTATGGGAAGGAAGAGTGAGAGGGGGGTGGCTTTGAGCCCTTCTGGGCAGTTTCTTTGTCCAAGAGGGAGTTTGGATTTCTGTATTATTTCTAATTTGTGTATAATTTTAAGTACTTGTAAATATATTGTGTATATAGAATCATAGAATGGTAAGGTTGGAAGGGACCTCAAGGATCAGCTAGTTCCAACCCCCTGCCATAGGCAGGGACACCTCCCACTAGTACAGGTCACTCAAGACCTCATCCAACCTGACCTTGAACACCTCCAGGGAGGGAGCATCCACAACCTCCCTGGGCAACCTGTGCCAGTGTCTCACCAACCTCACTGTAAAGAGCTTCCTCCTAACACCCAGTTTAAATCTCCCCTCTGCCAGTTTAAACCCATTGCCCCTTGTCCTGTCATTGCAAGACCTTGTAAATAATTCTTCCCCAGCCTTCCTGTAGGACTCCTTCAGATACTGGAAGGCTACTATAAGGTCTCCTCAAAGCCTTCTCTTCTCCAGGCTGAAGAGCCCCAACTCTCTCAGCCTGTCCTTATAGCAGAGCTGCTCCAGCTCTCTGATCATCTTCATGGCCCTCCTCTGGACCTGCTCCAACACCTCAATGTCCTTCAATATGTGCTTGGAAATTTTGCTGTGCTATAAATATAGCTTCATCTTACTTCCAACCTGTCTGAGCTGATCTGGTAAATTTCAGTTGGGGGGGAAGTTCCTAACCCACCACAGAGGTGCAGAGGAGAGATAAGATAGCTGTGGTCTGCCCTCTTGGCTTCCAGCTGAGATCCAAGCAGAGCAGCAGGCAGATGAAGGTGAAGTGATGGTCTAGCCTGTATGAGTGTGCGGTGTACCCCTCACCCCAGCAGCTGTGCTGGCCACTGCCCTCCCCAGTGCTGTCCAAGGAGTGTTGCCATGTTAGCGGAGGCATTAAAGGTTGGCAGGATGAGTGGCTGGGCTAAGAGTTTAATTTGGGGCTTTTTTTCCATTCCATTTTTCCCCATTGAAGCTGAAATCCATGCGGTGCAACATCAAGACAACATTTACCTCCAATACAGTCTGCACTTCTTGTGCTGCAGCACCCAAAATGTCGTGTCCAAGCGGCTGGGCAAAGACCACCCAAGGATTAGGAGTGAGGGACTGCAGGTAAGACCTATTGCTTAACCGTCTTCAGTTTTCGGTGCAGCCCTGCTGTGCAAGGAGTAGCCTTCAGGAGAGCACACATGGGTTTTTTGGGCTATAAAGATCCAAAGAGGTTTGTTTTCAGGTGCATAAAAATGGATTTATGGCCCCTTTCATTGTTACTTTTGTCTCCTGGAAAATCCCAAGCTCTTTTGCTGGCCTCTGGGTTCAATAAGCTCAGAACAAACTGCATGATGATTACCTCTAATTCACCCTAAACAACTTGAGGTTGCTAATCCTCCTGAAGCAGCTGAACAGAAGTCTGGCTAGCATAGACACAGAAGTCTGTTTCAGACACAGAACTCCATAGTGGATTATTAGGAAAATAATATAATGATAGTTCCCCTTGTCTATTCTCCCAGCTTCCAGCAATAATCCTCTGAACTTTTTACCTTCCTAGCTCACTTTATGACAACCACTTACTCATGAGCTCCCTCATTCTGTTGAGCTCGATTCTCATAGGAAACGAGTGAAGGAAAACTGAATTCACCAGGAAGCTTTTTAAAAATGAAGGACTATAGTTTATTGTTTGCATATCTGCTCACAGTGAATGCCAACTGGTAATACATAGCTCCATTGTCTGCTGTTTTCTGTGCCTCGCTGCTCTGCTGAAATGCTCTAAAATAACTGTCACAGCTTTGCAGTTCGTAGCGGTTTTTTGCACAGCCACACGTAGAGGAATCAGACTGAAGCCCAAGCAGCAGTGCTATTGAGACAGTTTCCAAGTTCCTTTTGGGAAGGATGTGGTTTCAAAAATAAAATGAAATGTAAGAGCAATATGAGTGTATGCAGCTTTCCAAAGCGCTCGCTGCTCTTGTGGTGGTGGTTGGACAGCCCTAAGAATAGCGCTGTGCTGCCTACGTGCAGAACAAGAGACAGTGCCAGCAAAGGCTTACTCTCTGGGCTGAAGTGATGGCTGAAGGGTTGCAAACAAGTTGCTTCTTTGGAGATTTAAGGAGTTTGGCCCAAATCAACCAGACAGTTTTTGAATAACACACACATTAAATCCAGGTTTCATTAGAATCATTAAGGTTGGAGAAGACTTCTAAGATCATCAAGTCCAACCTTCCACTCAACATCGCCATGACCACTAGATCACATCCCAGAGTGCCACATCTACTCATTTTTTAACACCTCCAGGGATAGGGACTCCACCACCTCCCTTGGCAGCCTGTTACAATACCTGACCTCTCTTTCAGTAAAGTAATTCTTCCTAATATCCAATATACACTTCCCCTGGTGCAACTTGAGGCAGTGCCCTGACATTAATTAAAACGTTCATCATCTTAATCTGGAAACTTTAGTGACAAACAAGACAAGTCCTGCAAAGAGATTTCGTTCTTCCACAATTAGTTCAGTTATGAAGTTAAATTCTGAGTCACCCTGGAGATCCTAACTTTATTTCTGTGCTGTTTGAAGCTTCTATCCTGATGCCTAATGTCCTGTCTCATGTCCAGTCCCTGGCAGATTCCTTGTAACTGATCTTTGAGTCTCAAGTCAATGACCTTAGAGAAACCATAACCCAAGTGCCAATTCTTGTGCACAGGGAATGAGGTTGTAGCCGGGTGGGGGTTGGTCTGCACAGGGAATGTGGTTGTAGCCAGGTGGGGGTTGGTCTGCACAGGGAATGAGGTTGTAGCCGGGTGGGGGTTGGTCTGCACAGGGAATGTGGTTGTAGCCAGGTGGGGGTTGGTCTGCACAGGGAATGAGGTTGTAGCCAGGTGGGGGTTGGTCTGCACAGGGAATGAGGTTGTAGCCAGGTGGGGGTTGGTCTCTTCTCTCAGGCAACCAGTGACACAATGAGGGGACAGAGTCTCAAGCTGCACCAGGGCAGGTTTAGGCTGGAGGTTAGGAAAAAGTTTTTTGCAGAAAGAGTGATTTGACATTGGAATGGACTCCCTGGGCAGGTGGTGGGGTCCCCATCCCTGGAGGAGTTTGAAAAGTGGATGTGGCACTTGGTGCCATGGTTTAGTTGACTAGATAACATGGGGTGATAGGTTGGACTTTATGATCTTGAAGGTCTTTTCCAACCTGATTGATTCTGTGAGAGTCCTTCTCTTCCTTGAGAACTCAGGGCATCACAGTGTCATTGCTTAGGAACCCCCCTAACAGCCCTATGGTGTGTTTGTGTTGTAATCATGAGCCTGGGATTGTTCTTTTTAAGATTCACTGTCAAGTTAGGAGAAAATACCCTTTCCCAGGCAGGATGCCATCACATATGTAAGAAGGAAATCGAGGAGAAAAGATGCTGTCCAGGATTCTGGGGCACAGAGTGCTATGGTGAGTTTGTCTTCTTTCTATGATGCTCTCAAGCTGTTGAATAAGTCAAACCAGTTTTAATAGGACTCCTTAAATATACATCAAGGTGATTAATTGTCATCATCCCTCAAACACAAACCCTCCATTTTCTGTCTGGAAGGTTCAGAATATAACAGGGAAAGAATCTCTTTGCCTTAGATGAGCTGAACCCTCTCATATTTAACACATAACATAACCTCCTTTAGTGGAACTTCCTTTTGTCTCTTTTTTTAAAAATAAGCTTTTGGAAAGGGATGTTTTTGTTCCTCTTTAAGAAAGTTTCCAAAGGAAGAGGAAGATATTTCTTTCTGATGTCCCTCTAGTCTGCAGTGTGTGTGCCACATGTGCTGCTGTATAGTCTGGAGCTAGTCACCCATTCAGCCACAGAGAACACTTAGCAGTTCCAACCTAAGGTGAAAGTAATTGTCCCAATGACCCCGCTCAGGTTTAGGCCAAGAACTGAGAATTTGCTTTTTCCTTGTCTTAAAATCTAACAGTTAAACACTTCCCACATAACATATTTCAAGTCCTGCAGAAAATGGGGTTTTTTAGTGCTTGACCCTGATTTCACACAAAATGGTTTGAATAAGCAGCTGGTTTTGTCAGAAGAATTACTTGTCCAGAATGACAAAAAATAGTCCCCAGAATTTGAAGCTACCCCGCTCCAAAGTTGTGTGCCCCCTGATTTTCAGACCACAGCTCTTCATGAGGTCAGGGAGAGCTGATAATGCTCAGTGTTGTTGCAAAGCAGACTTCTGTCTGTCCCAAGTTTCAGAACTGCTCTCAGATGTCTGATACTGCCTCTCACTGATGCTGGAAGCTGTGGCTCAACCTCAAAACATATTTCAGTGCCTTTGCTGAAATTCTGTTAGTTATGGTCTGTTGGGACTTCTTAGATTTTTAATGAAGGGCTTTTCCTACCTAGCAGTCAAGTTGCTCCTTGGTGCCACTCCTGGTCATATTCACCAGCTGTGTGCCAGTGTTAGGTGTATTGGACAGGCAGACAGGGACTCTGCTGGTCAAGAGGCCATTGATTTTACACATCTGGAATGCCTGGGGAAAGAGGAGAGGGGACGAAGGATACAGTGCTGCTCGTTCAATCTAATCTTGTCTGGGCTGTCTCTTGCCTTCTAGAGTGTCCGGGTGGCTCTGAAAATCCCTGCAATGGCCATGGGACATGCTTGGATGGTATTCAGCAAAGTGGGACCTGCACCTGCAAGGTGAGCACCTGATTTATCTTGAGGCTAATGTGCTGTTAGCGGGAGCTGTGTAGCATGCATGCAGATGTTTGCCCTTCTGCCTGGAAGGTCAGCAGCAGCTGCTTCCATCAGTGCCTGTGGTTTCCTGGAGGGTCGGTGTGGTCTGTGGTACTGCTAAGACATTGTTGGTGAGGTGTGGTGTTGGGAAGGGTTGCTAGCAGGAAATGAGAAATAATTAGTGGCTGTGGATGTAAGAAACTCTCAGATATATCTGGCTCTTAAAGCACTGCACCTTTTCCAGGCTTGGATGGGGTATTCCCCAGGTGAACTGGTCCTGAGCTTCGGTAGCCGAATCCTCTCTCAGGGAAAGCAGAAGAGACCAAAAAGAGAATTTAGGACAGACCTTTTTTTTTTTTCTTTTTTTTTTCCCCCTTCTCTTTTTTCTCTTTTTGTTCTCTTTTCTCTTTTTTCTCTTTTTTCTCTTTTTGTTCTCTTTTCTCTTTTTTTCTCTTCTCTTTTTCCTCTTTTCTCTTTTTTTCCCTCTTTTCTCTTTTTTCCCTCTTTTCTCTTTTCTTCTCTTTTTTCTCTTTTCTCTTTTTTTCTCTTTTCTCTTTTTTTCTCTTCTCTTTTTTCTCTTTTCTCTCTTTTTTTCTCTTTTCTCTCTTTTTTCTCTTNTTTCTCTTTTGTTCTCTTTTTTCTCTTTTCTCTTTTTTCTCTTTTCTCTTTTTTTCTCTTCTCTTTTTTCTCTTTTCTCTCTTTTTTTCTCTTTTCTCTCTTTTTTCTCTTATTCTCTTTTTTCTCTCTCATTCTCTTTTTTCTCTCTCATTCTCTTTTTTCCTCTCTTATTCTCTTTTCTCTCTCTTTTCATCTCCAAACAACAAAAGCAGAAACAATTCTTGCAGGTTTAAATCATACAGAGCAATGTTTCAGAAACTTTTAGCTTTATGGATCAGTGTCAACCTTGAAACTCTGTCTTACGAACTGCAGGGGTTTACACTATCTTTAATAGTATTGTGAGCTACAATCCTACCTTTTAGACCCTTCTTTTTTGGGGGAGGAAAAAAAAGGAATTTTGAATTTAAATCAAAGAACTTTACATTAATTGAAATATATACTTTAGCTCTCTAATACCTATAAAAACAATGTCAAAGTCCCACTGCTATTAGTGAATCCCAAATCCCTTTTTCAGAGAGGTAGCAGAAACCAACTGGCACATTCCTGTATGTTGGTGGTCAAGATGTTGTTTCCTTGATGCCCACCAGAATGTTGCTGGCATTTTACATGCCCTCTGTGTGTCAGCTTACACTCTGGTTATCTTTGGCATGTGGCAGGTTAATACTACTAGCCTTGAACAGATCGATTTTCTTCACTGTATTTCTTCAGCTATGATCAAAAATGGGGAAAGACTTTGTGATGATTTGGGACTTCCCCACCCCCCCACACTTTGTAAAATGACCCAGACTAGACTCAGTTGGCTGGAAGTTAAGGACTGAAGCTCTTTTTACAGCTCAGCACAATATACAAGCAGAGATATACACTATATACAGGAATAGTTACAGAGATATACAAGTTAAAGGTAATACAGCAACACAACTCCCCTCCCAGAAATCAGAGTTCCCAGGAGGGGCTCCCAACCACCCTTCCACCTTCTCCCTACCCCTATACCTTACCCCAGGGCTTGCCTCATGTGCAAGGTGAGTTTGGAGGATCGGTCAGGGAGGTGAGAAGCAGAGTGGTTGGTTAGGTTACTCAGCAAAGAGGAGAAGACACTGGCTCCCAGAGAGACCAAGAGACTCTGTGTTTATCTATGTTTGTGTTCTTGTTTGTTATACATCTCAGCAAGCCTATGAGTGAAGTAGACATCACCACTGTTTTCTTTTCACAGCCTATAATCTGTTTTTTTTTTTTCATTAAAATATTCCAATTAACCTCAAACCAGCACAGACCTTGAACTGTGGTGATGTGTGGAACAATGCAACAAAGTAATTGTGACATTTTTGAGGCCCTTTGCAACTTGCTCTGGCAGGGGGACTGGATCTGCAGAGGCCCTTTCCAACCCTTATCACTCTCTGGTTCCAGGAGCAGTACAGTGGTTTTGCCTGCCAGAATTGTCGAGATGAAAATCGTTTTGGCCCAGACTGTCAGGCAGGTAAGGATGAGTAGATCAGGTAAAACCTCCACAAAATAACTTAAGGACAAGGAAGGAGAGGTTGAGTGAGGAAGAGTGCTGGAGAGAAGATGCCAGCTGGCAGTGTTCAATGGCAGGTGTCCTGGCATTTGTGCCTTTCTCCACTGTCCCAATAGACAAATGCTTCTTTCACTCAAACCAGTCCATTGTTCCTATTGTAAATGTCCCTCTCCCCTTACCAGGACCGTCCCAGCTTCTTCTTTATTTTTACCCAGGCTGTCACCTACATCCCTGAATCAACCCATATTCACTTCCCTAAGCATTTTCCAGACTCCTGTAACTACTCCACTTGTCTTCCAGTTTCTTCCTTGTTGCCTTCCCTACAAAATCAGTAGGCTCAGTGTTGCTTTCTCAGGTGTGCTATTTCTGGAAGCAATTTATGACCAGCACTGCCTGGCTGTTAAAGGAGTCCTTTTGTCCAGCTCCTGGTTCCTTGCTATCTACACAGGTGTGGCGTAGGTGTAACCTTGGTGGCTGTGCTTACACAAGACCACCAATGTTTGGATCAGAGATGTGGTAGGTTCTCATAACACTCCTTCCACACTGGCTGTGGGAGCTTTAGAGGACTGGGAAGTTAAAACACCCGTTTGAAAAGCTGGTCTAGATGTTGCATTCAAGGCTGCTCTTACAGGGTGGTAGGTTTTCTGCTTGAGCTCAGGACACATAGTGTGCCCTCTACAAGCTCTTGGCAGGGTCTGTTTTTCAAAAGAGCTACATTTGCTGTGGATTATTGGTGGGAAATCAAGGTGCCAAGTCATAGGGCATTTGTCCAGTGTAGTGCAGCTGAAGGTCAGGTTTGTCTGGACTTCCTTTGCAGTGTGTGACTGTGTGCATGGAGAATGCAGCAGCGGCGTCACTGGGAACGGAAGCTGCACCTGCTATGGAGGCTACACCGGCCCCAGGTGTGACCAAGGTAAACACGCTGGGAGCTGCAGAGGGGCTGTGAGGGCTAAGCTATGGGCTTGGATATATGTGTCCAAAAAGGAGCTGGAGCGGGGGAAAAGAAGGGTTTGGGAACATAGAGGGAAGACCATCTGAGCTCTGGAGATCTAGACAGAGGGAAAAGCTGGAATGTACTTCTCATTCCTTGACAGTGGCCAAGATGTCCCACCTCTGAAAACCTTATTTGCCTTAATTTCCAAGTATGATGTAAAGTAAGTTTTACCTGTACATGTAGTTTTACCTGTACCTTTACATGTAAAGTAAGTGCCCTGCATGCTGACAGGGAAACTCTCTCTGCTTTGTGGTTCCAGAGCTTCCTCTCTGCAGAGACGTGACATGTGAGGCCAACAGCCAATGTGTGGTACGGGATGGCACAGCTATGTGTGACTGCAAGCTGGGCTACACAAAGAGTGGGAGCACTTGCCAAGGTGGGAAACTTATCTGGCACCCTAAATGATCCCCTGTTTGGAAAAATCTTATTGCACAGGCATTTTTGGCTGAGTTCAGTCACCATGAAGGCAACACTTACCTCACTGCAGAGACTCTAGAACCTGTTTTTCAGGAATCCCTTTTAAGACAAAGGGCTAAGTTTTTTTGCTCTCCTCTCACTTTGTCCTGAAAGCAAGAAATTATTTAGAGCTGAAGGTTGCATCCAGCACATGCTTAGAAGTATGCACTGAATAGCTGTAACAAGAGGATATTGGTAAGTCCATCCCAGTTGAAATCATGAGGTGTGTAAGTGCAGGATTTCTTCTCCGACCTCCAACTCAAGCTTGTGGATTTGCTTTGCGAAGAGAAAGATAGTAAGATGCATGTGATTAGCAAGCTGTGGATAGCTCTGCTTTCAATGGTCCTTTGCAGTTTTTGCTGACCAAACTGCAGTTTCATATATCCTTAGGTGTGATAGAAATCCAGAAGTAAATCCAAGCATCCTCTCTCACTCATACTTCTGTTACCGAAGTAACAGAAAACACAAAGGGCAATGGCTTCAAACTAGAGAAGAGTAGGTTTAGATTGGAAGTTAGAAACAAGTTCTTTACTATGAGGGTACTGGAACAAACTGCCCAGGGAGGTGGTTGGGTCTCCATCCCTGGAGATATTTCAGGTGAGGTTCAACAGGACTCTGGGCAACCTGATCTAGCTGACAGTGCCCCTGCTTACTGCAGAGGGGGTTGGACTAGATGACTTTTGGAGGTCTCTTCCAACCCAGACCATTCTATGATTCTCTTAAATGTGTCATCCTAATTCCTCAGACAAAAAAACTCCAAACATCTGCTGTCTGAAATGATTTTATTTCCCTAGGAAAGGTTGGAAGCTTAACAGAATAAGTTGCTTGTACTCGATACCTTCCAGCCTTTTTGTATCCTGCTGTGCTGCAGTAAATGCTGTTCTGAAACCAGAAATTCAGTTATTCTCACCTCTCATCTCTTACACTGCAGCTCAGGATCCTTGTGCTTCTTCTCCATGCTCCTCCTTTGCTGAATGTAAGGTTCTTGGACCACGAAAGTATCAGTGCACCTGCAAAGAAGGATTTCAAGGAGATGGGAGGATTTGCCAGCCCATAAATCCTTGTGTTGACAACAACGGAGGCTGTCCAGAAAACTCTACTGTTTGTATTTACACACGCCCAGGAGAGGTAAGGGTAATGACAGCACTTGAGCAAGCCAAGAGGCTCTGAAACATGGCCAGCTGAAAAGTGCTTTCAGTGAGCTCAGCACTGTGTTGGTCATCTGCTCTCCTCACCTTGGATCTTGCAAAGAGAAACCAGGCAACTCTTTTGTAGGGCTACTTCTTGGGTAAACCAGGATGGATGTTGAAGCAAGTTCAGAGGAGGGCTATGAAGATGCTCAGAGGGCTGGAGCAGCTCTGCTATGAGGACAGGCTATGAGAGTTGGGACTTTGCAGCCTGGAGAAGAGAAGGCTTTGAGGGTAGTAGCCTTTTAGTATCTGGAGGGGGCTACAGGAAGGCTGGGGAGGAACTATTCACAAGGTCTTGCAATGACAGGACAGGGGGCAATGGGTTTAAACTGGTAGAGGAGAGATTTAAACTGGATGTTAGGAAGAATTTCTTTACAGTGAGGGTGGTGAGGCACTGGAACAGGTTGCCCAGGGAGGCTGTGGATGCTTCCTCCCTGGAAGTGTTCAAGGCCAGGTTGGATGAGGCCTTGAGCCACCTGTTCTAGTGGGAGGTGTCCCTGCCTGTGGTGGGGGGAGTGGAACTGGATGAGCTTTGAGATCTGCGATTCTACGAATGCAGCTCTGTAACCCATGTGTTGCCTTCCTTTAGGCATCTTGTGTTTGCAAGCCTGGGATGAGCAGGAGGACTCCTTCATCCGAGTGCTCTGTGTTTCCCAGCAACTGCCGGCAGTACTTTTGCGATGTAACTGCCACGTGTGAAATTAATGCCCAGGGGCACCTCAGGTAAGCCAGTTCAGCTGCAGAATGATCTTCTTTCATAGCAATCTCTAACCTGGAAACCGAGTTGGGATGAGCTGAATTTTGAAGAAACTGAAAGCTAACCAAGGAGAATGGGATAGAGTCACTTTCTGAGAAGGGCCTGTTTGTAACAAGCCTATTTAAAGTAAAGGTTTTTACAGCTACCATTGTACATTTTGGCATGTGGGTCACAAGAAGCTTTCAATCTGAATCAACATAGCCCTCTAATGTGAACTGGAGGTGTAGTTTCCCAGGTTGGTGGTATTAGTAGGGTATTATCAGTTACACATCTCCCTTTTAGCGATCGGCTACTGCTTTTCGTTTGCTCATATGTGATTCCATGGGCTAAGTCTTGGACTGTCCTTCCATTCAGGCCTGTAAGCTAGAAATTAATTAGAGTTGCAAATTGATGGGAAACAGGAATGTTGAGGGAAGAAACAGAGAACGTTCAGCCCTCTGGAGCAAACCACCTAGAAGCTGATACTCTTTAAATAGGAAATATTGCCAAATCTAGGATCATTTTGGCATAATGGCCTCCCAAGCACCAGAGAAAGCTTCAATGAGGATTTTGTGCATTATCAGGAAAAGGATCTTCTCTGAGTACTGCAGAGCGGAAGAGCAGTCCCATCTCTGACTCTTCCTTCTAAAGTGCTGCTGAAACTGCATCCACCTGTGCTTTGTGTGCTCGAGGCCAGAACTGAAGCAATGGCTTCCTTCTCTGAAGATAGGGCAGCAAAGTGCAGGACAGAGACTTCAGCACAGTCCCTACCTTAGTGTATCTGTTCCCTAGCAGCTGGCACTTATCCCTCTGAGGCTGGAGGAATGTCAGATGCTGCATGTCTTTGAATTCCTGAAACAGAAAGATCAGAGCCAACACCTGGACAAAACCCAAATGGAAAAACCAGATGGCTGCAGGACAGTAGTTAGTGAGTAAGGGCTGTAAATCCATCTGGATCAGGACAGAGATTTTCACATGTAGATAAGCTTTTCTGGAAAAGTCATTAGCCTCTTTCAGGCCCTCATCAAGTCTAAGACAAACCATAGCTAACTAACTGATGTCCTTGAGCTAGCACTTCTCACCGAAGCTGAGAGGTCACACAGGAGCTGCTCGCTAGACTTTCACTTAGTCTGTGTTTTTTATACCTCAGCTAAAATTTTCAGGTGCTGCAATGCCTGGTGCTGATTAAATCTCTAGTTAGGTAGGTGTTGATAGATATACTGTGGCTATCTGCACCCTGATGTCTAAAGCACAGAATCTTTATGGTGACTATCTGAGAAAGCATCTCCCTTCTCTCTTTGGATAGGTCCAAATTTGCTTGTGCTCTGGAAGTGTGCATCTCTTTTTTCCTGTCACTTAGCTTAGGCAGAAGCTACTAAGCTCTTACCTACACCTTAAATCTGGGATTCATCTTTCAAGCTTAGACACTGACATGTCTTTCTACTCACCTTTGTGTTGCCAGCTGGTTGACAACGATTTCTTTTGTTTCTCATCTCTTAGCTGTGTGTGTAGAGAAGGGGAAATCGGAGATGGGAGAAGCTGCTACAAAGATCTCTTGGGTGAGATAAATCAGCTTAATTCCCGAGGAAGGTTCACTAGGAAGTTAAGCATCGCAAGGAAAATGTTTGGTAAATGTCTTTTGAATTCGTTTGGGGGATGGAGCCTGTGTGGGGACAAGAGTGTGTCAGGAAGGCTAAAGCCTTTCAACACAGTGGATCTATTTCAGAGTGTGTGACCATGGACTGCAAGATTAAACACACCACATCACTGAGCTCATCATTATTTCTGGGTTGTGAACTGAGGTGGTTGTTGCAGAGAGCTCTGTCAGTGAAGATCTTTGGGTTCCAAACTTCTGTGCAGTGAGACTTAATGACCTTGGTTGATGTAGACTTTGCTGAGGGGCCACTAACTATTGAGTGAAGACTATCAGCTGGAGTTCATAGCAGCTTAAGAAATATTTAGTCTCAATAAATCCTGATGCCACCTGAAAATTAGCTGTTTCAAGGGGAAGACAGAAAATAAGGTAGTAAGCATGTGGGAACAAAATTATTACCAGTATTCAGTAGATGTCAAAAGTGATTCAAAGTGGACCAGAGTCACCAGCATTCCTTCAGAAATCTTGTGGGCAGGTGCTTTAAACTGACAGCAAACTCCCTGGGCTTGGATAGCAATACCAAACACACTCTGATTCCTTGTTCACAAGCAGGAGATACTTGCACCAGACTAAAAAGGCATAGATTGAAGTGGGCTGGTCACTGTTGCTGGAGTTACACCATCTGCCAAGTTACCACATTGCCACTCTCTTTGCAGTTGCTGGTTGCTCAATGCTGCTGACAAAACATGGGCCTTTCACAGTCTTTGTCCCATCTCTTCTTCCCATTTATGACAGAATGGAATTTAACGTAAGTTTTCTCAGCTTTAGCAGATTTTTGCTGTCTTATGATTCTTTCCTGCCTGAGTTCTGCAGACTGTTAAAAAAGTGCTGTACACATGAGAGAGGAACTTTGGATGGCAGTATTTATAGAAGAAATCTCTGGGGAAGACTTCATTGTCTGGTTAAGCTGCCATCTGATAGAGGACATTACATCCCTCACATTATTTTTAAAGCTTCTGTCTCTCTCTCCAATATTGACAGAGTTTGTTTGTTTTTAATGCCAGGAAGCTGAAGTTTTTCTGGCCATTCTTCATTTAAAGCTTGAAACTTCAGGTGGCTTTTCATTGCTTGAGGGCAAGATTTTAAAAGGGGGCTGAGATTTGCGTCAAAGTATTGGATTTTGGACCTATGGCACTTTTGTTGAGAAGAGCTGATTGTATTAGTGGGCATAGCAAGTATGGCAGGACTGAAGAGGAATGCTGTGGGAGCCTGGACAAGAGACTGAGAATCCTAGGCTTCTGCAAGAAGCTCCTGCAGATAATTTTTTTTTTTAATTGGGTTCATTTACATAGTTTTTTCACAGTTAAGCCTGCAGCCCTCATCCCTCAGCATTAGGGTGAGAAGGTATATGAAACGTTTTCTCACGACAGCTAAAAATCAGCATGCGACCTACAAATGCAGTTCCTGCAGTGGGGATTTTAACTGTATGTTAGACAAGGTCCCTGTTGTGTTTCAGGTGGCAGTTAGCTTGCACTAGCACTTCGATATGAGAAGGTAAATGTCTTAACAATGAACTTCCAGACCAACCTCATTTGAGCATTTCCAACCAGTTTAGGAACATCATCCCTTTGCTTGATAGCAAAGCTCTCTACACAGCAGCGTTCATTCACATAGACTCTAGGGAGCAACTCCTAACCTGCAGGTGCCAGGGAGCTTGTTGAGCAGAGGTTTCCACTAACCCAGGTCAGACCCTGCACCTAGGGAGGCTTCTGCATGCACAGAAAATACATCAGGAAAGGCCCCTAAGTTATCTAAATTCAGCAGTTTATTCCACCTACACGATCCAACATGAACAAAGACTGTGTTTGGGATGCTTTGGCAGTTTATTATAATCTGGAGCGCACAAGGATAGTTTTCAAATTGCCCCAGTCCAATAGGTCTCCATTCAGGGGATTCATCTACAGTCACTTGCAGGTTAATCAGTCACACTAGGTTTGAATGTGTACACTAACAAGCAAAACACTTAGCACAGTGCTACTCCAGAGAGCCAAAATGAAGAGAGAAGCTCAGTCTTTTATGCTAAAGGTTTCTCTGTGTGTTAGTCAAAGGAAAAGTACTATTATGGCTCTTGCAGTTAGTGACAGTTTTGAAAGAACTTGTTGTTGACCTTCTGTACATGGTCTTTGTTCCCCAAAGGACAGCGCTGCTGAGCAGTTGTGCAGAATGCACATCGTTCCTGGGCTGCATTTGATAGAAGACATGATAAAAACCAAGACTATATGGACCTTGTCAGGACATCAGCTAACATTCACTAGGCAGGTAAATGATCTCCTGAACTCAAGCTCTGGACTGCTACTTTCATATAGGGAAGATTGCATCCTGAGCATAGCTTGGTGCATTCTCCTAATCAGAAAACCTTTTTCTCTAATCGGCCTGCCTGCCATCAAAACAAGCTCTTTTGCGGAGTTCAAAGCAAGGTGATTTAAGATCAGATATCCCAATCAATCACTTTTTGTGTCTTACAGACAACCAAAATCTGACTTGGGAATGATCTTTCCTCATTTGTATGTGTGCTCTGAAGAAGAGACCCTTTTCCTACATGTTAGCAGCTACAGTGGCTGACAGAGAGAAGGCAGTAAAGTCTCTTCAGACCAAATGCTTCTCTCTGGAGACTGTGTGCTTGGACATAGCCATGTGCTGAATATCCTCTCTTCCACTTTTCCTTTTTCCCTCTTTCTATTTTATTTTTCTTGCTTATCCTAGCAAAGAGGTTTTCATTGTTATGTTTTGATAAGGAAGGCTTTTTTCCCTCTTCCCCTTCTTCAGTTGACTCATCTTTTCCAGCATCCACTATTCTCTCCCCATCCTGCACTTTTGCTGCGTGCATGCTCACAGATGGCCAAGGGAGGGTCGTGTGTTTCCTCTCTGAGAATCCCGTCTTGGCCTTGAGGTCTAGGTCATAATACATGCACCGTGCATGCATCAAAAGGACAAAGCACCATTTGGAGTCAGGGAACCTGAACCGAGCTTGTCAATGTTTCTTTTAAATTTCTTTCCTGTTTGTTTACTCAGAAGTCTTTTGATCTGCGAAGTCTACTCCCTGCCNTGTCAGCCCAGGTTTGGGGCAGGGAGTAGTAGTTCACTAAATAGACATGGTGAAATGAAAAGCATGGGGAAATTGTGCTTGCCTGAACTTAGATTATGACTGCAGCACCAACACCTTGGTGCTTAGTTTATAACGGTTAGACCTGGAACACCTCCATGTGTCCAGCTTCAGTGCAGGGTTGTATAGGGTAGGGAAGGATCATGTACAGCTAATATACATGCCTTATAATTCAGTGAACCTGACTGGTTTGGCTTTGTTTTGAAGGCTTCTTACTGGCTTTAAGAGCCAATAAAACTTACAATCAAAACTATAGTTCCAAAATTGCCTCCAAATTCTGCATGCTGGTATGTAGGAGGCACCATGCCTCTCCCTTGTGCTTGGCAGGCTCATGCTAGAGCTACATGATGGTCAGTCCACCCTTCTGTGATCCAGAGCTGGGATCAAGCACTCAGTCAAACTTAATTCTAGAGCAGATTGTTCCAGATTAGGTCTTCTTTCTGTAAGAAGACTTAAAAGTGTGTCCCCCCAGGATCAAACTATTACCAAACTGAAGTAAAGGTGGGATGTTTGTTTTACACCCAGGCTCCCCTTAAATTGACTCTTTCCAGAGTAATTCTGGTTGTACCTTTACCTTGCAGACCCACAGGCAGAGATCACTGAAGGGAGCAATGATTTATATGTCTGTCATGATAACATATGCCACAAGACTGTAACCCTTTGTTATTATCCAGACATACATCAAATCATTTCGATACCAAGACCTGCCAGGGGAACTGTACAACGTGCTGCAATCAAACCTCCCTGCAGCCAATGGCATCATTCATGTCACTAACACCCTAAGGAAGAGCACCAGCACAGGCAACCTCAGAAACCCACAGGTACACAGACATTTCTGTTTCTTCTGTTTTTTGTTTGTTTGTTTGTTTTGTCACAGCAGAATACACACTTTTAAAAAAAAATAAATAAATCTGGTCTTGTAATGACAGGACAAGGGGCAATGAGTTTAAACTGGCAGAGGAGAGATTTAGACTAGATGTTAGGAGAAAGTTCTTTACAGTGAGGGTGGTGAGGCACTGGAACAGGTTGCCCAGGGAGGTTGTGGATGCTCCCTCCCTGGAGGTGTTCAAGACCAGGTTGGATGAGGCCTTGAGTGAGCTGTACTAGTGGGAGGTGTCCCTGCCTATGGCAGGGGGTTGGAACTAGATGATCCTTGAGGTCCCTTCCAACCTTACCATTCTGTGATTCTGTTTTCTTCATTAAATTTGCAAATCAGTAGAGGTTTTGTACGAAGGGAAAGGGCTATTCATTTTGTTTTCAGCTCCTAATGAGGTCTGTTAGGGACTATTGTATCAGCACACTGTTAAATGTAGCTGATATCACTTGGAGAGAGACCTCACAATGATGCTTTAACAGTGCTTGGATGAGTAGGGAGTTCTGCTTTCCTGAGTAAGGTCAGCCTTTTTATAGCAAATGAGCTCTTTTTTGGTTGTATGTTAGAGAATATGGATTGTACAGGATAAATATTGAAAAAGCCTTTTTCACATAAAAATCAACATAATATTTTCCTTAGTTGATTGCTACTACATTTTTCAAATTCTAATTAAAAAATAACTTGTCTTTGCATTAAAAATACTTAAAACAAGAACAAATGATTGTTAGACTTCTGCATTTTGAAACCATGTCTTGACTTTAAGATGCTGGGCAGATATTTCAGTTTAAAGTCCTGCTAAGCACTTTTGCCTATTAATTAGGAGAAGTTTTTGCTATAGCTACTACATCACCCAGGCTGAGCATTTTATACTGTTTCTGTATGCAGAGAGCAGACTCCTGTTGCCTCCTACCTCCTTGCAAAAAAACATGACTCTCAAACCAACCAGCCTCTGTTTGGTGATGCCCAGTGACAGGACAAGGGGCAATGGGTGGAAGTTGAGGCATAGGAGGTTCCATGTGAATCTGAGGAGGAATTTTTTTCACTGTAAGGGTGACAGAGCACTGGAACAGGCTGCCCAGGGAGGTTGTGGAGTCTCCCTCTCTGAAGACATTCAAGAATTGTCTGGATGTGTTCTGGTGTGATCTGCTCTAGGTGATCCTGCTCTGGCAGGGGTGCTGGACCAGATCACCTTTCAAGGTCTCTTCCAGCCCCTGACATTCTATGATTCTTGCATTTGATAGGATTTTGGTAGTAGCTTGCTCATGCCTTACACCATTGTAATTAATCTATAAAAGGATGGCAGGATAGTAAGAGTGCTTGATGCAGAGCTTACCTTTCTCTGGTCCTTCAGACACCTCCTTCCCTTGTGATGTTGGCTTCATAAGGAAGGCTAGTGATCACATCAGCTATATTTGGCATCAAAATCCTTTGTACCAGTTTCCCTTGGAGAAATGTTCTGTGCCTCTGCATGTTCTATGGGAAGCACTTTCTGCCAAAAAAAAAAAGCCCTGTGCAGATTCCTGGACATAAAGGTCAGACAAAACCATTTACAAATGTTGATACTTGAAGGGCTATTCCTCCTGTTACCTTTGCCTTCATGGGCAGTGTGGCAAAAGGGAAGGCATCTACTTCCTCTGTGGTTTGGGGAATATGCATGTGTGTTGTATTTTCTCAGCATTAGGGATCATTTGCCAGTGGCAAATGATAAAAGAGTAAACTTTCATCCTCTAAGCACAGGGAGACTTAAAATGACAGAGCAGCAACACTGCCTGCCAGCCCAGAACCGATTTGGATATAACTGGAAGTATATATCTAGAAGCCTCTAGTTCTAATGCGAGTGAGCAATTGCCTCTTCATATAATTTAATCTGCAGGTGGGAGTAGGAAAACAGAAGAGTGCTCAAGTGCATGGTCCCTTGGGAAGTTGTTTCATTGTGTATGGGAAGGAGCTGGTGGCTAAGTCTGCAAGCTCAGTCTTTGCTAGGTCAGCTGGCCAGTTCAGAGGGTTTGAAGACCCAAAATGATGGTCTCCCATAGGTCTTCACATGCAAACCACAAACATGAGCTGACCAAGGGCTTTCAAGTATGTGCTCAGGCCTCACTTCAGCCTCAACCATTTTTTAACTCTGTATCTTCTTGCAGAAAACCATTGGTGAGATCCTTGCTTCAATGGAGATCTTCAGTAGATTTGAAACTATATTGGAGGTAAGCATCTTATTACCTGCCTCAGCAAGGCTGTTGCAGTGTCTGCTACTGGTTTTGTGGGAATTCTGAATAATATTTGAATAATTTCTGTCATTTGACTTTCTTTATTGTTGCTTATTTTCCTGGGATCTGGCACAAGCAGCAAACATACTTGCCTCTTTCCTACCTGCTTCCCAACCTTTCCTTCCCCTCTCCTCTGGAGGGTCTGTTCTTCAAACCATGTTTAGTTCTTGATCACCATCAGGGCAAAGAGTGAAGGTTTCATGACTGCCCATGCCAACTATGCATTACCTGCATTCACACCTGTGGCTTCATTGTCCAAGCTGTGGTTCTGTAGCATTCATGCCTCTGTTATATTAAACAGTTATCCCTTATGCCATACATAAGTTTGCTATTCTATAGCTCTGCCTCTAGAGAGCTGCTCTGAGTTTCCTCTCCTTCCCTGATACCTCCCCAACTGGCTCATGCTACACCCACAAAGAAATCTTTTATTGTTTTGTCAGAACTGTGGCCTGCCTGCAATACTGGATGGACCAGGCCCCTTTACTGTATTTGTTCCCAGCAATGATGGTGTGGATAAGCTGAGAGATGGAAGGCTCATTTATCTTTTCACAGAGGTGAGAGCTCATTGTACTTCTAAGACATCCTGAGCCAACTGTGTTACATTATGTGAAGGTTTGGGAGTTCCCCCATCCCCCCACACTTTGTAAAATGACCCAGACTAGCACTCAGTCGGCTGGAAGTTAAATGATGAAGCTATATTTGCAGCTTTGCACAATGTACAGCAGATATTTACACTATATACAGAATATTTACAGAAATATACAAGTAAAAGGTAATACAGCAACACAACTCCCCTCCCAGAAATCAGAGACCCCAGGNTAGATCACCCCAGCAGCTCCTGCTCCAGCAAGCCACAGAGAGAGACTGACTGATCTATTGTTTTGGTTAGTGTTCCCAAACAATTCTCCAGCAAGCGTATGAGTGAAGTAGACATCATGATGTTTTCCTTTCACAGCCTAGAGTGTAATTTTGCTATTAAAATATTCCAATTAGCCTCAAACCAGCACACATTAGAATGTGCTGGAAAGACTTGTGCAATGTATCTGGTCACTGCTGAAAGTTGCTCTTTGTGGGGATGGCTAAACCATATCTGTGTTTCTGTAATGTTTTGGGAGAGGAAAGAATGCTGTTGGAACCTGCAATGAGATATATGGGTGGCCAGCTTGCCTAAATCTGATGTTTGTCTTTCCTCGCCTTGGATTTGGATAGGAGAAAACAAAGGAACTTACTCACCAAGTGAATTCACCACTCTAGTGCATTGGGATTGCCAACCATCGCTCACAAGACAGAGCAGTTGCCTCCTTTTACTTGGGAGCATTGAAGGGATATCTAATTCTTATGTTCTCGTCTTTCCTTAGGGCATAAATAAGCTTCAAGAGCTCGTGAAACATCACATCTACACTTCAGCAGCGGTAAGGCAGGTGGCTTCAGTTACAGACACCTGAGGTCCTTTGGGCCAGTGTGTTAGAAGTTGTGGTGTTTGGTATGGAGGCTGGAGTGTGGAAAACGTTAGCTGCTGCTTCTGCTACTTTCCCTGGAGAAGCAGAGATGGGATTCAAGATCTGATTGAGACAAAATGTTTACCACGAAAGTGGTTGCCAAAAAGGACTGCTTGTGGTCCTCCATCACAAATGTCCTCCTATTGGTCTGACCCTATTTGCAGTTGTATTAGGAAGAGACACTATTAGTGAGACCTAACTGCTATGGTGCTGGACTGTTACAAAGGCTGCTGCCAGCAGCAGCACTCTGTGCTATTGCAAAAAAAAAATAAAAATTACATGAAGCCCTGGATTTCCCTCTGACCTTTTGCTTGTATTT
Source organism: Eubucco bourcierii (assembly GCA_013396675.1). Taxonomy (NCBI): domain Eukaryota; kingdom Metazoa; phylum Chordata; class Aves; order Piciformes; family Ramphastidae; genus Eubucco; species Eubucco bourcierii. The sequence continues at coordinate 565,169 of VWZE01002973.1, forward strand.
GAGGTACTTGATAATATGTAAATGTTAAAGTCCCATTTAGAGGATGTTTAAGAGGTGGAAACATGGAAAGATTCTGTCAGCTCTACCGAAATGACCCTGCTTTTTCATGGTACAGTCTCCTTGTGTTTTTATTTCAGGTGACCATAGACAGACTGATAATGATGCCACACATTGTTACTATGGCTAATCAGATACTTACTATCAACATCAGTGCAGATGTAAGTATGAATCAGAATGCTTTTGGAGACAGTTTCCTGTTCTGGGAGAAAGTCTGAATGTCCTCCTGTCTCTGTTTTCTCTTCTGCTTAAAACACTAGACTTAAATGAACTCACTGAATTAGTTTGCTGCTTCTCCAACCTGTGACTCAACTAAGAGGCCTGACCACTTGTGTGGCTGCACTTGATGTTTTGTACCATGTAGCTTTATGTGGTTGTGTGATGGTTTGGGAGTTCCCCACCTCCCCACACTTTGTAAAATCACCCAGACTAGACTCGGCCAGCTGGAAGTTAAGAAATGAAGCTCTATTTACAGCTTAGCACCATACATAAGCAGATGCATACACACTGTACAGGAATATTTACAGAAACATACAAGTTGAAGGTAATACAGAAACACAACACCCCTCCCAGAAATCAGAGACCCCAGAAGGGGCTCCCAACCACCCTTCCACCTTCTCCCCACCCTTGTACCTTACCCCAGGGTTTTACCTTACATGCAAGGTGAGTTTGGAGGATTGTCCAGGGGAGTTAGAAGTGGTTGGTTAGATTATCCAGCAGAGAGGAGAAGGCAAAATCCTAGAGAGCCCAAGACTCTCTGAGAGAGTGTGTTATCTGTGTTTGTGTTCTTGTTCTTATACATCTCAGCAAGCCTATGAGTGAAGCAGACATCACCATTGTTTTCTTTTCACAGCCTATAATTTTCTCCATTAAAATATTCCAATTAACCTCAAACCAGCACAGGTTGATACAACCTGATGTCCTAAAAGGCACATCAATTCTTTATGTTTCTGCATCAGGGAAGAGTTCTGATGGGTGAACCAGGGATCCCCTTGAACATGCGAGACATTGTGGCATCAAACGGTATAATTCACACCTTGGACGGCATCTTCATCCCTCCTTCAATAATCCCCATTCTACCTCACAGATGCAGTGAGGAGCAGCATAAAATTGTGCCGGTAAGTCAGCTTCTCCCAGTCTCACACTAGTGCTTGCTGTAGACTCTACACTCACCTGGAGGGACAAAAGCAGGCTGAGTATTCAAATTGCATTTGAGGAACGCGCTGTCTCTGAGAGGTCCCCTGATGCGAGCTCACTCACAATCAGCACCATCGGTGTTTCTTAGAATCATAGAATCATAGAATGGTAAGGTTGGAACGGACCTCAAGGATCATCTAGTTCCAACCCCCTGCCATAGGCAGGGACACCTCCCACTAGTACAAGTTACTCAAGGCC
>VWZE01002973.1:567339-690952 GCA_013396675.1 Eubucco bourcierii
ACTGTGCCACACAGCTTGGTGTCATCTGCAAACTTGCTGAGGGTGACACCACTTGTCACTGGTCTCCAGGTGGACATTGTGCCGTTGATCGCCACTCTCTGGGTTCGACCATCCAGCCAATTCCTTATCCAGCGAGTGGTCCATCCATCAAGTCCATGCTTTTCCAGTTTGGTGACCAGGATGTCATGTGGGACAGAGTCAAATGCTTTACTCAGGTCCAGGTAGATGACATCAGCTGCCCTTCCCTTGTCCACTGTCGCTGTGACTTCATCATAGAAAGCCACTAAATTTGTCAGGCAAGATCTGCCCTTGGTGAAGCCATGCTGGTTCCCACCAATCACCTCTGCTTTGTTTTCCATTTGCCTTAGCAGGACTTTCAGCAGGACTTTCTTCTGCCAGCCCTCGCCACCACTTTCCCAACAACCTGCAAATGTTCCTCGCAGGTTGTTTTTTCCTTGCCCTCATCCCACCTTTGAATCAGAAATAGACTTGCTTTTCATAGAATCATGCCATCGTTTGGGTTGGCCAAGACCTTTGAGATCACAAAATCCTCCTGCTAGACCATTCTCCTTAGCACCACATAGACCTTTTCATAAGGTTTTACATTATCTTCTTCACTGAAGAAAGAAGATGAGGCACAGAGTAGGTGAGAAGTACCTGATTTGGAGAGGCACAGTTAATCCCAAGTGGCCAGAGAGTCTACACAACTTACTGATTCAGTCATGCTTGCTGCATGGATGCCCAAAGTGTTTTCCAGTATAGCTGCATGTCTAGTGGGTGATAGACAAATAGGCTGGAGGCAGACCAACCTTGCAGTCAGGTGAAAACATCTCCTCAAGACAAATGAATAATTTAATCTAAATGATAAAGTTACCCCATTTCAGAGAGTGGAAACTCCCTCCTAAGATGTTTCTGACACATGTTGTGGTGGTCTGGGTGTGTACCAGGAGCAGTAGCTCTGTAGCATTCTTGGCATGGGGAATGGGTTCCTTTGAGAATAGTAAAGTTTTCCCCTCTCCTTAACAGGGCTCATGTGTAGATTGTGAGGCACTCAACAGCAGCATTTGCCCACCTGACAGCAGAGAACTGGTAAATATTTGTGGTTAATTTGCATGGAAATACATGTGGTTAATTTCTATTTTGCATGATGACATACAGGCACACTGATAGTTTCTAACTCAAGGTACTTGCAGATAAAAAGCAGGAAAGGCAAGCAGAAGAGAGCCTTATTAGAGAATGAGGCTCCTTACAGACTCTTGCTCTGTGGTGTCAGACTGTCACTCTCTAACTGCTTGGTGCAGTTTCTTGTTCTGAAGGCTACTGAATCAATGGAGAGAGCTATGAGATAGTCTGAGCTAAATGAAACTGTAGACTTGCAACTTCTAGCACTTCTACTCTGCCTCAGGCATAACTTTTCTTGCTTACATACCAAGTCTGCCAGCTCCTCCAGACTGCTAGAACCAAGCCTGGTCGCACTGGTATCATCCAGCGCTACCACTGCCCCTATCACAGCCAAAGAATCACAACAAACCTTCTGCACTGCAGAGTGTGAGAAACAATTTGTTCTTGGCCTGTGCTCCTTGTTGATTCAGAGATGAGCAGAACTGGCTGGAGGTAGAGTGAGGATGAAGAGGTTGAGTCCTGATCTTTGAGTTATTCCATGCTGAGTTTAGCAGAACAGCAAGTTCCAGGAAATCTCCATGTGAGGGTCTGGGTCAAGATGTTATTTGTGAGAGGGGTGATCAGCACTGTTAACTGTTGGGTGACTTTTGAGACATCGAATTTTCAGATGAACTTGCTAATTAATGTCTGAACTAGAGCTCTGCAAAATCACTAGATGCTCACTTTCCCCTTTGAGGCAGATGAAGCCAGAATCATCTTGAGTCCAATTATGCCCATGTTTAACTCCATGACAGGTTGCTGAGGTTTGCTCCAAACTTCTTTGCAGTCCTTTCCCCTTTCTCTTACTCTCTTCATCTCACCTATCTTCCTGTCTGTCTCACCTCTCTCCAGCTTTTTCCTCTCTCCCTTTCTCATTCTTAGTCTTACTCCCCTTCTGACCCACTGTCCCTCCTTCCTGTCTTTTCTCTCCCCTTCTTTTTCTTTTCTCCCCTCTTTCTTAACCCCTGTCTCTCCCTGTGTCTCCCTCCCTTCCTCTCCCTCTCTCCCTACCTTCTCCCCTACTCTCACTCTCTCCCTTATCAGAGACACCATTATTAGAACAAAAGGGCAGCACCTTGGGTCAGACTTGGAGACTGCTGGGAACACGGGAAGCTGACATGTGCTGTAGTATCTTGTTCACCTTGACTGCTCTGTGAACTTCCTCAGCTCAGAGATAGGCAAAGTTGCTCTCTGCAGCAAAAGGAGCAGAGGGGAAGAGCAGTGCTGGTGACTTGTTTTGTTTGCACAGGAACTAACATTCTTCCAAAAAGAATGTGTCTATGTCCATGACCCACAAGGCATGAACGTCCTGAAGAAGGGGTGTGCCAGGTACTGCAATCAGACCATCACGGTAAGTGTGGTGGAAGACCATGTTGCCTTTGAAAGGAGCTCAGCTTTGCTTTTTATTCATCAAGAAGAACTCTGACTCCTTGAGCTGGGAGAGAGATGGATGGGAGCAAAAACTTCCCACTGGACAGGCCTGCTCCAGGGACCATCACATGAACCAGCTAGCTGCATTTCCTTTGGCAAACAGAGAGGACACAGGGTACCAACTTGCTGCAAATGCTAGAAAGCAGCTCAGTTAAACCAGAGTGCAATAAATAAACAAAAATAAGCAGGCCAATTGTGACCAACCAAGCTTGAGAAAACCACAAGATAAATGACAGGGTGTTAGCTGTGGCACGTTTTCTCTGAGAGCGCCCTGGTTTTAGCATTCTTCCTAAGGGAAGCTGAGCACAGGGAAAGTGCTGTAAGCTGTGGAGTGATTGCATCCTGTTTATGAAACATTGTCAGATGGTTTGTGAAAGTTGCTCTTGTGAAAGTTTATTAACCTCACATTTATTTGCAGCTCCTGACCTCTGCCAGTGTCAGCTACATGGAGTGATTTGTGGGTGTCTCATTAAAGATTGATGATTGTCTTGCGATTGTTCTTCTCAGTTATGACAATCCAAGACTGCTACAACAGTCCAAACGAGCACAGTCCTCAGCAAGGATAAATTAGGAGTGAGTGGGCCAGCACTATTAAAGGGATAAAAGCTCATAGAAAGCATGGACTCTATTTGTTGAAGTCAAAGAAAGAGCAGAAAGTAGTGATTTATTCTGAGAAGAGTAGGCTGTGAGTAGGGTACTGCTGAAAAACAATTTAAGTGCGGGAAACACTGTCCTAGAGAAACAGACACCGAATGGGACAGTCCACAACAGAGAGGAGGACCAGGATTTCAGAATTATGAAGGCAGGATGGCCCCAGGCAATCCTTGTGAAGTCACATCATGACCTTACTGGTTTTGCCTTTGTTTCAGATACCTGGATGCTGCAAAGGGTTCTTTGGTCCAGACTGCATGCCGTGTCCGGGGGGATTTTCCAGTCCATGCTACGGTCGGGGAAATGTAAGTGTGAAAGCTCCTGCTGGGTTGCCACAAGCAGTGGAGACCATGTGGTTAGAGGCTGCAGCTGTAGGTAAGCACAATTCAGATTTTGCTCAAGGGCTGAGCGCACAACAGTGGCAACAGAAGATTCAGGAGAACACACTCAGTGGGTTTTCTATCTTGAGCTCTAATGTGCGTCATGTCATGGCTGCTGTGGACAGCTCTGGCTGTTGGGATTTTGTAATACTGCTACTACTCTGCAAAGTCCTGTTTGTACTGCAAGTATCAAAGTTCCTTTGATAGATATCAACACCTCGGCTTTGCCTTGGTTCCTTGAGTTCCAATCACTTTGTCTTTCCTTTTCTCTTGCCCTTCCAGTGCAGTGATGGCATACAAGGGAACGGCAACTGTCAGTGCTTTGAGGGTTTCAAAGGAATAGCCTGCCACATCTGCTCAAACCCAAACAAGCACGGCGAGAACTGTGACGAAGGTTAGTGATTCTAGCAGAGAGACTAGAAGAAAATTTAAAGCAAGAATATAGATCCTCTATCCCAGATTCCCTTAGAATCACAGAATCAACCAGGACAAGATCTCACAAAGGAAGCGAGGGAAATGTCATCATGGGTGTCCCTTGAAGCAGCAGTGGAGAAATCGTGGTTGATATGACAGTGGTGATGAGAGTCTTGGAAATGTCAGCCAAACTGAGGTGTGAGCCTTTGATTTAGATCTCTCCTGCTAGGAAAAAAAAAAAAAAAACAACAAAAAAAACCTTTAACAAGGACCTTGAACTTGATAGCCCAAATCTGAGCCTGTCCACAGAAGCCTATAAAAACACAGCCCTGGGTCGTCACAGGACCTGTTCCCTGGCCAGGTTTTGAGTTATGACAGATGTCTCTCAGCAGACACCCCTCTGTCAGAAGCACACAGTACAATCATTTGGTGTCACTAGAGGTTGTGAAAGGAAGTTGGGAATCTACAAAATGCCATCACCGTGGTGGATTCTGGACTTTTAGTTACAGATTTACTTCACGTGCTTGACAGATTGCGGCTGTGTCCATGGTGTCTGTGACAACAGGCCTGGCAGCGGTGGTGTGTGTCAGTCCTGGTCCTGCAAGGAAGGCTACACTGGGAAGTTCTGTGACAAGATGTCCAGGAACTGTGGTCCGAGTGGGATGTCCCAGTACTGCCACCAGAATGCTGTCTGCAGCCTGAATGACACAGCAAGGTTGGTGTTTTTGGCACTCGTGCTCGGCTGGGCTCGTTGTCGCTGTGCAGGCACACAGCAACTGTGTGTTTGGCTGCAGACTCGTTGCACAGGGTTGTTTGAGGAACATCCTGCCAGAGATCAGTCAGGTTCTTGCTGCCTCGACAGACTCAAACTGCCTTTTTGCTCTCTGCTGGCTTTCAGGAGGGGCTGCTCTATCTGTGTCCCTTTTGTGCTTGTGCTTTTAAGGTGCATCTGCATGGATGGATATGAAGGCGATGGGTTTTCCTGCCAGCCCATAGACCTGTGCAGTCAGCCAGAACGAGGAGGCTGTTCGCAAAATGTAAGTGGGAGAAGTGTGGAAAAGCAGGCCCTGTCAGTCAGAGCAGAGATCCAGGACTCCTGGGACTGCTACAGATTTTGTGTGCTAACTTTCCCTGCATGTAAGGTGGGATATGGAGTAACAGGAATCTTGACTCAGTCCTTATAGGGATGTCAATTGTTTAGATTGGTGACAAAATGCACAGAGAGTTTGTTTGCTTTGCAGCAGGCATTTTGACAGCTGCAGAGATTAGCTGTACTGGTCATTTTGGGTTTGTGTCAGTTTTCTCCTCAGCTCTTCTAATGTGTGCTGGCTTCTCTCTTCCTGTGGTCAGGCTGTAGCTTAACTGCGAGCTCCAACTCTTATTTCTAGTAACCATTGACACCACATTATCATCCTTAGTAAAAAACTGTAGTGCTTTATGATGGAAATGGCTGCCGAGTGGTCAGACTTCATCCTAATTTAGACTGCTTAGTGACAGGAACACACTGGACCATGTAGAAGGAAATAGGCTGGCATTGGGTACAAAGTAGGTCTTTCCTGAGGCTCTCTGCCATTGATTCCATCCCACACATCTGGGCAGAAGATTGTGCTCCTCACTTCTGTAATGGAAAAGCTTCACAGGATGGTGAAGAATGTCTTGGGAGTTCTGAGTCACCCTGGGCACAAGTGTCTGCCTCTCTGAAAACCCAGAATGTTTCCAGAATCACTTTATTGTAAAGTTGTCTGTGACTTCTGTGAAAAAAAATTCTCCACAGTCTGATGAAGGAGATCTGTTACTGTATTTGCACTCTTCTCCTTGCTCTGAAAGAGTGTCATTGGTTTTCTCTCCCTTCTCCTGTAGGCCCTGTGCACCAGTACGGGCCCTGGCACCGCCACCTGCCAGTGCAACCCAGGCTGGACCGGGGACGGCAAGGCCTGCGTGGCCATAGACAACTGTGTGCTGGAGAGCAGGGGGCACTGTCACATCAACGCTGACTGCCTGTACATGGGCCCTGGCCAGGTATGAACAATGCTCAGCAGCCTGGAGATGGACTCAGTATTTCCCAAGCTGCTCTGAGATGGCCTTGGATTGCTGGAGGTAGCGCCCGTGCTGGCCAGCAGCAAAGGCTGCAGGTTGCTTGCCTGCCACCAGCAGCACCGACTGCAGTTAGAGCCACACAGCCTGCTTGTGTGTGGGGAGATGCACTGCTGTGTGTCAGGAGACTGCTCTGCTCTGAGACTGTGCATCTGAGGGAGGTTAGAGCCACACAGCCTGCCTGCCTGTGGGGAGATGCACTACTGTGTGTCAGGAGACTCCTGCACAGCTAAGGGAGGAGGCCATGCTGCATAATATGACTTAGCATCAGTGATTGTGTCTCCCTTGCTCTCAGATCACATCATTGCTCTGGGTGATGCTGAGGTATACAGAAAAGTATGTGCAGCTGTTTAGATAGTCCATGGAGGCACCTGGGCCAGGGGTCAGGCATGACACAGGAAGAAGGCACACAGGAGAGGTAGCTTTTCAGAGTGCTGCTCCTTAAGGTGTTTTTTTCCTACTGAGCAAGGGAAGCATTGGGCAATCTACTGAGAAAAGATGCCAGACCTGTAGTATATTTTAGTGAGGTGAGATGTGCAAGTGCACAGCTATCCTGAAAGCAGGAAACTTTGCAATGAACCCTTCTTCTCTTTCTACCATTTACAAAGTCTATGTCATTGCCCAAAAAGCTGGAAATAAAGATGAAAACTACTAATTTCAAGTGACAGCCTCACAACCAAACAGTGCAAGGGATTCAGGTATTTGAGTAGCCATGCAGCATGTGTGCTGTGATAGAGGATGATGCTCCTCTAGGGAAATATTTCCATATTTCCAGGTCTTGAGGGGCCAGGAAGAAATCTTGGGAAATTAAGAATAGATTTTGCTACCTGAGGTATTTTGGTTTTTTATCAAATGAGGATGTTCTGATAGGTCTAGAAAACTGAAATGTCTCTTTCTTGCAGAGCAAGTGTGTCTGTAAGAGAGGTTATGCCGGCGATGGCCACAACTGTGATGCAATCAACCCATGCCTCATGGACAATGGTGGCTGCCATGACTTGGTGAGTAGCTAAAGAGATGTTCTGAGGCTGTGGAGGTTCCTTTGCTCACTGTCAGAGGTTTTTCAGCCATGGCTTTGAGAACTGCAAGTTTTATGTTATGTCATCTTACTGGCCCTTTATAAATGTGCATCTTCTGATTTTGTGAGTTCACACAACCTAACTAATCATCTAGGCTTAGCTCTGTAAGGTATAAATTCAGTGCCACCATAAAGGCAACAGGAAGATGCTTGTGTGTGGTACTCCATCCCAGGCCTTGGAAGGCCAGAATTCAATTCCTAAAGAGGTGTAACACTACATAAGCTGTGTTTCCTCTCTAATTTCTCATCTCTTTGTATTTGCAGGCTACGTGTGTACCCCTTGGTGGAGGAGACAGATCCTGCACTTGCCCTGAAGGCTACACTGGGGATGGCATGACGTGTTATGGGGACATTCTGAAAGTGAGTAAAATGCAAGTGTCTGAGGTCTTATTGAGATTGGAGATAAATGGCTCTGCTTGCACTTACCTTCACTCTGCTATCTGAGCTGACTCCTCCTTCCAGCACCAGCACACCAGCCTGACAAAACAAGTGTCCCCCAAGGCCCCAAGGAGAGATATGATGCCAAGGCCAATTCTTGCCAATGGAATCATTGACAGTAATTTCTGAGCTTTCTTCGGCCCTGGGTGTCCTGTACAATAGGTCATCTTTTCTTTGTTGTTCAAAAGTCAGAGCTGCTAGGCCCATTTTCCGTCTTTACAAATATCAAAGGCTGCTGCAGATTCTGTCTCTGCCCTTGGCAAACATGAGCAATTGCAGATGAGTTGGAAAGAGTTTCTTTATTTGGTCATACATTTTGTTAATGGATGAAGTTTGTGTTTGGGAGTGCCCATCTCTCACCGTGATATATGGTGCCTGTAACGGTTGTGAGATGAGAGGAATGTCTAAGTCGTTATTGTCAGATTCAATATCGCAAAGAGCTCCTTTCCCCTCCCCCGGGTCTCCCAGCCCTGCGGCCTCAGAACCTGCTCAGCAGGGGTAACTCTCCTGTTGTTTATATTTGGAAGGAGCTGGCCAGGAATTCCCACTTCTCAGGCTTCTACGACTGGGTTAAGGTAAGAACAGTCATGGGATGCCTGCATGGGTAAGTTCTGTAGAAGTCTCTTTGAAGACTGCTATTAGAGGAAGAGCAACTCCATTTATCTCTTCCATTAGAGAAGAACAAAACAAAGGAAGAATTGTTACAAAGCAGGCAGGCATGTAGAAAAGCTCTGGAGTTCATCATAGAGAGAGAATAATGAATATGCTTTGGGTGCCTTGTTTCTAACACGGGAGGAAGCTGGGGCTCTGTTACATTTTGTTTTTGTAGGTGTACTATCTGTAACTCCAAACCATCATAACATAGCACAGAAGGGAAAGAAAAATGAGCGTAGCACAGCACAATAACAGCTGTTTTTCAGAAGAGCTTGGTTTGAGAAGTTAGACTGTGTGTTTGTTCCTTCTATTCCTACTGCTTCCCTGCCTCTGCTGTAGCAGTGAGAAACACCCCACAGCCTGCAACAGGTCTGTGAAAACATGCTGTGGTGGGTGGCAGCTAACTCAGCTTTAGTTTGCCTGTCCTGCTGCATACATTCCTTTTGCCAGGAAAAATCTTACTCTGTCCACCAAAACTGATGCTGAGGGTCTAGAAAGCATTTATGGTTGTGACTGAATGGGTTTGAAGATTAATAAAAGTACTAAAGTAGGGCTTAAAGCAGCAGATTTCCCCTCAGCAAACAGGTGTCAGCTGTTTTGGACAAAAGACCTGTGGCATTCATTGAGGGTCAGCAGCACTCAACTGCCAAGCCAGGAAGGAGAGCTTGCAGTGCTGTTGAGCTTTCTACATGTCCCTTTCACACAACTGCAAGAGTGGAATGACTGTTGGATATATTTTGTGGTATAGATGTGGCAGTGGCATGTCTTATTTGTTCATTTTTGTGCTTTGGACAACAGAAATCTCTCTTCAGCATCCCAGCAGGAACCAATGTCACTGTCCTGGTGCCTTCGGAGGCAGCTATCAAAAACTTGAGCAGGACTGAGAAAGATTTCTGGCTGACTCCCTACATGCTGCCATTTTTAGTAAGGTACAGGAAGACTCTTGCTTTTGCTTTGCTATCCCAAGCAACAGTAACAAAGCCATGACCTGGATTTCTCCTTGTAGAAGACAAGGAGCCATCCTGAGATAAATATAGAAGCAGGATTAAATACCTAGCAAAACAAAGAATTGAGTAGGTTTTAAAACCTCACAGAGCACAGGCACTGGGAAGTGGGGTATTTTTCATGTGTTTGCAGAGAGAAATTTTCTCCACCATGTAGACACAGACGACATCAGGACAAGTTGTTCCTCTCATCATTCTCTCCACCTGCTGAACTACTTCGTGTGAGAGGGGTGAATGTTGGTAGGCTCTTACCTCCATGTTACTGCAAACAGTGCCATAATCTTTTCTTCACCTGCCTGTGTTCCCTCCAGGGCCCACTTTCTTGAAGGTGTCTTCACTGGAGAAAAGCTTAAAAAGTACAACGGGACAGAACTAGCCACCCTCAACCCACGGACCAGCTGGCAGCTAAACACCAGCGGCAGTGTAAGGGTTTCTTACATAACTCACATGCATGAGCATTGAAATTAACTACTCAGTGGGTGCTGTGTGGAGCAGGCAGCTTGGGTGGGACACTGATGCCTTCAGACTCAGGCATCTTTCAAAACCTGCAGCCAGATCACTCAGGTGCAACCTTGAATGAACAATATATTTGTCTTGAACTTGTTTGGCAGCTTCTAATCCTTTTGCTTCTCCCTCTGATCCTTTTGCAGGCATTAACCATCCAGAAGGCAAGGATAGTGGTCAGTGACATCCCTGCCAGCAATGGCATTATTCATGTCCTCAGTAAGGTATGTTGGTTCCTCTGGTGCTGTGAAATGCTGCTGGTAGCAGCATGTTTATGTTGCAGCAGCTGTGATGGGGCCAAGGAAGAATACAGGTCTGACCAGTTAGGGAGGCATATCCTGGCAAAAATATATTTAGTTATCATAAGGTCCTGTTTCCTATGCTCCAGTGTTCCATGTTTAAAATATTTTACTCCAGGACAAGCAGTAGGGGAGTTCCTCTTCTGTTGGCTGACAAGAAGAGTTAAGAGTTTTGCAGAGCTCTGTAAAAGGAGACCTTTACTAATTGCCTTTCTTGCAAGCAGGACAGGTGTCTACTGTGATTTTCCCCAGAACCCCTCAGCTAGCCTTCCTTATGCACTCACTTTTCCCACAGGTTTTGTTGCCAGCTTCAGGAGATATCCCACCAAGTCCTCCAGGTCTGGAGAAACAACTTGAGACAGTTGCCTCATTCAGCACATTCAAGCAACTGCTCCAGGTAAGCTACTGAGGTGAACACTATGCTGGTTGTCAGAACTGCCTTTTGAGTAAATGCCCACCTTACCCTGTAGGAGTGGACCAAAATTTGGACTGACTGGTGAGAAAATTTTGGACTCTCTGAGTAAAGGTAGACCACCTGTTTCCTACCATTCACAAGGGATATTCTAGCAAAGCTCTTCTGAGCAGCCTTATTTCAGATGTATACGCATACCTCTGTGTCATTGGCATGTTACTACAGTGGAAGATGACATGTCTGCTGCAGCCACTCTCATGCTTGTATGGGGCAGAGAAAACTAGAGGAAAAAAGATGACTTATTCATGACAAGGACCTGGGAGTGCTGGCTGCCAGCCAGCAGAACATGAGCCAATGCGTGCCCAGGTGGCCAAGAAGGCCACCAGCAGCCTGACCTGCATCAGGAGGTGATTGTGCTTTGGGCACTGGTGAGGCCATGCCTTAAATACTGGGTTCAGTTTTGGGCTCCTCACTACAAGAGGGACATTGAGGTGCTGGAGCATGTCTGGACTAGAGCAACAAAGCTGGTGAGGGGTCTGGGGACCAGGTCTGGTGAAGAGCAGCTGAGGGAACTGAAATTGTTCAATCTGGAGAAGAGGAGGCTGAGGAGAGACCTCATTGCTCTCTACAACTCTGTGAAAGGAGGTTGGAGCAAGGTATGGGTTTGGTCTCCTCTCCCTAGTATCAGGTGATAGAATGAGAGGAAATGGCCTGAAATTGTGCCAGGGAAGGTTTAGGTTGGATGTGAGGAAAAACGTCGTTACTGAGTGAGGCATTGGAAGAGGTTGCCCAGGGAGCTGATGGAATCACCATCCCTGGAGGTGTCCAAGAAACGTGTGGGACACAGTTTAATGGCCATGGTGGTCTTAGGTTGACAACTGGATTTGATAATGGTAGAGGGCTTTTCCAACCAAAACAATCCTCTGATTCTCTAATGGAGAAGCTGCACCTGTGTCAGCTAGGAGGAGGAGCAAGTGGCTGGATGTGTGTGACTGAGCTGAAGTTGCATATTCCATTTCTAAGCACTTCCTCCAGCGCTCTTGCACCTCTGATTGATTTCATGGTTTGCTCTGAGCAAGTGCAGGTGCAGTTGCTGATGTTACTGTTTGGCCACTCTTTAGCAATACCAGCTCACTGGCAAAATTGAGTCCTCTGAAAAATACACCATCTTTGTTCCTGGAAATGACTCCATCGAGGAATATTGCCGTGCTGCCAACCTCACACAGCTGGTAAGCTCACTGCTTGCTTACGCTTTGAATTGTGGTAAGTGCAGGGACATATGCACTGCCAGGTCATAAGCTTGAGTTCAGTGGGTTGGGCACAGGAAGGAGAACCATTATCTGATGCTAAAAGCTGGAAGGAATGTGACAGGAATGAGAAGTTTTCCTGGGGTGTTGCAACGGGATCCAAAAAGAATATTAAGAATCCAAATGCAAAATTTCTGAGTAGATTTGTGAGTGGACAGATGGCACAACACATTCCTCTCCTTGTCATCCTGTGGCAATTTTCAACATTTTGAAAGGTTCCAAAACACAGTAACTTGCCTCATCTACTAATGGTCATCAGATGTGGTCACCTGTGATAGGAAGTTGCTAATCTCTGTGGGTTTAATTAGCCATTACAGATGCTTAGAAACTTCTCTTGCAACATACCCCTAAATAAGTTACCGTCTAGGAAGACAAGAGAGTCCTAACATTTGGATTTTTTTGTGGATTTAGGACAATGAGACAGTGCAGTACCACATTGTACTGGGAGAGAAGCTCTTGCCCACTGACCTGAAAAGCGGAGTCCATAAGAACAGCATGTTAGGGCTGTCCTACTGGCTCATGTTTTATCAAAACAGCACAGAGGTAAGAGGTTGCTCTGCCACCTGAAGACCTGACTTCACCTGTCGCTTTCTAAGGCTGGTGGCTGGTTACAGCCATTTCTGGTTTGCTCGCCCAAACAAGTCCACCTGCTGTCTGACAGCTGTTAAGCAACCCAACCCGTGCAGAGGAGTCGAAGGTAGTTATCTCAGGCATTTTCTCCTTTGCAGAGGTTTGTCAACAACATTCCTTTGGGTGGAAAGTCTCTTGAGACAAAGAACGGCATGCTGATCGGGGTTTCACAGGTCCTCCAGATACAGAAGAACCGTTGCACTGCCAATACCACCACCATACAAAAGGTAATGATGACTACCAAGGATCTGATCACTATTTCACAGGATCTCTCCACCTGCTGACCCAAACTGATGGATAGCAGCCAGCCTGCCTTGTTTCTTCCACATGGATGAGACAGAAGCTTGTGCTCTGACCCTAGGTGAGCCTCATATGCAGTGGGGCATCATGGAGACTTGGCACCTCCTTGTCTCAGACTCTGTACTTCTAACACAGCAGATCTCGAGCTCTTGTGTCGATCACACTCAGTTCCCTTGCTGGGGCTCTCAGTGCCAGCTGTGGGGCAGGCTGGCGCAGGCACTCCTAGATACTTAGCTGTGGAAGGAGAATCCAACCCAATTCTTGCATGGCAAAACCACAGGCTTCTCTAGAAAATGCAGTGGCCCATCAGCCATGGCCCAACTCCAGCCTGCATGCTCCTTGTGGCTCCTGGCCATCTAAAGAGTACCAGCTCAGACTGAGGGAGACTTGCCCTGTTATGGCTAAGACAAAAAATATCTGCATCCTTGCATGAAGGAACTCCAGGCCCACAGAAAGCCCTGGCCCAGCTCAGAGACTCAGGAAAGGTGCAGTATGAGGTTCTTCTGCTTTGTTTTGTGATACTGTCTATGGAGTACAGGAATAAGACCTTGCCTGAAACCTTTGGTAGCAACCAGGACCTAAGGATCGTGCATCATTCTTTTGGAGTTTTGAGCCATGGAAATAAATGCATCTTTGTCCCAACCAGCAGCCTGTACAGCACCATTTGTAATTCAAGATTAGTGTCCTGATGTGAGGTGGGTAGAGGGTTGACCTGTTGTCCTGTTCTCTGTGCCCTAGTCAAAATGCGGCAAGTGTGAGAAGGGGATCAAGTGTCCTCCTGGATCGGTTCTTGTGGTGAGTCTTTGATTCATGTGACATCTCACAGACTATTTGCAGACAGTGCTTTGATGTCCTTTTGTTGATCTATAGGTGTTACCTCCATATCTGGGGGGGGGAAAAAAAAGTGCCTTTGACTCCTCTGTGGCTCATTGATTAGTAAGGATTTGTAAGAGGAAGCAGAAATCAAGGGAGTCTTACGCAGGAGAAACACAAGCATGGACCAAGAAGCTCCTTGCAGAGTTAGCACTAGGCTTTGCTTGAATTTCACGAGCCCACTAGAGCATGCAGTGTGGGGAGTCCCTCCTTCAGCATGGAAGAGTTATTTGCATCTTGTTTGCACCTTTTGCTTTTTTGACGTTCTCATGAAGGAAGCCAGTTGAGGGGTGCCAACAGCAATCCCCCAACCTGGAGCATTGATTTGGTCACATAGATGGGCCGGATGTGCCTGTGGCTTGTTTGTGAGTGGTAAATGTATCCAGAGAGGAAAACAGCAAAATGTTTCTTCTCCATACTGGCTGTGAATTGCCTGGCAGCCACGTTTGACTCCTTAGGCTTCAATACCTTATGCCAAACAGTTTCCAGTTACTTTTTCTCAGTATTCACACTGACATGCACGCCACGGACATGGCACATGGCAAACAAACATCTAATGATGCTTCATTGGTCTCAGCTAAGGATAGTTCACGTGTTTAGTTCTGTTCCTGTAGGATTAAGAATTCCTCTGTTGGGACCAACCAAAACTGTGCAATGTTTGTGCAAGAATTGTAAGATCTTTTTTCTGTCCCTGTGTCAACTACAACTGCAGGAATTGCCAGGAAGCAAGAACATCGCTCGCTGTGAGCTGCGCTCTGGGGATGCAGAAATACTTGGCTGCCTTTTCACCTGTGCAAAAGTTTCTCTGGTAAGGAAAATGTTTGCCTCAGATTCATTTTGACAAAAGCAATCTAAGTGTTAGAAATACAGCTATGGAAATATAAAACCTGGTCTGAGGTCCTCCCTGGCATTTATGCCATTGCATAGATGAAACTGGGCTTGTCTAAGAGTCGGTCTCCATCCTGGAGACAGAGGGCACTGGAGAAAGAAAACAAACCCCTGGAAATGCCTGCACAGTCATGGATTGTGGGCTGCTGCTTTGGTATTGTTGCCTTGGGTTTTGTCCTGCAGAGGAAGAGAAGCTGAATGTTTGTAACCTGGTTTCCTAAGGAAATGAGGCATGAGTGATTGTATTTAGCCTGTACATGTGCCTTCCTGAATTACTGATGACTAGTTGGAGCCAAGAAAAAGGGAGCAGAAGGTCTTGCACTGGCCCCTATCAGTTCTGTGAAAATGTGAGGAATGAAGAGGAAATGGTAAAAGAAATAGTTGTGAGAAATTGAGCTCTTATAGGTACTCAAGCATGTCCCTGGAAAGTTTAGTGAGGATGGGAGAAGGAGGCAGAGGAGTTGGACATATAAGTACTTAGATGCAGTTGGACATATAAGTATTTAGTCAGCACTCATACCTCAGCAGACACTTCTGCATCCCTTCATTAGACAATGTTTCTTTTTATCTGTACCATCTGGCTTGGTCCCATTGTAGTTTCCTCCTTCCATGGGCAGATGCAAAAAGAAGTGAGAACAGCTAAATTAGGCTTCTGAATCAAATCACCTTCTGGCAGAAACCTCTCTCTGCCCAACAGTATTTCACCAGTGGGACACACTGGGCACACAGGCAGGAGATAGGCTGGGTGGGCACAGGACTAGCCATTTGTGTTATTCACCAAATGGTCACAGTTGCTTGAGAGCAATGTAGACCTTTATAGGAAGCTCTGGGCAACAGAGCACCCCATTTTAGGGGTTCACTCCATCCTACCTGTGCACATGTGCTGTCAGAACCTCTGTGAAAGGAATAGAGTGGTTTCCACCATGAAGCTGTACCTTGTCTGTGCTGCACAGGATGGCTTACCCCAGCTTGTTCCTATTGCTTCTCCAGAGGTCAGTCTGCTGCCCCGGCTACTACGGACACATGTGCGAGATGTGCCCAGGGAAGCCAGGCCAATGGTGCTCTGGGAATGGGGAATGCCAGGATGGCATCGAGGGCAGTGGAGAGTGCCAATGCCTGGAGGGTTTCCATGGCACTGCCTGTGAAATGTGTGAAGTGGGCCGCTACGGAGCCAACTGCAAAGCAGGTGACACTGATGGCTACTGCAGCTTGTCTCTGCCATCCTGCTTGCCAGGGAGGAAAAGTGGCAATGTCTCAGCTCACAAGAGGGATGGTGGGAGGGAAGAAATGTCTCCAGACCTCTGAGACAGGCAAACAGCTGGCAGGCCACCTAGAGAGGCACACTGGGAGTGAGCATTTGTGGCCAGCCAGAAGAGTGGCCCCGCTTTTCCTCCTCAAACCGAGGCATGGCAGACTGTGCTACCCTGCCACCCAAACTACAGAAAGGAGAGGGGAATGGTCAGTTCCTGGACTTTTGACCTGGGAGGGAACCAGAGGTAGTAATCCTGTGACATTTTCCTTGGGGCAGCTGGGTGCACAGGGTTAGGAGCAGTGCAGGCAGAGTTTGCTGGGGAGGCCTGCTTGGTCTGTCAGTGACAAGTGTTCATACTTCCCCTGTAGAATGTGCCTGCGCCAACGGCATCTGCAACGATGGACTGGCAGGGGATGGGAGCTGCCAGTGCTTCCCAGGCTGGAAGGGCCCTACCTGCCAAGAAAGTACGTGAGTGTGAAGGGGCCTATGGTGTTTGGTCCTTTGTAGCTGCCAGAGCAACTCACTGTTAGATGACCAAGGTGACCACAATTGCATCCTCCCAGAAGCTTATCAGAGGGGTGGGGAGGAACCTGAGCTCCTAAGTACTTTTGTATTTTAAAGGTTTGCACATAAAGATTGATTTTGTCATGACGTTAAATGTTTTGGGGACATTTGGAAATGGAAATTGAGTGAAGCTGTCCTGCCTAGTGTAAATGTAAAGTATAAAAGAAGTTAATCTTTTTTGCCTTACCTCTGGATTGAGGAAGTTTCTGCCCTTGCTTCATTTCTAGCAGTGTGGAAGCTAAGCAGATAGGGTCAAACTGACCTGTCAGCTCACACAGAGAATGCCAGCTTCACTCTACTGCGAATGCCAAAACAGAAATTCCAAGAGGCTCACAGAATCACATAATGGTAGAGGTTGGAAGTGACCTCTGGGAAGAATCTTGTCCAACCCCCTGCTAAAGCAAGATCACCTAAATCAGGTTGCACAGGATCACATTCAGGTAGATTTGGAATCTCTCCAGAGAAGGAGACTCCACAACCTCTGGGCAGCCTGTTCCAGTGCTCTGCCACCCTCAAAGCAAAGAAGTTTTTCCTTATGTTTAGATGGAACTTGTGTTCTTGCTCATGCCCATTGTCACTTGTCCTATCACAGGGCATCACTGAAAAGAGTCTGACCCCATCCTCTTGACACCTGCCCTTTAGATACTTGTAAGCACTGAGAAGATTGCTTCTCAATCTTCTGTTTTCCAAGCTAAGGAGCCTCAGGTCTCTCAGCCTCTCCTCATAAGAGAGATGCTTCAGCTTTCCTGCTGTCCCACAGGACAGGAGAGTTATCTTAACGGCTGGTGTGACTCATCATCTCTCAGGCTACTACCAGTGTTGCAGTGAGGTCCTTTGCAGAGTCCTTTACTATAGGTGTTAAAACCAGTCCCCACAAGGGCTAAATCAAAAATGCCAAGTCATGTCTGTGTGTTGTCTTGCAGGAATCAAGACTGACTTATGCAATAACACTTGCCATCAAATGGCCAAGTAAGTAAAGACAAGGGGCTGGGTCACTCTGATACAGCCCTGTGTAAACACCTATGTTTTACATAGAGGTGATTCTGTGTCTAGTGCTTCACAGAGGGCTTTGGAGAAGGTGCCTACTCAATATACATGTGTCCATTCTCTTCTGGTAGTTCTTTTTAGTGCTAAACCACATCCAGTTTCCCCAAGGGTTTTTTCTGTCTGAGCACAAATAAATTCTTTCAAGTTCTTTCTGCATGTGTGGATGGGCAAAAGCAGAGACTACACAGTATTCCAAGTCTGACCTTATTCACGGACCAAATCAGCCAACCATGTACTTGCCCCTTCTGCCTTTTCTGCCCCCACCAAGGAATTAAAAAGGCCGATGGGCTGTGATGGCTCCCTCTTGCTGCCTTCCCCACCTATTTTCTGATCTCCTGTTTTGTGGTACTGGGACACAGCCATCTCCATTGTACCCTGCAGAAGCATGTGGGCATGATGGAGGTAGACTGTTCAAGGAGTGAAGTCTGTGCCTGGATACCAGCTCCTTGGCCAGTGTGACCTAAAAAAATTGATATTGTAAAGGAATACAGAGCAACTTGAGGCATGTTCCTCCTGTGGTCATTGTGGTCTCTGACTTGCATGTGGCAGACCTGTGTAGAATTTTCCACCAGCTGAGCAAATCAGGAGGTGACTGTTTATCCCTTTCTTGTTTCAGCTGCCTCAACAGTTCAGCAGATTCCTCACCTATGTGCTTCTGCACTGCTGGGTACACAGGCAATGGGACCCATTGCACAGGTATGTGCAGTAAGTGTTGGCAAGGTTCAAGGCTTGCAAACACCCATTGAAGCTACATGAAGGCAATAAATGGCACCACGTTGCCAAAGGAAAGATGATTGAAATGCTTTTCCTGACAGCCGTTCACCATAAACTCTGCTAAGCTTCGGCGGCGAAGTTTTCTGACCTGAAGTTTTACACAAAACACTCCTGTATCTGCTAGAGCCTGCAAGATTGGGATTTTTTAATAAGATGTTGTCAGTTTTGTTAGGATGGATGATCATTCTGGCACAGTTCATCTAGAGAAGATGTTCTGAGCTGATTCTGCTTCTTTTGCTTCTGGTCACAGAAATAGATCCATGCACTACTGATCATGGTGGCTGCTCCATACATGCTGTGTGTACTAAAGTATCCCCAGGAGAGAGAACCTGTGTCTGTAAGGAAGGCTACGCTGGTGATGGGACACTCTGCATGGGTGAGTGCTCAGTGCCTGTTAAGATGATAGCAGTGATGCAGCATCCGTGCAGAAGACTAAAAGCATTAAAATTTCAGATGAAAATGTTGAGTAACTCAGTTCTCCTTTCACTTTGTTCATGCAGTGATGATTTCCAAGCAAATAATTGCTGGTTGATCTTGATTCAAGGGTCTCTTCAGCTTTTAGCTGAGGTGCAGGCACACATACGTGTACATGTGCACATACATAGAAGCCCTGTAGGCATGTGCTCAGCATTCTCCCAAGTCATGATTAGCGTAGTGCTCAGCACTGTCTCACCACACTGCCACCCAAAACCTGGGCATAGAGCTCATGATGCCCTTGGCACCTCTATTGCTGGGTGGCCTCACACCAGTGTTTTGGTCTTGAACCAAAAGAGCCCTGAGAAGTTTCTTACCCTGATGCATGTCATGGAGAGATCCCAAGAGAGAAGGTGAGGGCAGTCTCCCACCGTGGTGCTCTGAGATGAGGATGGAGCTGTGGGAGAGTCAGCTCTTCTGATATTCTTTAGAGCATACCCAGCAGATGTGGGATATTCTGTGGGCAGATTTATCAAGTGTGTGCCAGGAGACATACACTGTTCCTTTGCAGACACAAGTCCCTTTACCACCAAAATGTTTCCACAGCTGGGAAGGTTCTCTCTGATGCTTTCCCAATACTTCTTTGGGTCACCAATTCCCAGCTGCCTTAAGCAGTCCTCAGCAGTAATGCAGCCTTATTGCTTTGCTGCAGAAATTGATCTCTGTCTTGAAAGCAACGGAGGCTGCCACACCCACGCAGAGTGCATGAAAACAGGCCCAAGAAAGGTGAGTGTATATGGTGGGTGGCAGGGCTGCATTATTATGGAGGTGGTCACAGCTGTGCAATTGTCTCAGAGGCAACCCTTTCCACTGCTGTCCACTGCCTTGTGCTTGTTACACCCCACATATAGAAAAGTCATCTGGGAAGGGCATGAGATGTCTCCTGTTGGTCAGAGGCTGGAGCCGGTCTCAGGTGACATTTGTTGTTGGGACAAGCACAGTTATTCACGTGTAGCAATGGGTGCTATCTCACATGCTTTCCATCCAGCCCAGCCATTTTGTTTATTAGGTCCAAGTTTCAGAACGAGCATCTATTTGCCTCCTAGGTTGCTTGCAACTGTCTTCCTGGTTACAGTGGGGATGGTGTGAGCCAGTGCAACCCCATCAACTTGTGTGAACAGGTATGTCTGCCTTTTACTCTCACCAGAAGTGAAGGCTGAAGCCTTGAAACATTCCTGTGTCTCACCAGTTAGCAGCAAGAACGGGGTTAGCCTGCTAGTTTAGAGCTGACTGTCTCACCTTTTCACATACCAAAGGGCTGTCCTGGTGTGTTTGGCTTCCATTGCCTCTCACAATGACCTGAAAATACGTTGGCCACCTTCCATTCTGTCTTGTGGGAGAAGCAGTGCGTAAACAGTGATGTAGGGCTGGATGCTTGTGGGCTTGTTTCTCTGCATCCATTTTGTATGGAACATGCTTAAAAGCATAAGAGTAATCTCTGCTCACAGCACAGCTACTATGCCAAATGTCTCTCTGAATCATCAGTTTTGTTATCACTCTACATTCCAAAATAAGGTGTGAAAGTGTTGTTTCATGGGAAAAGCTCTTGAGGATTTGGGTGAGGTTTCTTTTTAAGGCACTGGACAAATGGGAGGAATGGCTTTTTTCCCTTTGTGCAGGAGGTAATTAGCAGCTCCCATGTGCAAGTGGCAGTCCAAATTGTTGGCAGTGCCTCTCCATGCAAGCCTTTTCCCTTCCTCACTAGAACAATGGAGGCTGTAGTCCCCTTGGACTCTGCAAGTACACAGGCCCTGGCACTCGAAACTGCTCCTGCTCCTGGCACAGCATTGGAGATGGCTTCACCTGCCGCGGCAAAGTGTATCAGGTGAGCAGCATTGGAGCATCTTCTGTGTTCAGGCCTCCCACCCTGAAGCAAACCCCTCCCTCTCCTCCAAGGCTCAGCTGTAGATGAGCAGATCTGTAGTGTCATATTGACAGGTCTGTGGAACAGGAGTGGAGACAGGCCCTCTGAGGCAGACTATCCATAAAGGAGTGCCAGCTGTGGGAGAGAATCACAGTAAAGTGGCTCTGCTCCAAAGAGTCAGGATGTGAACTCTCTGCTGCCCTGTCAGCAGTACTGGCTATACTTCCAGGCTGATAGTTCTTTCATATTATAAACAAACTGAAGTATTTATTTATTTTCCCAAGTGAACCCTCTTCCCCCAGTCTGTGGGATCTGGGCAGGCACCCCCTGTGGCCGTGCCAGGACTTAGGATCCATTCTGGAGGGCAGCAGGCTGGCTCTGGCTGTGTTGCCAATACAGCAGCTCTCCTTAGGCAAGCTGGTAAGCTTTTCTGGTATAAGCAAGTAAAAGCTGTCACCTGCACAGCAGAACTGGGAGAAAAGAGATGGACCCAGTTTTGTGATTCTGCTCTAACTGGAAGTTAGTGTGGTAAGGAGTGGGAGTTTGCCCTGCCAAGCTTGGGTCTGCCACCCTGGACAGCAGGCCAGAAGTCGTAGTGGCAGCACAGTGAGGCTAAAGCAGAGGTTTTGGGAAGCTCCTGAGGTGTTCCAGGATTACAGGGAGAGTTACACCTGAGAGAGCTGCTGCAGAAGCAGTCAGGTTTTGTGTCTCTTCACTGCATTCTCTGGTCCAGGTAATGATCACTGCCTGCTTTGTAACTTCCACTTGTGGAGTGCTGCAGCGGGGCGGGGAGGAAAAGATCACTATGATGTGTCAGGAGAACCTGTGCCTCATTGGAGTGGGAAAGTGGCATGGAGTGGAAGGAATAGATCTCTGTGCTGGCAGGTGAGGAGCAAGTGGGAGGGACTCTGCTAATACCAGCTGTTTCTCTTTGTTTAAGGAGCTTGGAAGGATCAAAGATGCCTCGGTGTTCTTTAAGATGATACTGGTTGGTAACAAACAGCTCTGTCCTTGTCTGTGGATTAAATCCCTCTTTGGGTTTTCTGCAAAGCATCTTGCTAACTGGACCCCCTCCCACTTATCCTCTTCTGACACAGACGGCAAACATCAAGGAGCTCACTGGGGCAGGGCCCTTCACTATCTTCGTCCCACAGACAGATTTCATAGGAAACACCACAACAGTAAGTGTCCTCCCATCCCAAGTGCTGGCAGGTGTTTGGCAAGCTCCAGCTGTGGAAATGTTCCCTTTGGGTCTGTTCTGCCCAGAGAACTGAAGCAATGGCACTGCACCAGAGAGGGTTAAAGGCAGCCCCCATTCTCCACAAGTGTAACACTGACACACTGAGACTGTGTGGGCATGGATGGACATGGCTACTCTTGTAAGGAGACCCTTACTGGAGACCTTGCCTCATGGTCCTCAGAGGAGTTGTGCCAAATCAGGGATGCATGGTGACTTTTGTTACCCATAGCTATTAAGGGCTGGTAACAGCAAGACTTCAAGGCATCTCTGATGAAGACCTCTGACTCCTTCTCTGTGCCCTAGGCCCTGCCATTCTACTTCAACTGGTCCCTTCCTTCTAGTCTCAACAAGTAGGGCAGGGATGTTTGGGGCAAGCAGAGACCTGAAGGAGGGGATATCCTTTATTCATGACTTGGTGAACCAGATTCCTCGCCAACAGCTTTTTGGTGCCAGTGTATTGGAATATCCTAACACCATTACTGAGGAGTCCTCTCATGCAGCTTCACAATCTTCTTCTCATGGGACTCCCATTCACCCAGTAAAGGAACAATTCCCAGTGACCTCGTATTCCAGGTGTCACATCCTCAAAGTCAGTGCAGTCATTTGTCCTTCATCAAGGGACCTGAATGCTGGTTTTGTCAAGATGGTTGACATTTCCCAAAGCTCTCAAATGTTGGTTTGTTTTTTTTTTCCCACACACTGCCTTTTTGTGGGGTTGGCTTTCCTTCAGGGATGGGTCAGAAGAGGATTGGGGAATACAGATCTCCCTCATCAGGTCTGGGGACCCCATTACACAAGGCAAAGTGTGACTTCATTCCTGTTTTCTTTCTGTAGTTTGAGGAGTGGAGGAGCAGAGGTCTCCTTCAGGACCTGCTTCGCTACCACATGGTGGGTTGCCAGAAACTGCTGTCCAGTGACCTGGAAGCCCAGGAGTCCCTTACATCTTTATCTGGCCACAAAATAAAGATCACAGTGAAAGAGGTAGTTCTCTGCACAGTTCCTTTCCCTCTCCCATTCCTCAGGATGTCACTTTTCCTGTCGTTTGAAGGCCATTGTGGTAGATGGCTCACAGGGTGGTGGTGTGGGTGGGACACCTCCTCACATCCCTTCTCTCTCAGAATAGCATCTATCTGAACGAGGAAGCCAAGGTGGTCCTGAGTGACATCGTTGGCATGAATGGGGTCATTCATTTCATCGACAAGCTCCTCATTCCAAGTGACCTGGTGGACCACAATATCTCCTCCATCTCACAGGTAATACCAAAGCAGAGACTCTGCCCAGGTAACTGCTGTGCTAAGGACAGGGGTGGGACCCTTCTCTCACCATCACTGACAGGGTTGTCCCTTATAAAACCTTAGCCTGAGGCTGTGCAGACTACTTTTCCTCCCTGATCCTAGCTGGGCAGAGGTTGTGTAAGGACACAGATTTGGCATGTGAAGGTGACAGTGTTTCTGGTATAGCCATATTTGGGACAGAAGGAGCTTTATCCATTGCTAGAGAACGGCACTGGATGTAGGCAGGGGGACTGTGTCCTATGCCAACTATCACGCTGCGTCTCCAGTGCAGAGCAGATTGCAGTGTGAGATCACCAGCGTCTCTCTGGCTCTCCTCAAATGAGGACAAGGAGCTTGCAACTCCTACATTTTACAGTAAACAACACATTTTCTGTGCAGAATCGGGTGCTGGAATCCATCCCAGCTTCTACCATAGCAGCATCTACCCACGACGAATCAGAAAAGTGGTGGCTTCTGAATGCCAGCTCTGGGCAGGCCAAATGCATTGGCACGATGATGACAGAGAAACTTGTCACATGTAGCTACTACAGTTGTTAATTTCTGGTTTCTCCCGTGTTGCTGCTCCAGGACCTGGAGGGGGACACCTTGGTGATGATTCTTTGCTTTCTTCCCCCTGCAGCACAATATCACGGCAGTGGCAGAGGCCTTTGGGTACACCATTTACAGCAAGCTGCTGCAGGTGAGCACCCAGGCTCCTGCTGCCCAGGTTGGAGCTGGTATGTACATATGCACCTTCATCTTTGGCTTGTGGCTCTTCCTTTGTATCTCCTCTTGTCCTGGACAGGATGCAGAGCTGCTTCCCCTGATCAGTGACCCCCGGCACAGACCCTTCACCATGCTGTGGCCCACAGATGCTGCTTTCAACACCCTGCCAGAGAAGAGGCAGAAGTGGCTGTACCGCAGAGAGCATCGGGATGTGCTGGCCTCCTACCTCAAAGCACACATGATCAGGAACACAAAGGTGACAACAAACGGGACACATGTAGGGCCCTTGCCTGCCTGTGGTTGTGCAAGAGGGACCTTGCCCAGTACTTTGTTGCTGTAAAACATGGAGCATATCGGTTGTCCTGAGAGGATCCAAACCTACTTGAGCATTCCAGGAAATTCTTACTTCATTGCAAACCTCTGGTGCAACATGGCTGAGCTGAAACCGTCTGTCATCAGCTTCTTGGGGAGGCCACATCACCCTCAGAGTGTCAACACAAGGCTCACAGGCAGGCTTTTGTCTGTAGGGTTCATCAGCAAAGGAAGAGTCCAGCCAAGCAAACCCTGGGTCTGCTTAGGGATGCTGAGCTCTCTGTGTTGAGGAAACGGGACTAATCCAGCACAACTGCTCTGTTCCACCCACAGCAGCTACACCTGCTGACACAGTGTGGCTGCTGACCCCAGCCATCACCAGGCAGCATTCTGTTAGAAGTGTGACCTGCCCATTTTGCCTGTCTGCCTGCCACTTCACATTCTTTTTGTCCTTCTTAGATTGTCGCAGGTAACGTGCCCCAGCTCGAATCCATACGGACCATGCATGGCTCCACTGTCTCGTTCAGCTGCAGCAAAACCCATGTGGTAAGTGATGGGAACCCTGGGCTCTGTCTTCCACTGAGCATAGCCACAGGGCTCCGTGCTTGTCAGTGGCAGGACATGAACACAGAGCTAGGGTGCCTGCAGTCTGAGGCACTCCATTCCCCTGGCTACAGCTGAGCCTGGAGGGAGGCTGGAGGCTTTATGGAGGGAAATGTGGAGGCCTGTGGTGTCTGTACATGCCCTTCACAATGGCCAGGTTGTGAGGCCAACCACATGGGACCATGACACTGGTGGTGAGACACTGGCACAGGTTGCCCAGGGAGGTTGTGGATGCTCCCCCCCGGAGGTGTTCAAGGCCAGATTGGATGAGGCCTTGAGTAACCTGTACTAGTGGGAAGGTCCCTGCCTATGGCAGGAGGTTGGAACTAGATGATCCTTGAGGTCCCTTCCAACCTTACCATTCTATTATTCTATGATTCTATTACCACTATAGAGCATGTGTTGCATGGATAGAGGCCATTTCTTAGAAGACATGGCCGTGAAAATTAGCCACAGAGAAGGATGATCAAGGACACAGGAGGTGATTGAGAAGTCATGGCAGCCAAAAAAGGCTAGCCTTTGGGTGATGCAGCCAGGTTGTAGGATTGTCCCAATCACAGGTTGATTTCTTCTTCTGGTAGGGTGAACTTCTAGTGGGGAATGGCGATGCCACCATCATCCAGAGGCACATGGAATTCAATGAGGGCATTGCTTATGGCATTGATAGGCTGTTGGAGCCACCAGATCTGGGATCTCGGTGTGATGAGTTCATCTTTGTTGAGCTGCAGGTAAGCACTTGCAATGCAGCCAGTGAGTCTCTGTGCCACCTGTTGTGCCCCATGCCTGGGAGGAGGGATATTGGGAGGGCGTGCTCTTCCTTGGCAAAGCTCTGAGCAGCTGAGAGAGACAGAAGCACAGGCTAAGGTGTTGTGAGGTTTGTTTCTCCTCTCCACAGGGATCTACAGAGAGCTGTGGACTTTGTGGCTTTGAGCCACCCTGCCCTGCTGGTTCCATTCAACAGGTAACACTTGAAGCTTGTCACCAGGAAGGCTTGTTACAGAGCTGGTGGCAGTACCCATGTGCCACTTATGTTTTAGCAGCAAACTGAAGGCACATCTGTGTGTGGCGAGTTCCTCAGCTCAGTTACATTGTCTGTGCTTTCTCCTAAGTCACACAGTCCTGTAGGGCAGGAGCTGAGCTAAGCAACATGGGGACTGGGGCTCCAATGATCTCTGCTGGGTCAGTCCCTATATAGGCAACAGTGGCTGGAGGAGTCTCTGGGGTAGCACTGGGTGCTTTTCTGGGTGGTTTATAGCAAAGGAGCTTGGCCTGACTGCTGAAGATGGACCAGGTGAGCAGCCCTGAGGGGAAGTGGCTACACTCCACTCACTGCAAGGCTTCTGGCATGTTCCCAAGGTACATCAGCAGTTCCTGTCACCAGCCCCATCACATGTTAGAATGCCTCTGTAGCTTGTCATCAAACTGAACAAGTGGCACAAGAGAAGTCCAGGCGAGCCATCAGTGACCAGTCTGGCAGACTCTGTCTTTTGCCTGCTTCCTCACAGGGAGACACCAAGCACTGCTACTATTTTGGAAACCAGCTGCTGAGGAACAGTCTCCTCTTTCACCGCAACTCCATGCTGCGGCCACCCTCCCCGTGGGGCATCCTCAGGAGACACCTCAATTCCAGAGGGCCTCTGAAGCGAGGCTGCAGGAGGAGCTGTCTCTCCAGCCAGTGGGCCCCTCAGTGCTGTGCAAACCACTACGGCCGTGACTGTCGGGGTAAGCAGCTGTGCCACCTTCTCCCATCCCAGCCCTTTCCCTTGCAGCAAGGCGACAATTCGGCTGCAGCAGACGTGGCTGCTGTCCACCGATGTGCTTCCCTAGAGAAAGACGAGCAAAACCCTAGGCAGGATGCCCTAGTCTGTAGAGGGTACAGAGGATGTATGCAGATGGTATCAAAACAGGGAATTCCCTTTCCTTGGAGAATCCCTTGTCCCTGTGAAGAGTCCTGGGCTCAGGGCTGCTGGGGGTGACTGTCAGACGTAGCACTCACCCCTAGATCTTGCCAGTGCCCAGTCATTCCCTGGCATTTGCCCTCTGCCCTTTATGCATGGGCAGCTTTCACATCCTTGGAAGAATCTGCTGCCAGGTTAGCAGAGTGAGCCAGCACAAACTTGGCACGTTGCAACCAAGGGGCTTCCCCGGCTGGAAGCTCTGCTGCATTCGTCCCTCTTTGCCCCTGTTCCTAAGGTTTATTCTTGGGGGATGTCCCCAACACTCCCTCCCCAGACTGCTGAGCAGACTTAGTGGCCCAAGTACCCTGAAAGCTTATGTGGCACACAGAATAGAGGCTCTGTGCTGCCCAGCAGGTGGCTCCCCTGCAGCACAGGGTCATTTTGCCGCTGCAGCCTCACTCAGATGTCACATTTGCAGCGTGCCCGGGAGGAGTGGAGGCACCGTGTGGCAACCGCGGTACCTGCGACGACAAAATCAGCGGCTCGGGGAGATGCAACTGCAGCCAGGCTTTCATCGGGACCAGCTGTGAGCTATGTGCTCCGGACAGATATGGGCCAGACTGCCGCGGTGAGGAGGAAGCTATGGGGTGGCACTGGTGGGCTTTGCACAGAGGTGGCCGTGGCACTTGGTGCTCCTTGCAGGGGGACCAGGTGTTGACCTGATCTCTTTGCAGCATGCAGCACACAAATCAGTGCTGCCACACGTGCACTGGTCCCCACAACGCTTGAGTCAGACGTCTGGGGCTGGGGTCTTCCCACCCTGAGCTCTTGGCTAGACAGCTGTTCATCTAGCTGTAGTCTGAGAAGGCTCAGTGGAACATGCCAGGAACTGTTGGCCAGTGCAGCCATGCTGTTGAGGACCTTCCCTTCACATGCCCTTCTCATTGTCAAGCACAACCGAGAGCCCCAGTCTGGCAGAAAGTATTAAGATGTATTTTGAGCTGGGAGACAAATCTGTAAGTTGTGATGAACCCGGCACAGAAAGAGCATCTCCTGGGACATTCTCAGGAGGAACCTGTGCTCCTCTGAAGGAAAGGCAAAGGGAGGACAAGGCAGTCCTCCATCCTCCCACCCCCACTTGAGCCTCACAATGTCTCCAGGAATCTTTTTGAAGGCTGTATGCAGGGACTCGGGAGTAAGAAATGCATCTCTAGAATCACTCCTGGGGAGGGGAGTGATGGGGCTTTGTGAGTACAGAGAGGCAGATGTCATGACTGTTTTTATCCACTCCTCACAGAGTGTGACTGTACCGAGAATGGGCTATGCAATGCAGGACTGCACGGAGATGGCTTCTGCTTCTGTTCTGAGGGCTGGACTGGAGATCGCTGCGAAACCAGGCTAGGTGAGGGATGCAAAGCCCCACCACTCACTACAGCCTGGGACCTGGTGCCACAGGCACAGTCTTCAGCAGCTAAATTGTACAAGCAGCCAGTCAGGAATGTCTCTGGGGTGGGGCAGGAGGCTGCTCATCCTGAGATCTGCCCTTTGAGTTTCACAACAGTTGAGGTGGTGAGGAGGAAAACTCCACTTGATCACAAACAAGTCCCTGAGCTCAGAGGTGCTCCAAGTAGACTCTGAGGGTGAGGTGAAGGCCTGATGTGTGTGTGACAGAATCAAGGTCCTCTGTGTTTGGGCAAGGCATCTGCAGACAAGCTCTGGGGGAAAAGGTGGGGAGCATGGGGCAGATGGCCTAGTGCAGAGGCTGCAATGGCAGCCGTTAGATCATTCTCACCTGTATGCATTCTGGTTTCAGTCTTGACTCCCACCTGCTCCCCACCGTGCCACCCCCAGGCTGTCTGCCGTGCCAGCAACCTCTGTGAATGTGACCTACACTATGAAGGAGATGGGAGAACCTGCTCAGGTAAGGGGAAACCACTAGGGGCTGGGCTGGAGTGCAAGGGGGAAAGCAGGCAACACAGCAAGACAACAGGTAACCATCTCCTGATGGCCAGATTGGTGTGACAGCTGGCAGGACAGACAGACAGACCACCTGGACACCCAGCAAGATGGTTTGTTTAACCTACTACTTTTGTCCCTGCAGTGATCGACATGTGCAGCCAGGACAACGGGGGCTGTGCCAGACATGCACAGTGCACGCAAGTTGGTGTGAACGTCTCATGTGCCTGTGCCCCTGGGTACACAGGTGATGGCCACGTCTGTGACCCCATGGACAGGTGTGCGGATGGCAGGAACGGGGACTGCAGCCAGCATGCAATCTGCATCAGCACTGGGCCGGTGAGTACAGCCTGCAGAGCCCAGGAGATCTGCATGTTTCAGCAATGTGACCATGCGCCCTGTTACTGCAGTCCCCAGGCCTGCCCCTCCCATTGCACACATCCTGCAGATCCTCATCGCCAGGCAGGGGACATGCCCTCAGTCAGCTGCCTGGTGATGTTATGCTGAGGCCATTTTTGCCCACTCCTCTGTATAAGGGTCATAAACTGTGCCAGTTGTGGCATTCTGAACTGGTTTTGGGGCTCTTAGAACGGTCCTTTAGGATGATGCTGGCCATTTTTGCAGAGGAACCAAAGCTGCTCTCACTGGAGGCTGGAAGATGGGACTTGGGAGTGCGATGTAGTGCAAGAATCATGAGCCATGCACCTCAAATCTCATCTGTCTTTCAAATAGCATGCGACAAGGATTCTGTGTGACACCTTTTGGTTTGCATGCAGTAGACACGGGGGTAGGACAGAGGCCACATGGCCTTGCGTAGCTTTGTCATAGTCCCAGCAGGCTGTAGATGTGTTTTGAAGGCTCATCCTCATCTACATAGGAGTACAAGGATCCCAAGCTGGCACATGCATGTTGATGCTCACCCAAATGCCACCTTTCCTTTGTGCTGCAGAACGAGCGGCGCTGCGAGTGCAAGCAGGGCTATGTGGGTGATGGGATCCAGTGCCTGGAAAAGGTTGTGCCTCCCACTGACCGGTGCCTGGAAGACAATGGGCAGTGCCATCGGGAAGCCATTTGCACTGACCTGCACTTTCACGGTCAGTGTGTTCAAAACCACAGTGTCAGGGCTGATGTTCTATGCAGAGGTCACACTCTCTCACCCTCCACTTTCTGGCTGGGTTACCCTTCAGGCAATCTGGAAGGTGGGATGGCCAGGGGGACAAAGGCTGTCTCTGTAGCATGGTTTTCACATTCCCCTGTTCTCTACATGTCACATGGGGAGGATGAGCCATCCTTGTCTGCTCCTATGTGATGTAGGAGATGGCCTCTGATGGGATTACACTGCCAGTAAGCACTGACTCCCTTGTGGAAGGCCAGAAGCTGAGAGGAAGCCACGCTGTGCCACACCCTGCCCTACTTGAACATTATCCACATCCCACCCACCCACGCATCACAGAGTATGCCCCACTGGTGGTGCTGTCTGTGCCCATACAGGGGACCCGTGCGACAGCCCCAAGGAGGTTGCTCGCTCTCCATACCTGACTTTGCCCTTGGTGTTTTGCAGACAAGACCATGGGGGTCTTCCATCTGCAGTCACCCCGAAAGAAGTATGACTTCACCTACGAGCAGGCTCACGCCGCCTGCGCCGCAGAAGGCGCTTCCCTTGCCACCTTCCGGCAACTCGCAGCAGCACAGCAGGTCAGGGGCTGGCTCCATTGCCTCCTGGGGTGGTGCTACACAGTGCTTCTCCCTGCGCCCAATTCAGCTATAACAAGCTCAAGACATGTGGGTGGGAGAGCTCACCTCTAGTGCCTTCAGCCAGGCCCTGTTTACTCTGCCTACATCCATGGAAACCAGGAGGCTTGGTGGGTCTGGCCAGTCTCACTGGCATGTGACTTCTGACAGTGCCTAGTCCTTTAACTATTGAGGGAATGTTGGATGAGGCTGCGTAGATGGGAGTATGCATAAGAGCAGAGAACCTGGCCCAGAGATATTCTTTTTGATCTAATTATTTATTTTCCTCTGCTAGATGGGATTCCACCTGTGTTTGGTGGGTTGGCTGGACAATGGCACAGCTGGATACCCTATAGCCTACCCCAACCCCAGCTGTGGGGCTAACCGAGTGGGCATTGTGGACTATGGCTTCAGAAGTAACCTCAGTGAGACCTGGGATGCTTACTGCTACAGGGAGAAGGGTGAGTGGTGCAAGCACGTGTCCTGGGATAGTCCTGTCTGGAGCAAGAGGTGTGTCAGGGCAACAGAGAACTGCCCTTGGAGTAGGAGGGATGGGCAGGCAGGAAGATTCTCCCCTACCTCATGCCTGTACCAGGAGGGAATATACTGAGTGGCATCCAGAAGGCAAGAGATAAATGATCAGTGTAGCCAGCACCAGTGAGTCAAAGTGCATCACATCTTGCTGTTCCGTTGCAGATCTGACTTGCAGCTGCCGTGATGGGTTCGTGGGGGATGGGTATTGGTGCAGTGGCAAACTCCCCGATGTGCTCGCAGACCATGCTCGCTTCTCCACCTTCTATTCTGTAAGTGATGCTCCCCTGGTCCTTCAGCATGCCGGCAGCTGGCAGTAAGGTGGAGGGAGGGACCAGCCAGAACAGGGAGAAGCAGTGTTTTGGTCTCCATGCAGGGTAGAGAGCACAAACACAGCAATTTTTCTTTCCTGGGGTGGAAAGGTAACAGCACTGAGCAGCCAGCAGTGTGCTGATGGGGAAGATCTCCCATCTTTTCCAGATGTTGCTCGATTTTGCCAATGACACAGAAGAAGGACTGGATTTTTTCACCTATTTATCTGATGACTCCGCTCCCAAAACTCTCTTTGTCCCTCTGAATTCTGGCTTCGCAGACAATGAAGTAAGCAATCGGGGATATGTGGCCACCCAAGAGCACACGGCATGAACTATTGGAGCCCCAGAGACCAGGAGTCTGCCAAAGCCTGCATGGTGGTGATGTGAAATAGAGTCTGGGGAAGGAGGAGAAATTTAGGTCAGAGTAAATCAGTGGATGTCTCTAGTACAACCCTGCACTGTGAAGAGGCATTCAGGTCAGGCTGCTCAGAGCTTTCTCCAGTTGAGCTTTGACTGTTTCTAATGATGGCCATCCCTGTTCTCTGTCAATTAATTTTGTGCCATGATGCCCATGAATTGAGCTGTCTTGGGGCCATATAGCCTGTCTGGGCTTAAATCAGGTGGGGGCTGCATGCAGGAACCAGCACAGCAGTGAGCTGTATCAGCATCCATTCCTGTGCTCTCTTGCTTTTTCAGACACTGACAGGAGAAGAACTGAAGCTCCATGTGTCATCCAGCAACATCATCCTCTTCAGCTTCAATCTCACAACAGGCACCATCATCCCATCTCAGTCAGGATATGACCTCCATGTATCAGACCTCCCAGTGGGCAACAGTACAGAGCACTCAGTAGGTTCAGCAGGTCTAAAAAAAAACCATAAGGTTTCACCACATTTCTGAGACAGGGAACAACGAGGAGGCTTTCTGGTCAGGTGACATCATCTCCACCCTGTGCTGCAGGCCACCAAGGGGATCAATGACACGATGATTGTGGAGTGGGACATTATGGCTTTCAACGGCATCATTCATGCAATTGCAGAGCCGCTGAGGATCCCAGCGCCGGTTGTTCATCTTGGTCAGGTGAGAGACTGAAGGTGCTGAACAGCTGGCATCAGCCCTGGGAATATGGGGACGAGGCAACTAAGGATCCCCTGGAGGACACCCTCCTCTCTGCTCTGGCACAGCTTACTTTGGCGGGACTGCCCACGGTCACGCTGGGGAAAGTGCAGCAAGCTGGCTATGTGGGAATCCCATGGCTCTGCCAGATGAGTGCTGTACCCACGCCGCTGTCTTTCGACGCAGGTGAACGGCTTGGCACAGGGGTCGGTGACCACAGGGACGTTGTCAGCACTGAGCTTTGCGGTGGCGCTGGCCGCCGGGGCCGGCGTCGCCTATTACTGTGTGAAGAGGCGGCGGCAGGAGGGGCAGTTCGGCTACTTTCAGGTAAGTGCGGGCTGGGGAGCGGGTTCTGTGGGGTGAGGGAGAGCGTGGCTCAACTACGCTGCGTCCCGAGAGGCGGGGGGACCGGGTTAGGCCCTGGCAGTGTGGCAGGTGCGAAGGGAAGTGGNCCGCAACAGGAGCGCGCGGGGCCGCGCGCCGCCAAGCCGCGCACGCAGCGGCCGCTCGTGGCCATCCCTAATCCCCTGTACGGCAGCCACATCCCCGACTACGAGCCGCTGCACGTGAGCACCGCACCGCCCCCGCGTCGCGCGGACCCGATCCCGCGCGGTCGGCGTGACGGGGCTCGCGCTGCCGCTGCTTCTCTCCCGCAGGACTCGCTGCTGACGGACGCCTGCGTCGACACCGGCCGCTTCCCGCACTGAGGAGCCGCTGCCGGCGGCTCCGCAGCCCGCAGAGAAATAAAGAGCTCAGCGCCACCGCCTCTTCCCGCGCCTGCCCTCCGCCGCCCGGCTGCTGTCAGCGCCGCTCGGCCTCGATCCTCGCCGGCCCAGCCACGCCTTCCCGCCGGCCATCCCGCCCGTACCTGCTGCCCGTGTCAACCCTGCGCCCAACAGCTGGAGGCCTCAAACGTGTCCACGGCCGCGGCCCATCTTGGCTGGTCCCTTCCCAGGCACTACCCTGTACCGAGTGGCTAGCTCCCCCGAACCAAGGGCTCAGTTACACCAACCCTACGGGCACACGGCCACCCACTCCAGCAGCCCCTAGGGGACACCAACACAGCCCCACTGCCCTTTTGTTATGGTCAGGTACGAGTCTTACTGGTCACTCACCACCCCAAACACCACTTTTGCTCCATCCAGGCATGCCCCTTGCTGGACACTTGAGTCCTGGCCTCTCAGACACCCACCCTAGCTGCAACCCCATGCTCTTGGTCCTGCACCCAGAGCTGCAGCCCCAAGGCAGGCAAAGAACCAGAGAGGCACAGCACCCATACAAAGAGTTGGTTAGTCAGTTAGTTATACGTGCTGCAGACTTTTATTAGGCTGTCACACTGCACAACAAACAGCACAAAGGCAACAAGTGCCACATGCACATACACAACTGTTTGGTTAGAGCAGCTATGTTAACATCAATGATTCAGGCCACTGAGGCAACAGCAAGGCATTTGGAAAGGCAGTGACAGGCTGGCACATAGCACAAAGATGAGGCGGTGACACAAGTGACAGACCGAGGGGCCAGCTTGGCACACTGCCAAGAGGAGGGTGCAGGAGGAGAGATACATGTGTGTGTGTGTATCTCACTAAGGGCTGCCAGCACACCTTCCACTTAGGTGCCTTTCTCTGAGGAATTTTCTGGCAGAGTCCTCTACACCAGCCAGGGAGAAGGAAGCACCTTCTCCCTCAGCTGCTCCACACACTGTAAGCACTCAGCCTATTCATCAAGGGCTGCAGCCTGGTGCTTACAACCAACTGGTTCCTGCCCCCATGCTCTCCTCCAGCCTCCCCTGTAAACCGACAGCCCTTAGCTCTCACACAGCCACACTCTACCTCCTGGAGACCTTCACATGCAGCAGCTGCTCGCTCCCATCCTTGCCTGCTCACTGCCAGACCCAGCACACTGCTTGCATCCATTCTCTGTTCCCCTTTTCTTTTGCTCTCCTACCTTTCATCTATACACTGACTGCCCCCACAACCAAGCTGGCATTGTCACTCTTGTTACCATCTGCAAATGGTACAGCAGGGAGGGGAGGAGGCAGATGAAGGCAACCAACATCTCTAGAGCTTGCACCAAGAGGTCTGCCTTCAAATGTTCCCTTACTGCCATTGCCATGCTGCACTCCATGGAAAGCAGCCACATTACATATCTATCTCCCACGTACTTGGAGGCCTCACATATCACCTCTCCCTTCCAAGGACACCTTTTACCCCTTCACCCATAGCCATCACCAGCTTCACACACACTCAACTTTCTGAAGGCATGATGCTCTTTTGTTTCCCAGGGACAGCAGCAGGGTAACACAAGTTCTCAACAACCCCCTACTCACTTAACTGCCCCATCAGCCCTCCCCATGCTGCCTGTCCAATGGGGCAGTCTAAGGCCTGGCCAAACCCAGCTGGGTGGAAAAAAAAAAATACTTTCTTCACACACTGACCGCAACCTAAAACAGCTCTGACCAGTCTGGGCCTCTAGGCTGTTACCCTTGTCCCTGATTCTCTGTGCTCTGGCATCATTATTATCACCTTTTGCTCTTCCTCCTCTTCAGGAGGCACCATAGTGCCTTCCCTGGCCTTTCTGACCCACTACACCCAGCAGCACTTCATCCTCGCAGCCTTTTGCCACATCTCAGCCACCACAAGCTGTATAGACTTCCCTGCAAGTGACAAGAGGCATCAATTGCCAAAATACTGATGTCACGTGGCACTAAATCAAAAAAATACTGACAGCATGTGGCACTAAGCTCACTCAGAAACAGGCATGCCACCAAACACTTTGAGGCTTTCTGACAACTCCCACCTAGCTGTCACACAGGACTGGCACATCCCACACATTTAACTGCCCCTTTCCCACCAGAGCCACCAGCTGGACAGACTGGTCTGGTGGCGAGCCAGATGGGGCTGAAGGCTACTGGTACCAGTTCTGGGTAGGTAACGCTGCATTGCTATCCATAATGCCTTCACTGATGTACTTTATTGGTTGTTCAGTTGGCAACCCCATCCAGTCACTGTCCACCTGCAAAATCACTCATGCCAAAGTACCTAAAGATCTCAGGACAGCTACAGATCTGATGCACCTTGTCACACCTCACATTGGGGGGGTGTGTGTCTGTGTTGAGCTCATCAAGCACTGGATACTCCGTGAGTGCAGTGCATGGAGCAGCACCTTCCCACCACCAGCTCTCCATCTCACCTGCTCCTGCAGCAAGTCGTCTCTACAGTGAGCCCTCATAGGCCAGAGCAACCACCCATCATCCTCTATGGCTTGCAAAGCACCTCAGGGAAAGGGATGGAGCCAGTGAAGGGTAAAAAATAAACACACCATCTGCACACACAGGTAAGTGTCAAAGGCCCTTTAGTGGTAGACAGAGGTGCTGCTGGCTGCACAGCCCAGCCCCACATCCAGCCTGGCACTGTGCTGCTGCCTGCAGTACCTGGCCCTTCAGCGGATGTGCACCATCTCCTCCAGGAAAGGGGTTTTCATGCAGCCTGTGCAGAGTTGATCCATCCAGAGTGGAGCCTCGTGCTGCAGAGGCGTGCGCCGCGGGTAGAAGGTGAAATTGACATCGTAGTTCAGTAGACAGCTGATGGAGGCCATGTAGATATCAGAGAACCTCACCAGCCGTCGGGAGAAGTACGTGGGGTTGTGGAAGGTGCGGAAGATGCTTCCAAATTGGGGGTTGAACAGGTTCTTTGTCAGCGATCTGAGAGGAAAGAGATGGTGCTCTGTAGATAAAAAGCTGTGGTCATAGATTCTTCTCACTCCAATCCCTTAGCCTTGGGCCACTCCACTCCCAGAACATCTGGGTTCACGACCAAGTATCTTCCCACCCAGCCTGTGATGCAGACCAGCCCCTCTGTAGTCAAACTGTGATGAACGTTCACTGGGCAGGGATGCACCAGGAATGCCAGGAGCTGCAGTAGCAGGCAGGCCATCAACTCCCCTCCTCAGCACAGTGACACCTCCTTCCCTTTTGCACCCTGCTTTCTGAACCTCTCAGGCTGCAGGACTGCGCTGCTGCTTTCTCCACCTGCAGACATGGAGGGAGGACCACAGGCCGGCAGCTGCAGCACCACTGCCCCCAAAACGGGTTACAAAACAGACCCAGTGCATGCCTAGGAGCCCCTGAGAGATCTCATGAGCTCACCTGATCTCCTGCCGTTCCTTCATCCACTCCAGTAACACTTGCTTCGACTCTGCATCCTGATACATCTGTGAAACAACAGCAGAAGGTACCATGATGCATGTTCTGCAGAACACACCTCAACTCTCTCCAATTTCCACTATAACTCACAAACTCATGGGTCCACTACACTAGGAGGAGGACTGGATACACTTTGAAGGGACAGGCAAGCCAGTACATCTCCAATTCCCATGGTAAGCTCAAACTGCTGACTGAGAAGGCAGCATATCACTCTCCCCACTCAGACAGGAGCTACTTACCTGCATTCTTTCCAGCAGCCCCGTCAGAGCCTGCTGCCAGGTCAGGGAGTGCATGTACTGCTCTGTGTTGATGATCCGAATCTCGGTCTCCAGTTCAGGAACAATGGCTCCAGTCCTCCAGCCATGACGCAGCATGAGGTCCTAGGGGGCAGGGAGGAAAAACAACCAAGAATGCAACATAAAGATGGAAA
The DNA here is from genome assembly GCA_013396675.1 of Eubucco bourcierii. NCBI lineage: Eukaryota > Metazoa > Chordata > Aves > Piciformes > Ramphastidae > Eubucco > Eubucco bourcierii. The sequence continues at coordinate 604,165 of VWZE01002973.1, forward strand.
GCCAAACACAACCCCATTTCCTAGAAGAGCAGGCTGTTCCCATTATAGACTCTCAGGGGACAAGGCATCCACAGCCCATGCCAGGGCATGCCAGTAACACCCACCTCCCAGCCTAGCAGCACCCAAACCGCTCTCAAGTTCACAGGCCAGCAGATGTTCTTTACCTACAGAAAACACTTCAGGAGCCCTTTCTCCACTGCTTGATTCTGTGTGGCAGAAGAGTGGGGGGTGCTTATGTGTCCTGTGTGTGCCCTGAAAGCCACAGGCTATAGAGCACCCACAACAGGGCCCTGCCTTACACTCCAACACAGCTCCAACCACAGCAGTCTTGCAGCCTTGCTCCCACCTCATGGGACAGCAGAGACCTCTTCACTTACCGCAAGGTCACTGTAGAGATGGTCACCAAAGTAGAGCACTTTGGACCCACGCCAGCCTGTCAGCCTCAGAAAATCAAAGAGGTTACCCTGCAAATGAAAGGAGCAGAGAGAGGAACGTGGTTACAGACCAGATACCTCCAACCTCACTGCACGGCACTGGGCAGCCTCCTCAGCAATACTGTCACTGCAACTGGACATGTCACTTTACAGCATGTGGACATGAGCACTCTCACGAGATGTTAAGCTGCTTTGAGATGTTAAGCTGCTTGCGCTCTCACCATCCGAATCCACAGGTTTCTGTCCCTTACCTTAATTCACTTCCTTCCCTTGTGACAACACCCCCCCACCCCCCACCCCAAATACAGATCTCTGCTTTTCTTAAGCTACAGAAAAAAAGACAGAAACTCTTCTAAACCCAAGAGACTTCAGGGGAAGTTTTGTGCTCTAGAATTAGAAAGGCAACAAAAGGCGGCAGCTTAGTAGTCAAAAGTGAGACACACCTAAATTAGAAACCCTGAGTGATAGACAGAAAGAAGTCCTGCTGTTCTGTGTTTAGAAGTCCTTGGGATCTGATGATAGTGATTTCACCTCACAGGGTGCATCAGAGGTAAAGTGTGCAATAGCATGCAATGCTTTTGGAGTCAGCAGCACTTGAGGCTTTTCTGCCATTACTGACCAACATCTCAACCCAAAGATTAATCACATCCATGTGTTCACAGGACTGTCTTAACCAAACCAAAAAGCCAAGCAGCTCAGGCAGATTCACTGCTAAGTAAGACAAACCAAACACCAAAGCACCAGCTAAAGCACAGAGAAGCTTTCAAGGCTTCCCAAACATCTGTCCACACACAGAGGAGACTTCAGGGACCCCCTGTCCATCTCCACACAAGTTTTCCCCATGAGTCACAATGGAAACAAAACCTACTAGGGAAGAAAAAAGGCCCCATCAAGGCCAGCAGACAAGCAATTGATGCAAACATGCAAGCCACTCAGCAACAATTTCTCCAGCCAGCCTTCAGTACCAGGACAAAACAAGAGCCACCAAGACGACATCACAGCACCAGCCTGGACAGGGAACCCCCAGACACAAGCCAGTTCCCACAGCAGCCTTTGGCCCTGCATTTGCCCAGTGTCAATATACTGTATGCACTGCAAAAGGTGTCTGGAACCAGAGTGCCGGACCTTCTGTTGGTGCAGCGTCAGTGAAGCTGTGCAGACCATGAACAGCACAGGCAAACAGAGCCAGGCAGATCTCTTGGTTTGTCTTGGACATGACGCTGCTGCCGCTCACACAGAGGTTGCTCAGGAAGGCACTGGCAAAGCAGGGAAATGGACCACAGCCTTGGAAGGAGGATGTGCCTTCCGCAGTGCTCCAGTCAGCTCAAACAGCACTGCACCTGACAACCAGGAAACTTGTATCTGGGCCTCCATTGAACCACAGACCTGTTAGGTGAGCTCCAGGAGCTGGCTGTCCTCCTCCCCTTCAGAGACTGCAGACTAGGGGAGGGATGGGAGTACGTAAGTGTCACAAACAGAAAACGCCATGCCTATCAGAGAGGAGTGACTAGAGGACTACTACTTGGGCTTTCCAGTCCCCAGTGCAAAACACCAATCCCTGAGGTCCCAGTCATATGAGATACCCACAGCACAGCCACCAAACAGCTCTGCTTTAGAGGGCAGGAGGAAGTCAGCTCAGAGGCCTCTGGCAACATCACCAGCACAGGTTCACGGCCACTACCGCTTGCCAGAAAGAAGCATGTTGTGGCATTCATCAATAAAGCCCGTGGCTGAGGTGCACATTTTCTCCTGAGGGAGCTGCTAACCCAATGAGAAAGTTTCCCTATGGGAGAGAGATCTTGCATGAGCTCCTCTTGCATGTTCCCAGCTCTTGGCAGAGGACTGGACATTATCAGAGTGCTTTGACAGACCCACCGGACAGGCCAGAAGCTTCCCAACAACACTACTCCAGGACATGACCTACTTTTCTAGCATAGGTCAGGTCCCAGCTACTTGACCATGATCTGACTAACAGTTTTTTCCCATGGGATTGGACAGCTCACAACACAGAACAAACCGTCCTAAAGCCAGAGGCCACTTCTTCTCAAGGGACTGACCAGCTGCAATACAACACCCCAAGGCAGCAAGCTCACCAGAGCCACAGCCCATGCCCTGGGCATGCTTATCTTTCAGGAAGGGCAGAGGGATAGGACCCAGGCTTTGTACCCTATATAATCACCCTCGTTTCCCTATTCCCCTCTCCACAAATTAACCTTTGCAAACCTCATGGGGGACAATGCGAGTGAGGTGTGAAAGATCTTTGCACACAGGTCAGATTGCAGAAGCCTTTGCTTTCTTACCCAGAACACTCTGAGAAGCCCCTGCAAGTGAGGTCCAGGACATCAGAAGAGCTAAGGGAAAAGTGCACTATCAGCCACGACGGAGACCGTTAGAGCAGTGCTCCCTGCTATCACAGGTGCTCTTTTTCAAGGACTTCCATTTTTCACTTCTCAAACATCCACAAGGGACCTGCCAAGAACCCCACGATTTTCATCTACTTACATCTACCTACATTGTCCTCTTTTCCACTGACTTCCACGCTTTCCAGTTACTTCCAAAACTTCATGTGCCCTTGAAGTCCCCACCATTTCAGACCCCTTATGCACCCATTCACTTTACCTCTTTGTAGATCTTTCCTTTCTCCAGTTGGTTAATCTTGTCCCACTGCAGAGAACCATTATCATCCAGTTTTCTAAAAGGTCTAGAAGAACAAGGTGGGGAGACGTCATCTTCTTTTGATTTCTGGTGATTGTTACCCAGCAACCACAACAGTTCAACCTGAAAGCTTGTTTACCTGTGTAACAACTCATAAGCAAAGCTCTATGTGAGAAGTGACCACCTGGGCCTTCTGCACTATTTTCTCAGGGGAAGAAAAACTGTGAGAGGGAAATATCTTTCCAAAGAGCTTCCAATGACTGTAACCATCTTATGCCAATATCCCTAACAATTCTTCTTGCTTTTCAAATATAGAGAAGAGAACTAAATAAAAATAAAAATTAAAAAAAAAAAAAAAAAAAAAAAAATTAAAAAAAAAAAAAAAAAGAAGAGATTCTTTCTGAAATGTTAAGGCCAAGAAGGCTTTGCCATAAAATACTTTGTGTCCTTTTCCACTCTAGCTACGTCTGAGCACAACAGAGACTGTGGAATGTCTTAATAGGATAAAGCAGTCTGCAGAGTGGATGGGAAGCAGACTCCATGCTGATATTGACAAGTGGCCTGAGCTGGCTCCTCTTGTTCCTGAGGGCTTGTCTAGTTACCTTCCACTTGGAGAGAAGCAGCAAAACAAGTCTTCAGTTACTCAACCCCCATGAAGATTTATGTTCAATGGGAACATTGCTTTCTCTTGGGATAGAAGTTCTAAACCATGAGCTCCATGGTTAAAACCCTTGGTATGAAGTTGCAAGTATATTCTCATGCAGAAGTACTGTATGATCCTGAGATGTACCAGGTCAGAAAGATTCTACCCTCTCACCATGAACTCTACAGCCTACCACACATGAGGCTTCTCAGTCACAAGTGGTCTCCAGTTCACGTTTGCTTTTCCCTCAGAGAAAACACTCCACAGTTCACTGCAGGAGGTTCCCCTCACCCTGGATGTATGTTTCTTGCCATTCCACTGGCCCACCACGAGTCAACCTTAGACATCATGCAGTCACAAGCTTTTATCTCCTAGAGGGTCACATCATCATAGCTCCAAGCTACATCTAAAAGACACTTCACCCATGTAGAAAACCTTTACAAGGTCTTATGAAGATATTTCATAGGTTTACTCCATTTATGCTAATGGCCTGGGAAACAAGGCAAGAAAATACATAAAGAGGAAAGAGTAGACCTCTCCTTGAGAGCTGCAATTCCTCATCAGTCAGAAGCTGAGGCAACAAAGTAGACAAGTTCCCAAAGCCAGTAATACAAAGAGGACAGCAGTTTGCCTAACAGCTAGTCCCTTAGCAGCTCCTAACTGACCACAAAACTCAGCTGCCACATACAAAGGCTTCCAGAGCTGTCAACTACAAAACTGCATGTATGCAGTAACTGAAAAAAAAAAAAAAAAAAAAAAAAAAAAAAACCAAAAAAACCCACACAACTCAAACCACACAGATATTTGCTGTGGGGAACAGGAAAAGGAAAGATCTTGGCAAACTCTCAAGACCTGGAGCCAAGAAATGGACGGCTCTCATGCACACCATTCCACTCTTTTCTTTCTGGAGACTTAAGTACATTCTTACCTCTAAAAATCTAATTTAAGTTCAGATCACAAAACTGATGAGGCTTAAGAGCTAATTTTAGCAATGTGCTTTCTGCTTGGCACTACCCATTCCATCTGCTTATTCCCAGACTGGTCAGCTTTCAGATCCTCAGAGGGCATCTAAGAGGAATGCTTACTGGACCTAAATTGTGCTTAGAAAGCCACTAGTCTTTTGGAGGGTAAAAGAAGCCATCTGCTGCAGAGAAGGGGGCCCATGTGCAGCAGCCAGTGTTGCCCCCAGACACCTACTTGCGCCGATCAGTGAAGAAGTTGGGTTTGTCGGCTTGCACAATGACCATGTCGAATAGGTCCCGCCAGTTCTTGCCAACCATGTGCTTCATTCCTTTGTCCCTAAGGGCAAAGGAACAGAAAAGTTAACAGATCCAGTGATCTTTTATTTTTTACCCAATGCTGCACCTTTACACCAATCTGTCCCAAATTTACTCTCATTTTCCTAACAGAGGAGAAAGCATAGAAGTTTGGAATCCCCCCCCCTCCCCAGGCAGTCTCATTGCATGGAACATTGATGTAGCACTTTGACTGCTGAAGCTGCCCCACCCTTTCTGCTGTACCATGGGAAGTTTAGAGAATGTGATGCAGCAAAAGCTGCTAAAGGTAAGCCAAAGTGGCAGTTTTGTACTGTGGCCAGACACAGCCTCCTATCTTCTTTAAAAACTGAGAGCCAGTGCTGTGGAGAGAGCTGTGGTGTGCAACTTTCACCCCAACCGGCTCCTGGTAAACGCTCTCGTGACCATTGCCACAAAACCCTCTAGCAGGCAACTTGCAGATGCTCACAGGAGAGATTACCCTGCACAGCTTCTGCTGTGCTGTGGTGACTCACGGCTGTGCACTAACAGTACTCACACAAAGCTAAAGGGACTGTTTGTAATGAGGAAGAGTTTCTTCTTGTGGTTCACCAGGCGGTTTAGCACAGCGTAGATTTCATCCCCATGTAAAATATACTGTTCTGTATTGAAATAAAACAGACACCATCAATCAAGATTCTGGCATAGGCCACACAAACCTAAACCTAACCCCTGTACCACTAGGGATACAAAAGTCCTGAGTTAGATCCACCTCAGGTAGGCAGGCAGTGAAGCATTGTGGTGACAAAAAAAAATGGCCTCTCGCATCCTCATAAATCCCATTTAGAGAAGAGAAAGACTGAGGAGCTGCAAAGGCTGGCAAAAGAAGTGTTGACACTAAACTGTCACAAGATAAAGGCACAGCCAACTTCAGGCCATGTTGCTAACCAGGAGCTTTCTTTCCCCTGAGTGAGCAGGAACCCTTCATGTCATGCCAAGGACCACAATCCCTCTTACAAGCTGAAGGAAAGCAGAAACACAAGCAATGAGGCAGACATTTCTTCCATTAAAATAGATCCTCCACCTGACCCTAAACTCCACTTGGTTCTTAATACCACTTTCAGCTGCCTTTAGGCATGCCACAAGCAAGTATTTCATTAAGTTCTGTGCCACTTATGGCTGTAACTGCGTGCAGGGCCTACACAGTCATCTTACACAGAATGCCACCTAGCACAAAGCACAACAAAACAGATTTGGCACCAGAGCTCTGTTTAACTCACCCAGATCTTTTTCAATCCATTTGTACATCACTCCTTTCACATGTACATCTCTAATAGCATCCTAAAGAAAAGGAGAGGGAAAAGAGTTTCAGTTTTACATATGTCATCCCTGTTTCTCAGCATGCAAACCTCTTGCCACCACCAAGGACAGTAATGACACATCCCCTCCTCTTGCTGAAGGAACAAAAGCCACATTAATACTAAGCAGAGAACCCTGTACAGAGGCTTGTCAACATGCCAAAAAGAACAACACAGTAGCTAGCTCAGCTGATGCAGTACAAGGGGAAAAACTTCAGAACTTATCCATGAAAGCACAACTTCCTTCCTGCTCCTGGAAACCAGCACGTTTTAACACAATGTCACCGAAGCAATCAGGACTGTGGAACTCCAAAACCATGTAGTGCCCCAAAACCATACTGGTCCAGACACTAGCTGCATTTTCTTCCTCCCTGTGCCTAAGGAAGATGTGCCAGATGTGGTCCAAAGGATGGGAATACAGACAAGGCAAACAGCAGCAGTGGTGAGCATCTGCGATTCCAAAACACTCCCCAGGAGCCAAGGAAGGCTACAGCTCCCAGCCCCCAATGGCCAGTGGGCACAGACAGAGCAGAAGGTTCTACTGGAAGGGTGAGAGGCTTTGCCAAAACAGAGCTGCCCATTTTTCAGGAGGGAGGCAAGTTAAAACAGATTTTGCCAAGGGCATCCAAATATCTTCTATTTTCCAGGCCAGAGGCCAAGACACAACACATTTCTGGACACACCCAACTGAGATTCTTCCCAAGTCTCAATCCAGTGAGATGTGCCAGATACACAAAATCAATCCCAGAGTAGCTCCAGATTTTGCAGTGTTTGCAGATGCAAATGCTTATTGTACTGCTACTTTTCTTCATCCCTGAAAATTTAGACAGGTAAGTAAATGCTGCCTTTCTTCGGGACCCTTAAATCCCTGTTGCCCTTTCAGCCTGGACTCCCACACTGCTGTAATGACACTTGCAGACAATCCCCTGTTCTCACAGCAGTGCTGATAACACCTGCTTGTCAACTTGGAAATAAGATCCTTCAAAGCTTGGAGAGAGTCAGAACATACATCTTAGACAAGGGGCTGTGATAGAGGAGGTGTTACCTCTTCAAAACAGTTTTAGGAGTCCCTTTCCACCATATGGATTTGAATGGTAAAAAGGCAGAGCTGACATCCCATTCACCAAGAGACTGCCTTATTGGACAGATGCTGAATCAAAAGCAAGAGTGTTAACAAGAAAAGAACTTTCTCTTGACCAGCACTGCCAACAAAAGTAGCCCTTTGGATTTGTGTCAAAACCATCTTTGCAGAGCAGAAAGAGATTCTAATGTGTTTCTTCCCTAAAACTCTGCCCCACAAAAAGCAAGAGAAGAATTAAAAAAAAACCCCACCAAACAAAAATGAAACACCACCAAAAAAACTCCTTGAGAACTGAAAGATTCCTGTAGGTAAAATCTTGGTAGCCTGGGGAAGTGTCAAACAGGGCTCAAAAGCTCCTCCAGAGGAAAGTAAGGCAAGCTGTACACTCTCACTCACAAGTGTAAAGCAACCAAACTGGTGTGACAGGATTGCTTGGTCTGGCTTCAGCCATTACCACTGCCGCAGGATCTACCCTTCTGACTCAGTGCAGTGTCTGTATCACTTCGTCTGCTTCTAAACACACAATGCCACAATCAAGATTACCACTAAGAACTGGAGAAGAGTGCCAGGTTTAGACATGTCTTAACCCACTCTCAGCCTCTGCTGTAATGATGGTTTGGGGCTATGCAAGTCCCCTCAGACACCTGTCTGTATAACCTTGTTAGACAGAAAAGAGTAAGAACTCTTCTGGTGAGTGCACAGAGCAGACTCCACCTTCTCAGTATAGATTCCAGGCACTGGTATGGATTTTCTGTTGGAGATCACTTCTCTGCCTACCTCCTTAGGAATGGCCACATCCCTCAGCAAAGGATGCAAAGACAAATGCCAGGACTGGTACTCAGGGGTGCTGGACCTCGAGCACACTAGTTGCCCTGTACCAAGCCTGTATTAGGTTGTGACAACCACCCACTTGCTTTTAAAGTATCAATTAGGAACACATCCATTTTGATCTCAAAATAAGGTTCAGAAGACACTCTAGACAAAAGGCCTCAGGAGTCAGCTGCATCCACTCTTGCCATTTTCCTCACTCCAACAGTGAAGGCAGATAACATGCTGCAGCCATGGTAAGGTGTTGTGGGAAGCTGGCTGGGCACACTCTTATCAAGCACGAACAGAAAGGCAGAACGCAAGCTGTAACCCTTGGCTGCAGCAAACCTGACGCCGTGGATCCTTATCACAAAAGCAGCAGCACAGATGTGGAGCTCCATTTTCCTCACCAAATGACTGAATAGTATATGTGTGAGCTGCTACCAGTGGATGAGCATAAAACTCCCACAATGTATGAATCCAAAAGCCCTTCTCCATGGAAAAAAACATGCAATAAGGCTTGGCTAGCAAGGAAGATATACCCTCCCTCAACAGAAATCATTCAGCAACTTCAAGCACTTCCACCTTGCCTACAACATTAACTAAGTCAGACAGCAGCCCCTAACAATGCTGATAATCCCAAGCAGCCCATCCAAATGTTAAGAGTGAAGGTGGAGGGCACAGTTAACACCTTGGAGTAAGTGGCTCTTGAAAGCTCGAGTCACTGACTGGAAAACATCCCAGAAGGATCTCTCTACTCTGTAGCTGCAGAGGGAAGGGGTGGGTGCTCAGAGCAGGCAAGGGCAGGTGTTTCATAACGATCACCATATAAAGCAAACTGTTTGGCAAACTGATTAGACCAAGTCTCCTTGAAAAATGAGATACTAACAGGAAAACAGAGCTTAAAACTCTGCAGAAGCAGCAAACATTCACATAAGCTTTGTGATTTATTTCCTAGGACCTTCACCCTAGGGAGCCTAGGCACCCCTGCAAGAAATAACATAGAGTGACATCAGCTCAGTGGTACAGACATAAACCTAACGTGTTCTGAAAACATAGCTTCGAGTACTCCCTGGTAACACTTTCAAGTGGCAGCAATGCTGTCATATTAGGGTACTCATTAATAACCCTTATATTTGGGTCCTGCAGAGTTCACTGGTGCTAGTAAGCCAAATTGCTCACAAGAGTTCTGATGTAGCGTGAGCTATGGGGCAGTTGACATTTTACTCACAGATATATCCTTGTAAAGATGCACCTGGTCAAACTCAATGCCATGATTTATGAAGTAATCAATGACTGAAGAAAGCAGTGTCATTTCAGGAAGAGAAAAAATGTCCATGAACTGCTTGAGTGATGGACCCTGGAAAGCAAAAAATAAAAGAGATATTAAACAAAAAGAAAAACACTAATATGGAAGGTCCCAGCCACTCAGCAAGTAGTCCTCTCTTCTCAACCAAAACACTTAGCACTTGCCTTAACACCTGACAAAGAGAGGCTTGTTCTTCTCTGAAATTATTAAACAAACCCAGCATCAGTAACACCACGGGGTGAAAGTGGGGGAAGCAAAGAGTCAGTCCTAGACACTAACTTTTATTTCAACCATATGTCCTCTGCTTCCCACTCGTGCTCTTGGCATCACCACAGACAATGCCCTGCTACAGAAGCAGCCACAGCCTTCGCTGGAGGTGCCCCATTGCTCATCTAAACCAGGTTGTTAACAATGGACATAAGGGCACTAAAGCTGCCTCACATTCCAGTGAGGCTATAAAAACTTCTGTGCTCTTTGGGACCCATCTATTAGTTCATCACACAATTAGGAGAGCAGATTCACCTCTCTGCGAAGAGCAAGCTGCGAAGAGTTGTTTCTACTTCAGTGGCCAAATGTAACACTCAGTTTTTCTGCCCTACACTACAGGAGAAAAGAGAACACCTACTATGTACAAAGCAATATAGAAAGGCACTTTGCATGAGCACCTGGTCCTACAAAAGGATACAACTCAAAGCGGATTTTGGATTTACAATTATTTAAAAAGAAAGGTGAAATCATCTGAAGTTTGCCAAGTGTGAGCATAGTTGCACAGAGGGAGGCTAATCAAGTGCAGTTTGCAGACTGGTATCAAATTTGAACCAGAAACATCCTATTTCAAAGCTGGAGACAACATTGAGACATAAACAGGGTATATACTTATCCAGAAAGTAGCCATTCAGATTAATTGTTCCCCAGAGAAAGTGAGAAATCAAAAGTGATTTTGCCAGAGACTTGGTACAGCAGATTCTAAGTGGCATTACAGAGAAAGCCAGCCCTTTCTCCTGAACTAACAGAGGGCAAGAAACAAAGTAGCTCTGGGGGGAAAGGGATGTGAATGGCCCCACTTGCTCACTGCACCACACCAGGCACCTAATGAAGAAAAATTTCTCCTAACCTCCTCTAGTCCAAGCAATCAAAAGATTTCTACAACTCCTATGGACAGAATTTCAGTTCTTTACTGTGACAGTAAGTTTTTCTGCCTAAAAAACCAGCCCTAACACTCAGAGATGCTGACCCTATGAATAATATCCACTGAGTAGGTCTGAAGGGGGGATTCCTTTCATGAAGAAAAAAGCCTTACCCAAAACCAAAGAGAGAAAGACATTGCAAACACCCTGCTGCTACACACATTTACCCCTTCCCAGACAGCTCACTGAAAACACCATCACTGTAGGCTGCCCTGGTAGCTGTGCAGCTAGATTTGGCCAAGGAACAAGCAAGGAAGATTTCCCTATCAGTGTCCAGAGCGATTCAGCTCTAGGCTAGTAGCCCTGGTGTTCAGGAAAGCTTCACAGATGGCTTTCACATGTTAAACTGCTAAATAACCTCTGGGGCAAATTCCCACTGGAACAAAAACACACACAGCAACTCACTGGGGACTGAGCCTTTTGGAGTCCAGGGGAGGATGGGGTCATTTACACGCTCTCGTACAATTCACTCAGTTTTTCTAGCTGTTGAAAGAGCTGCTGCATCATAGCTGTAAAGGGCTTACAATACCTTGCCATAGAAGTCACTCATCTGGTACAGGGGGATGTGCTGAGTACCACCATAGAGTTCGATCACTTCTTCATCAGGCACTGGTTTGAGCCCTCTAGACACAAAACAGAAATAGTTTCTCAATAGCCACCAGTATGCACGGAGCTACCAAGTCCAGAAAGAGAGGTTCCTTTCTAAAACTCACACATTGCTCTTGCACAGAACAGACAGCCAGAAAGGCTGACAGCTCCAGGGTTTCTTAAGATTCAGATAAAAGCTTTACAGAGACATTTTTCAGCTATCTTGTTTGCTTCTCCAGGTTAACTGAGGGGTTTTAACCACATTCCAGCAGAGAGTTCACAAGCATCCCTCTGTATGCCATCAGTCTGCTGACAGGACTGCCCCACGACCTGACTTTGCCAGCACTGGGTGACTGTAGTGTTGGAGAGGTTGTTTCCACAAGGCACACCGCAGTTAAATGCAAAGGTATAGGGAAAGAGCATTCTGAAAAGGAGGTTTCCTTTCCTAAGCAAAACCAGTTCTTTGCTAAGCCCGCTCCACAGAGATGGCTGTTTCCTCCAAAACCCCACAGTCACGGGTACGGCCCAGCATCAGGTTATCTGACTCCTGGACAGCCTTTATGGCAGTTTCCACAAACAGCCAGCCCCCTTCCCTTTCTCCTTGCCCTATTCAATTATGGTACCAGCCTGAGAAGTTACAAGTTGTCCCACCTGTGCTTGAAAGCAAAGGACAGTTGAGGAAAAGAACACTTCAGGAAGGATAATTTCAAAGAGATAAAAGGAGGGGAAAAAAAAAAGTTTAAATGTGTTTTAGGTAAAATATCTTCATGAAGCTGATGTGAAATGTGGGGCAGTACTAACCCCTTCTTCCTACACCCCCCCTCCCCAAGGGCTAGTACTCAAAGAAGCCAATTCTCTCTGGTTATGAAACTCCCTTCTTAATATTCGTAGAGTGTTTACTGAAACCGAAGCTTAACAGCAAAAGGACAGAGTTCAAGAAAAAACAGCACAACACTGGTTTCCATGCTCAGGAAATACAATACAGCTTCACAGCAGCTTTGCTACCAGTATCTATGAATTACTACTTCTCACACACCAACGCCACATCATGCCACTTTAGGGCACAGTTTTGTCCCAGTCTCACAACCTTTTGGAGAAAAGTTTGCTCGGCACCGTTCCAGGCACTTGTTCCAAAGCACACCCAGCCCTCCTTGGAGAACAACTGAAGAGGCGGAAAAATAGGACAACCTAGGTCTTAAACTGAGCCCAGATTCTGATTCATTGTTACTTGATTGACATGTCTGCGCTGCTTTAAGATTTGATTTGCACATCCAGAACGCTCTCGTCTTAGCTTTGCAGCAAGGCGCAGCAGATCACTGCTGGGAGAGCCTCCTGCCTGGAGAAGACAGGCCTGTGTGTGGACCACATACAAAGGAGTCCTTTCCTAGGTGCACTGTTTGCTCACAGAAGTTAATCCAGGCGTGCTGTGGCTGCAGACACTACGCACAATACGTGACCAGATGTGCTATTAACCACTACAAAAAAGCTCCAGGTCCTCCCACCCACACTTGGCTTCAAATGCTTGAGAAAAAGAACTCCCTGCAATTATATGCCAGGTAAGCATTTGAAGCAAGTGCAGACAGGATAAGCCAGGTGAGACTGTACTCAGGGGAAAAAAAAAAAAAAAAACAAACCACCCAAACAACAAATGCCATGAACATATACCCAGATTTAGTCATCCATTTTTGCATATATGGACACTTAGGAAATTATTTTCAGAGTTGACAGACCTATATGCTGTCCCCAGCTGGACATAATGGAAAGCATCAATCTTCATGAGAAGACTCTGTGATAAAGGAGAGAGATTTGCTGTTAGGATTGGGTAGGTTTACAGTGAAACCTTACTTGAGAGTCAACTTTTACACAAATTACATTTAGGAAATAAGATTCATATAGCAATCTGACCTCTACGTGCTTTAAGCTGCACTCACTCTCCAGTCACTTTTACACACTTCTATTCACACTGTGACTTTTTATTGGCCTCTCTGGCACAAGCCCATCTTTCTGTGAGCTGCAACACCACTCTGCTACAAACATCAAAGTAGTGGACAGGGATGCAGTTGAAAACCTGAAAGAACAATGCTTCTGTGTCTCAGCCTCTTCTTATCTCCTGTCCAAAAGCATGCACATTCCAAAGGAGCTTTGTGTGCAGAAAAGATTTCTTGTCACTGATCTTCAGCAGAACTCAGCAGGCAAGTTTTGGTCTAGAGTGCTGCTTTGCCCGGTCGTTTTCTCCACACAAGAGCTCTCCTCTCCACCACTTCTTCCCATCCCCAATAAAGGTTTAAGCAAAGGTGTTCACAAGCACATCAGGTTGGTAACATTAGATCCATCTCAGCATTTTTTGTTTCAGACTCTCCTATTCATCAGGCCTTCTTTCTCCTCCCTCCATCATCTGTAAGACAAGTTCTCTGGGCACAGAATGTAGCCTGACACTACACCCGCATCACTTTGCAACTTGAATAAGGACATAGTATCAAACTCTTTGTGCTGTTTCTACTACAGAGCAAAGTATTGATTCCACAGAGCATTCATGACCTTCAGGCATCTTCTTTTATCAGGGTATCAGTGCAGCTTGTAACACCATGGGCAGAACTCCCACAAGTTTGTGAGCAGTGCAGGAATATATGCTGGAAGCTTTATTTAGACAGGCACTATCCAGTTTTTCATGTGTTTTGCAAACTATTCCTAAGAAAAGAGAGTTTTCTTCTGCTCACTCAGAGGTGTTTTGCTTGGCTGAGCCAGTCAGTCACTTCTGCGTTTCTCTGCTGTACCAGCCAGAGATTTAAACAGAGGAAGAAACCTCCATTTCTCACAGATCTGCTGCTTACTTTGTAAAGTCAGAAGCATAAGTGGTCTGCTGCCAAGCTGCCACTGCAGCCAGGACAAAAGACACAGGAAAACTCTCTGTAGTTTTTGTATTTGTGGGGTTTTTTTGCCCCACACACTGTCTCCAGGCCTGTACTGCCCACTTCTCTGACTATGCTCAAAGCTCAACCTAAGATGAACTGCTACAGTGAAGCAACTCTTTCTGCTCTGCTCCTTCTCACCTGATTGCCCGGCTGAGGCAGCCAGCATGACATCACTGGGCATCAGGCTTTCAGGGAATCTGCCCAAAGCACTGAAAAGGGTTAAAGCTAATGCTTGCCCTATGCTTGCCCTTTGCTTGCCCGTGCTCCTAAGAAGTATGCATCTCAAGTAGCTCGGACCTTTTTCCAGGCAGTCTTATTATTCAGAGTGGGGGATGGGGAAGGCTTCCTAAAGCATTCTCTGGACAAGTCATCTCTATTATTAGAGGAAGACATAATGCCTCTGCTCCTGGCAAGTACTTGTGGATGCAGGACTGAGGTTTGTTGTTTAAATTTCCTGAAATACAGAAAGAATCACACAAACAAGCTGAATTTTCCATTAATTAGCTCGTGGAATCAACTAACTTATAAATTGTCAAGGCTGTTTAGCAGAGGTCTTTGGTAAATATCCCTTTCTGCTAGAGGCTATGTGAACACAAAAGACATCTTTCCCTTGGAAGGTTTGTAAGCAAGAACCACCCACACAGTGAAAAGCACAGCACTGACAGTTTGGTGACCGATGTTACTGCAAGTATGACAGAAAGTATTTCCATTAAAAACAGAAGGCAAGGGAAGACTAAGCCCAGAAGCCTGAACTTTGTACAGCTTACCTTTTGTACATCATAGTGAAGTCCACGTATGGCAAACCCCGGAATGTAGTCATACTTCCCAAGCCCTTCTGGATACTAGGAGGACAAACAGCAATAACATCAAGAGATAGAAGCACTGGGTTACCAGCAAAATTACTTCACTTTCTGCTTTGGTTTAGTCCTATTACTCCTCTCACTCTAGGCATAAACTGATCAAGGAACAGGTGCACTTCATCTTGTCCCTTCAACAAAGACAGTGGATGAATGGAAAAAGACATAAAGAATCAGGATCCTCAGAACCAGCTTCTCTCATGACACTTGTGAAAGCCTAACAGATCGACTCAGGCAGTGAGGATGCTTCTAGGGAGCTCCACTCAATGCCTATGTTTGGCACTGCAAAGCCTCTCTGAAAACAAAGATGTTATGAGACAAAAAGGCACAGAGCAGTCACCTACTGCAAAAAGGGCAATAGGTGACTGTAATAAAACTGGGTCATCCACAGTGACTTGTACATGTCAAGTCCCTTGTCAGGCTGTGGTTCATGTGTATCCACCATCTGTGCCTCCAGCCAGCAATTCTGACAGTGCTGTTTCCATAGTTAAGTAAAGGAGATTAGACCTCTTTGGGCTACTGTTCCTTCGCCATATTTGTAAGACCTAGGAATGTAGAGCATGATAAATTATCTCAAAGGAAAACTTTCTGCAAAAAACTGTGAAACAACGTTTACCACAATAAAACAAGTACTTGACATATGTGCAATGTGGCATTTTGCAAGCACATTCAGGATGTTCCAAAGACAGCAGTAAGCTTAATGGAGTGGAAATACTTGACACACCATTACCTTGAATTGTTCTATTAGGATGTCTCTGGCAGTGTTGAAAATCATAGAGTGTAGTAAATTAGAATACTGAGCTAATGTGTAATCATAGTCAAAGCCATAGATCTCAACATCTCCCAGGCTGATCTCGTTGTTAGCATAGATAGCAGCTGGGTTGAGGAGATTGCAGACTCCTGGTGGAAGGAGATCTAAGAGAAGAGAAACAGGAGAGGTTAGAAAAACTGAGAGGATCACTGCAATATCAGCTTTTCACTCTGGACCTGACAGCAGCTGGAAGCACCACACGGCAGCAGCAAAAGAACAGTGTTGCTGTTGCTGAAGGCTGCTGCTGTCAACCGGCTCAGTACTCCCCGTGAAAAAACACACTGTGAAACCTCTGGCTGTGTCTGGTGGTGATGCTAACCACTGTCACAGTAAGGCTGACCTTTTATGTCAGGAAGCCACAAAACAATGTCTCTGGCCTCCATGAAGCAAAGCAGACCCGAGATTTTGAAGTGTCAAATTTCTAGCTCGCAGCAGCTGCAGTTTCAGCAGGCTCAGGAACATGAAAGCTAGCTGCAGTATACTGGCAGAAATCCATGCACCACACACTTAAAACTTGAGCCAGACAAAGAGGTTAACTCTCCCCTTTGAGAAATTTTGATTGTTTCAAATTAGAAACTTTGAGGTTTGCTTCTTAACAGTTTTAGTTTCTCACAAAAGCAGACTGACTTCACAGAGCAATCTTGCAGGCTTTTAAAACTCTTTAACGGGCAGGATAAAACAAGGTTTTGTACAAAACCCAAGGAAATGTCAAAAAAAACCCCACATTAAGCTAAGCTCTTGGAGCACACTGCTGAGAGCAACCAGTTATCTGCTTTCCTCTGATAAACAGCTGTGGAAACAGCTCAGTCCTTGCAGTGTGGTTTGTCACTTCAAAACACAGTCCCTGTTCAGGGTGCTTGTGAATAACACTTTGCTCCCCAGACTGCTGCAAAAAGGGGAGCTAAGTGACCTAACAGTCAAGCTGCCTGTACATCCTTGTGCAGAGCTAGCCCAGAGCATAGAGAGCTGAAGCTGTGCTGTAACAGGAGAGATGGGAACAGGCTCTCCCCAGGCCTCCTGCTCCACAAGAGCTGTCCACTGGAAGATGAAAAAAGAGCAATAAAAATAGTAGGCTGCCTAGCCACATCCATGCTGGGGGACAGAGAGGGGAAGGAGATGTTTCCTCCCTCCTCAAAGATGGGTAATTTTCTCTTTGAAGGACAGGAAAAGTGCATGCATTTCCCAGATCCTACACAGTATCAGCAGCTAGGATATTTTTTCCCTTCCTACATTAAACTTTAAGCAAGAACCTTTGTGCTGGTTCTTCCTTGCTATAAAACCTACTTTCATTTGAATCTAGAATTAAAACAAACAAAAAAATATTGTTAGAAAGAGACATCAGTCATTCTCAATAAAGATTTTGTCTGGAATGATTACAGAATTTAGGTAAAAGTCCAAGGTACATTGTGAGCACTAAGCCAAAGACAGGGCCAAAGAAACAAGAGTCATATACATATGTGGAAATAATTTTGTTTTTTTCCAGAGAAGAGCTACATCACAAAACATACCCATCCCTTCTCTCCTAACTCACTTGCCTTTAGCCTTCAAGTGCAATTCACCAGATCAGCTACAGAGAGGAATGGCTAGAAAAGAAAGCAATATTTTAAGGCAGGAAGGCTGACTTACTGGCTACACAGAAGGAATAAGAGCTCTCTTTCAGTGAGTCTGTTGGTGGCAAAATTCCTGGAAGAGGCTGAAGAGAGTGGACACAAGAGTACTTTCCACTGGGATTTTAAAAGATGGGAAATGTAAATAGGATTCAGATGATAACAACTTTCATACTCTCATCATAAATGCTCTTTGAACCATAAACAGAGCTCCACTTCCTGTCCTCACCTCCAAGAAAACTTGTGGGAATATCTTTTCCTAAGCTTACACTGGGATTTACAGGGTGTTATTTTTCCTCCTCACAAATAAAATGACACAACCCTAACCACACCACAGCGCAAATATGCAGTGCTTTCCTCTTCTAATGAGGAAGAGGAAAATTCTTGCTTCGACACAGAGGTTAAGCTCTTCCTATATTCACCATTCGCTAACAGCTCTCTGACAACGCATTTGATACCTTGAGTGCAGTGCACAATACCATTGCCTGAACTTCATCTCCTCTTTCACAGAATCCATGAGACCCATCCACAACACTCCCCAGCCACAACTTTTGTACAGAGTCAGGAAAATTTCATTATGTAAGGCACATGTATTCTGAGATTCACCAACCACATGAAGCGAGTCTTATCTCTGATCAGCAGCATAAGCAGCAACTGTGCCACAGTATGATTTATGAAGCATATTTAGACCCACTGGGTGAAGTCATACTCCTGCCTGCCAGCCTGAGATGCACAGAGCCTCTCTGCTGTTCTCTGACAGCCTCCCTCCCAGATCGCTTCACCCCACTCATATTTTGTTGCTAACATTACATGCTCTCTAAGCCAAGGGCCGGAAAAAAGATACAGATGCTAAACAAAAGGTTTTGTCCCCACTGCCTCACACACAAAGTGTTCCCTGCACTTGCTTCCTGGAGCACTACACATAGAATCATGAAATCATAGAAGAGTAAGGTTGGAAGGGACCTCAAGGATCATCTAGTTCCAACTCCCTGCCATAGGCAGGGACACCTCCCACTAGTACAAGTTACTCAAGGCCTCCTCTAACCTGGCCTTGACCACCTCCAGGGAGGGAGCAGCCACAACCTCCCTGGGCAACCTGTTCCAGTGCCTCACCACCCTCACTGGAAAGAACTTCCTCCTAACATCTAGTCTAAATCTTCCCTCTGCCAGTTTAAACCCATTGCCCCTTGTCCTGTCATTACAAGACCTTGTCAATAGTCCCTCCCCAGCCTTCCTGTAAGTCCCCTTCAGATACTGGAAGGCTACTATAAGGTCTCCTCAAGGTCTTCTCTTCTCCAGGCTGAAGAGCCCCAACTCTTGTAGCCTGTTCTTACAGGAGAGCTGCTGCAGCCCTCTGACCATCTTCATGGCCCTCCTCTGGACCATCTCCTTGGTGATGATGATGTGACAGGAAACACAGCAAACCGTCTCGCAGCACCTTGCTGACAGCTTGGTCTTCCCGTGCTGTTGTCCTCCCTCTTCAATGTACAGGAGTCTCAAAGGCACTGATCTCATGAAGGGAATGAAAACTCTGAGTTGCAGAGGTCCAGAAACTCTTGTTGCACGTTTGGCTAAGTGTAAATGAAGTTCCACTTGCAGCATCCTCCTCAACAGAGTAGTAGAGTGTCTATCTACTCTTCAAGCTCACACAGCCTCTCTGTAGGTTCAAGCCACTACAGGAAAGAGACAGATGCTTGGAATACAGGCAAGATCAGCGTCAACAGGAGAGTCCAAACACGCCTGGTTTACTGAGCCAGGTTTCAAGAAGTCTAAGGGTTTGTTTGGTTGATTGTAATTTGGTTTGCTTTTCTTTGTGGTTGGTGGTTGGTTTTTGTCAAAGATAACCACCTGGATGATTACCAATACAGAGTTCTTAATCAAATCCTGGGCTGCAGACTTGGGCACTGCTGCTCTCCTGACATGCAGCACGTAGTAATCTGCCAGAGATCTTTGCCTCAGTTTGTGTGGTGATCCTCCAGTGACAAGGGATAACACCCTCCAGAAGTGCGTGCAGGTGCCATTTCCCAGGAATTATAGCTTTTGCTTCACCTCAAATACTGATTGCTGGACAGACATGATAAATTACAGTAAGAAAAAAAAAACAGTTTTGATTATAAAAAAAGCACAATAAACCCATCTGGGCTCTAACTGGAAAGGCAGACAATATCACACGGTCACTGTCTATTCAGCACTTTGCATAGGAAGTATGAGCTAAGGGAGAACCAGCATGTGTACATCTGAGGGGGAAAAAAATTAGCTCTTGCATAGATACAAACCCCTGGAATCTGCATGCTTGCACAATTTGCTTCAGTTTGCAACTTTGACATTTTTAAGAGAAGTGTCTGCATATCCATGGTGCATGATGAAATTCAGCAACAAAGGCAGACCACAAGAATGCATGTTTAATCACATGCATTTTTTACACCTGGGTGTAGATGGCTAGATGCACAACATCTCCCTCCTTTTACCACAACGAGGTCCTGGATAACTATTTAAAATCGAGTGCCTTCATGACAGCACAAGTGCCTCTTCCCAGGCAATAGCCCGCATTGTTATAATGCAATAACATTCAATTTCCAACATGACAGCAGGGATGGAAACAAAAGCTGATAATTAACTGTGAGCAACAGTCAGAGAGTCCAAGTCACCATATGGCCCCCTCCGATGTGAAAAACGCTCTGTTCAGGAGGTGCCAAGCACGTCCAGTGCTTCTCTGAGCTCCCAGGGGTACCAATAGCATCATGCAGGAAATGCTCCTTTTCTCTCAGCCTCAGATCCCTTATGTTAGTGAAGAATAACACATAAGAAAGGCAACTCACACAAACTTCTCACACCCTTTGTACTCCCAGAGGTTCAGCACAGCAGACATTGCACTAACTTCTTTGTTAAGACTAGTAAGGAAAGTAATGGCACTGAGAAGCAGATAGCCACGATCCTCCAAGTACCTTGGGAATCAGAAAGTTCCTTTTGCTCACACCACTTGCTTTGTAAAGGCAAACAGCCGTTTTTCTTCCCTTCCAAGGACATCTTTATCCTTTTGAAGTGTTGTTTTGTACCATTTCCTGCAAACCACTCCAACCAGCCACAGTAGATGCCTCTACCAAGAAGGCAGGGAGAGGGAAATAGTACTTAAAGACCGTTAAATGACAGAGCAACCACGTTAAAAGAGTGCTGAAAACTACTCTGGAGCACTCTGAATTTATGCCTTTATGCCTGAATGTTTTGTGATTTCCCACCAATGAAATCTTCACAAATCAAAAGCAATATTTAAAAATATGTTTCATCCCAAACCAGCACCTTTTTACATACACAAAGGCACTAACCAAATACTGCCACAATAGTTCCTTACAAGAAAAACAAAACAATTATATTTAGGAAGTAGAACTGGGAAGTTAACTGGTCATAGTTCCAGTTCCAGCTGCTAATTGTCATTAGCATTCTCAGCTCAGTCTGCAGATGCCCCAACTCATGAAAGGTGTATTCTCCCTGCAAGTCACAGGACATTCATCATCATAGCACTAGACTCATTTTCTGGTTTGGCAAAGAGTGAGGCCCTTCAACCTTCATGTTTGCTTGAGATTAGCAACACAAGCAGAATCAAAACATGCCCACCTCTGCACCATACCATGTGCAGTGATCACACAGAAGTGTCTTCTTTCTCACTTCCAAATGTAACAGGCACATATTGCTGTCTGCAGCTGCATTATTTAGATGCAAAGGTATCTCCTGATTCACACAAACTAGAAAGAGCAAAGACCACCTCTGAGCTACCCCTGCAGCGTTATCAGTGTCTAACCATGCTTTTTGCTTCCTTAGACGAGTCATACAGAGGTAAGTAGTCAGCAATTATTTTCAAGGCTCCTTTGGAAAGCTGATTAACTGTAGCCATGTTTACAACTTCAAAACATCTAGGAAACCACATGCATGCTTGCTTACACTTGCCTGACAGCTCCACTGAGTTTCAGGTTCCTAGAGTGCAAGACTTCAGACAACGCTTACCAAGAAAGCGTATCAGCCTTCCTTGACACTTCAGATGTCACCAAACCAAAATAGAGTCTTGCTCAACACCATCCTTTTTCACAAATGCAATTATACTTTTCCTTTTAACAGAGGGAAAAAACCAAAACAAAACAAAACACAAAGTGGAAGTAATACTCTCATATTCTCATAGGTAAAGAAATTTGGTCCTGTGAGTCAAAATAGTAAAAGAGAATAGATTCTCCTGATCCAACACTACAGGGAGGTTTTACCTCAGCAGCACCTTTTGTATAGCTATGTTGTGTTATAATTTTTAACACCACACCCAAGTCTGGCAGAATCCAGACACATTTCTACACAGTTTCCAGTGCCTGGGCTTTAGTGACTAAACCCATACCACCACTGAGCCTTACTGCACAGAAGCTCCTGTCCTACACATTCTGTCCTGTACAACTCAGCCAACATTTATCATTGGAATCCCCTCTGAACAAAAATGTGACACTGTTCTATAAATCATGTCCCATTCTGGTTTGAAAACACATAATAGATACTCTTTGCTGAGACCTGTTTCTAAAACCAACGGCAATAACTGACAATATAGGACAAAGGATTTGACAAAAGTGGCATTTCAGAGAAGGATGTAGAAAGTGGCATCACAGGACTCTTTTCAAACACAACAGTGATGAGTATAGAGATGTAAGGATGTTTTCAAATACATACCCCAAGCACAGAGATTAATTTTTGCATCAGTAATCAAGAACAAAGGAACAGACCCATGTCACATTTTGCACAACTCAGTTTGGTTGTCACAGCAATAATTTAAACCAACTGCGACCAACTCTGATTATGCCTCTTCTTGATAAGACTTGAGTAACAGCATGGTTGAAACTTTGGGTTGGGGAGCTATTCTTTGAACAAACAAGAGTCTTCTTATTCAGACATGTCTAACAATGATCTGTGAAGAGTTTAGTCTGTAACATATGGACTGCTTCACCTAGCTTCGTTTTGCATTTAGTCCTGTGCATAGCTCTCCATCTCTACTCTTTGCATCCCCACAAAGCTTACAAACTTCAAAGAATACAAACTTCACAATCTCTCAGAGTAAACCCAACATTTTTCCAAGGGACTGCAACACAGTCTGTTAATTGTTGCTGCAAAATCAACATGGAAAAGAGAAAATAAAGCCTTTGAGTATATTAAGGTCCAAACACCTTCACAGTTCTTCCAAGTTGGAATTCGTTTCAAGTGGTAGGGCTAAAACCACAACTCCGTCTTGAAGCAGGCACTTGACAAGAAGCTAGTCCTCCATCAGCACCCTATACTGCCTTCAACAGCTCAGGCAAAGGAGCTCACTCACATTCTGCAAAAGCAGGAATGCATCAGGCTGAGCACCCAACTGGTCAGCAGCCAGCTCCTTTACATTTGTGAACCATGAAGGATTTCAGAATTACGGTCTAATCTAGTGTACTGGAAGGTAAAGGAAGAATGGCAGAACACGCCAATCTCAAATCAGAGACAGTTCTTCCAGATGCTGCTGGCTGGCTGCTGTCCTTCTCCAAACTCTTAGACAAACACAAGCTAAGGGAGAGCGATTTAACAGCAGACACGAAGTCACACTTCAAGCTCTTTACAATGCTTACCTTCGGCATCCCAGGCACCAAAAAAAAAAAAAAAAAAAAAAGTAGCATGAAAAAGTTCCTGTCCTTATGTCCTGAAATCTATTAATTCACACTTTTAGGAATTGAATACTCCTAAAGTCATTGTTGCTGCCAAAAAGAGTCTTGTTTTACACATGGACAGAATTGGTAATTAGCATGAGTTTCCTCCTCCCTTAACAAGACGTCAAATGTATCTGACAGAGCCAGGTAACTTCATGGTAAGAGGTGCAAAACCACATGCACACACAAGTAAAAGGTGCAACACAAAGCAAGCTCAGGATCAGGAGACAACCTAGCAGCTGTAGAATCAGTCTTCTTCACCCCTACCCTTGTACCAGTAGAGACTTGTAAGCTGGACACCAGACTCCTCTCATCACACCAGTGAACAGGACTATTTGTCCCTGTCTAACCACCATTCTGTATGCCAATCAATGGCAAAAAATGTAACAAACCCTTCATTTAGCCATTTGCTATGATGACATCCACGTCAGGTGTGCCAGTTGTTAAGAATCCCACAGCCTCTCCGCGTGCTGAAACCCTAAGCCCAGCCGAGGGATGTTCACAAAGGGAAGCCCACAATGGGGAGAAGACCAGCGCCAGATTCCAATAGAAATAAAACCCACCCCAGAAGGCTCCGAGCAACGCAGACCTGCAGATGGCATTGCCGGGGAGAAGGTTTCTAAACCTGGCAGCTGCAGGACACATCCCCCGTTCTGCAGCGCGGGGAAAGGCACAAAGATGCACTGGAAAAGCAAGTGACAAGGCCGAGCGCGGCAGGACGTGGCAGCTCCGGCGCCCGAAGGCGGCCCTTACCGTAGACCAGCTTTTTCATCTCGTGGTACCTGGCCCACAAGTAGGTCTTGGTGTCGGCTCCCTCGGGCGGGAGGGGTTGGCTGCCTGCAGCGAGACCAGATTCGGCGCCGCGCCGGGATCTACCGGGGGGAGCCGGGAGGTGGTCTCTGGGCTGACCGTGGCCGCCGTCCCCGGGACACTGGCTGGAGCTGGGGCGGCAGCTTTGGCAGGAGACGGCCACGGCGAGGAGCCGGGGGGCCGTGCTACCGCACCTCCTCAGTGCCGCCATGCCCGGCGCCGCCATGGTCCCGCCAGACGCCGCAGATCTCGGGACTGCCCGCGCACGGCCAGGCTGGTTCGGCTCGGCTTCGCTCGCCGTCACGCCGGCCCTTGGCGGCACCCGCCGGGCAGCCAATCCCCACCGCCCGGTGCGAGGGGGCTGGGCCGCGCTGCGCTTCGCCACGCCTCTACGAGAAGGGGCCGGAGGCGGTGGCGCTGAGCGGCAGCCTGCGAAGGAGGGCTGAGGGCGGTGAAGGTCGGAACAAGTTCCGCTCGCCACACTCCAATACCTCAGTCGGGGGGCGGCCTAAGGGTGGGGTTGGTGGTCCCTGTCTGTAGCCCCGCCCCGGTGCCGGCCCTCGGCCCCGCCCCGGCCAATCAGGCGAGGCGAGCCACCCCGCGCGGAGTCACGTGGGAACTGACCACGTCCTTCCGCTCGGCGGCTGCTGCGGCTCGCTGCCCGCGCGGGAGGTGAGGGGCGCGCTGCATCGATTGGCCGCGGCTCGCGCCGGGCCGGGGAGGAGGGGGCTGAGGCGCCGCCGTGGCTGCCCCCTGCCACGGCTGAGACGCCGAGCCGGTTCCCGGCTGCCCGCTCCTCCCGCCGCCACCAGCATGTCGGGGAGTACGGAGCCCCGCGGCCCTGTGCCTGGGGCTCCTCTCTATCGGGACAGCTTGGTCGCAGTGTGACCGCGATGCGCTGGGGGCCGTTGTGCGTGCCGTCCTGCCTCTCACAGGCCTCCTTGTTTTCTTCCCACGCGAAGGCGCCGATTCCGCCCTGGCCATGCTGGTGAGCAAGAGGTTGAAACGCCTCTTGCAGCTGGTGCCTGGGAAGCAGCGCTTCGGCACGTACCGGTTCCTGCCCTTCTTCTTCCTCCTCGGGGGAGCGATGGAGTGGTTCATGATTAACGTCCGCATTGGCAAGGAGACCTTCTGTAAGTGAGGATCCGCTGATTCCCGGCGGGGCGGCTGTCAACCGCTACCCCTCAGCACCTTCCCGCTTCGCGGCGGTCCCCCGTCGGACCCGGGTCTCATCCGGTACCGTGTGCCACAGCACCACTAGTGGCGAGCACGGCGGAGGCGCTTCCCCGTAAAAGCAGACAGAACTCAGCAGCGTTTGATGGGGGAGTCCTCACCTGGAGGAGAGAAATCAGCAAGTCAGCCTCTTTCTTCAGTGCAGGGTATCACACTCCAGATTCTGCCTCTCTGGCAGAACACACTGGGCAGAAACAAAGTGGATTTAGAATACTAAATTACGCCTTTATTGTATCGAAGACTCACTTAGGGTGGTCAGAATTTAAGTGTAGGTGTGGGTTCATCTCGAATGTAACTTTTAAAAGTTGAAAAAGTACCAAAAAGAGTCATGAAAACTCAGCTGATGGCACTTGGTTTCTAGAAGCTTGGCACTTGGTTTCTAGAAGTTTTATTGTGGCATCATTCCTTTGAAGAAACCTTGCTGGAAATTTTTGTGTACTTCAAGTAAAGGGTCAAGTCTACTGTGCATGAGAATAGTCTCATTTTCATGGGAAAGCTAGTTGAGTGTCTTGCAGAATACAACAGCTTGATACAGTTTTCACAGCTGACAAGCTCATTGCAAATAAATTGCTTCTTTGCTCCTTTCTGAAGACTTGGGTTGCGTTGTTTTCAGTTTCAGATTACTGAGAGATACAGTAATAAAATCAGGTTAGAAATGAAAACACGAGATTTGTGTGGCAGCCACATCTCAACTTAAGCCTTATTTTCCTACAAAGAATTGCTATGCCTAAATGCTACTATACTGCAATGATAATCATTGTGCAGTTTAGCCTTATTGCTACTCCATAGTCCGTCAAAGTGGTAATGTTGAAGACTGATGATGTCTTCTATTGATGGATGTTTAGGGGCATTGGGGTGAGGGGAAGCAGGAAGAACAACTGGCATGACTGACAGTGGGTATAGTGTTTTATTAAAATAGTGTATTATTATTTAGCTGAGCTACTGAAGCTGTGCTGACAATCCTTAGGCATCGATTTTGTGCTTATAATTTAATTTCCCTTTGGCTTCAGCTAGTTTGAGTATTTGTATTTTTAATCACCCTCATGGGAAAGTAGACAAGAAATTACTGTATCGCACTGGAAACTTAGTCTTCCTATAAAACATTTCATCAGGAAGAACTTTAGCCTGGGTGGGAAGGAAAATATGAGCTATTTTTAAGTAGTAATAAGGGTTTGCATTGGCTTGAATTTTCAGCTGCCTGTCAGTCAATATCTGCAAGAGAAAACTGAATTGAAAAGTTTAAAGAGAAGCTTCTTACGTTTCATGCTGTCTTGCACTTGGAAAACACTAATGAGAAAAAAAATCTTTTTCTGGCAGATGATGTTTACCGCAGGAAACGATCGGAAAGACAGTATGCAGCCAGGATGGAAAAAAGGGAATTTTAGCTGAAGCAGTTCAAGGGGACGGTTCTGAATGCTTCAACTGTATTAATACCAAAGAAGCATTACTGCCACACTGATGGCAGGGGAAGGTTTTGTGGATTACAGTTCACCCGGCAGCGACAAGTTTGTGTGATATGCTTGTAGATGCTTTTGGCCATTTTATTCTTTTTCCATCTACTTCATATTTTCAAGCCAAACAGTCACAAAAGTTCATTGTGTTCAGGCCTCTGCCACTTATTTAATGTTTATTTAGTACTTTTAAATAAACTAAACTGAATAAACAGTCTGGCTACTGCTTTTCTTTGCGGCACCATTGCTGTAACAAGGGCAAAGGGAAAGAAATGCAATGTATTGCATACATCTACGCACAGTGCAAACCGACTTTTTGTTAATTTCCTTTGTTCTGACAGAAACTGCTCTGGCAGCTGATTTATTTCCAATGTGGCATGACCGTAGATAAAGAGTACAGACTTACTGCATGGTGTTTAATCAGCCCATGGTGTTTGGAAAGTCATGCGTGGGAACTGCACTCCTAAGTGCTGCAGTACTCAGTGTTGCTACTTCAGCAATGGACTGTGCTGAGGGCTTTGGGGAAAGAAAGTCTGGTGCATTTAGCTGGCAACAGACATGAGCTCAGAAGAATGTGCAATGCTAGTCCCAGCAGGACTTGTGTCTCCCCACAGAAGGGCAAAAGCCAACTGCTGAATCTCAGACTTGTGCACTCCCTGTCATGGTGACGGGGCTCAGGTGTGGGGGAATACACTGGTGGCTATGCACTACTAACTGGTGCAACACTACCAGTGAGGACCGTAGATTGAAGCCATTGTTTTATTTCTGATGTTAGGTGTATATGCTGAGGGCTCCACAGAGAATCTAGTTCTTAAGATCAGCCTTAAACCAGAGGGAGTTCATATTCTCCTGTGCACTCCTAACAGTGTTTTTGCATAGAAGTGTTCACTAAGGACACAGTGGCTGTTGTGAAGATGGTACAGTGAAGCACTCAACTTGCTGTACTTTGTGTTCTGTCTTCCAGGGACTTCATCTGGGGACTAGTGCTACTTGTGTTTTCAGGAGACAAAATGATAGAGAATTAAAGATGTGGCTGTGCTGCTGCATATTTTGACTGGACATTAAATTAATTACCTGGGAAAACCTTTACTTCTGCCTAGAAAGTGTCGAGCTAGGGAAGTACTGAAAAGAAGTTTGGTAAAGAAGGCATGTATGTGCCCAGTCTGTACTCCTCTCTGGCACAGCAGTGCTGTGCACTTTCATCCCAGTTTTTCAAGAACAG
This sequence comes from Eubucco bourcierii, assembly GCA_013396675.1. Classification (NCBI taxonomy): domain Eukaryota; kingdom Metazoa; phylum Chordata; class Aves; order Piciformes; family Ramphastidae; genus Eubucco; species Eubucco bourcierii. Next base: position 632,079 of record VWZE01002973.1, read on the forward strand.
AGAAAAGGAAAACACTCATCTGTTTTCTATTGGTGAATTGTTTTCTGGAGAAAAACTTCCACTGCCTTTCAGTGAAGGCAATGTTTTAACTTTGGACTTAATAGCCAGATGGAAAACTCTACCTGCACTCTGGTTATGGCCAACCCCAGCTCCTTTCAGGAAATGTGCAAAAGTCTGCAGTGGGCAGTAGTGGGATGGTTTGTCCTGAGCAATTTCCTTAAGCTGTTACTGGAAGCTGATGTTTTGCATCAAGAATGAGGATAAGTGACAGTCCTCCCAAAATCATCTGGTGAAAACTGAATTTGGGCACTTTCTGGAGACACTTGCACAGGCTTCGTGAAGGATCCACCATTCTTCAACATTTTTGTCCCAGGCTTTCATCATGCTTCGCTTAACACCTGGGTGGAGCCACACTGGTCAGTGGTTGTGCTGTGCAATTCAGTGTGCTTTTCCTCCATTTCTTCTTTCTCCTGCTGCCTCCTTTAACAGATAAGAATCTGCACAGCCAGTCTTCTGCACTGGACTGCTGACTCTTCTTCATGCAGGAAGGAGTGGCTGTAGATCACCGTGTCTCTGAGGCTCGTCTGAGACTGTAAATCTCTTTATCCAGGATCACCTGTATGATGATCAAATTAGACTTTCTGGAAAATGCAGTAAACAAAAAGGACTATGAGGTTTATTTTACCAATTAGAAATTTTTACATTCATCAATGAATCTGATCCCATTTCTTACTTGATGTCCAAAGTATCCTGCTGCCATTCTGAAACACTGCTCCCATTTAGTGTATCTGCAGTGAAGCGGGGTGTACGTACAGATGTCCTTCAGTATCTTAGACTGAGCAAACCAGACGTGGAGGATGATTTGGTCTCTTCTGCACAACTGCATCAGCCACCATCAAATTTTAGAAAGGTGGAAGTTCTGTAAAGCTGGCAGAATGCACAGGGAGTAAACCTGAGTCCAAGACATGAGTGCAAGTTCATTAGATGTAACACCTACTGGGTTCTTTAAACAGCGCTTTGTACATTTTATGTTCAAGGCACCTTGAAACTCAAGAGGTTGATATAATATTTCTTCCTGTTTGTGGCATTTATTTCTGAGTTCCAATTTTATTGTGTAAAAAATGCTTTTATAGAATCACAGAATGGCAAGGTTGGAAGGGACCTCAAAGATCATCTAGTTCCAACCCTCTGCCATAGGCAGGGACACCTCCCACTAGTACAGGTCACTCAAGGCCTCCTCCAACCTGGCCTTTAACAGCTCCAGAGAGGGAGCAGCCACAACCTCCCTGGGCAACCTGTGCCAGTGTCTCACCACCCTCACTGTAAAGAACTTCCTCCTAACATCCAGTTTCAATGTCCCCTCTGCCAGTTTAAACCCATTGCCCCTTGTCCTGTCATTCCAAGACCTTGTCAATAGTCCCTCCCCAGCCTTCCTGTAGGCCCCCTTCAGATATTGGAAGGCTACTGTAAGCCGTCCTCGAAGCCTTCTTTTCTCAAGGCTGCAGAGCCCCAAGTCACATAGCTTGTCCTTATAGCAGAGCTGCTCCAGCCCTGTGATCATCTTTGTGGTCCTCCTCTGGACCCGAGGTTCAACAGTTTTCTCCATATTACTGTTCTAATTTCCTTTGTTACACAGCTACATAAAAGAGAGTCCTGAAGTGGGGTAGCTTCCAGTACGAAATTAAGGCTTGCTATTTATTTTCAAAAGCAACTGATGCGGGGGCAACTGGGACTGACTGAATCTTATCTCCACTCAGCTTGTTCCCAAGGAGTCACCAAATGTTCAAGGTTTACTTTCAATGCTCCTTCTGGCTCAATTTTCTACCACATTTTTCACTGTTCTACCACTGTTCTCAGCACCCACCTGGCACATCTTGCAATATGCAGGACAATACAAAAAAAGATTCCTTAGCCACACACAAGCACACATGGTCCAAGGGTCTGATAAAATATCTATCAGCAAGAGCCAAAATTATTTAAAATAAGATCCTAACAAAAATCTTGATGGGACGCTAAAACCTGGTTAATCCAAAACACTTTGCAAACTATTTTTATTCAAATTAAAAAGACTCAAGTAAACAAAGTGATGGTACATACATGTTATAAACCTGGTTAGTAGCTTAACCTTCAGGAGTACAAGAGCTAATGAAAAGCCAAGCATGGATTAACCAGGTCCAAAAACATAAGCTGGAAATAAAAAAAAGTCACCAACATCAACATTTTGAATTTTTACACAAACAATAAATTCTCAGGGAAGAGAAAAAATTCCCAGGAAGGGAAGGACTGAGGAAGAGAACAAATAATTACTAGTTGTCTTCAACTGGTTTATGAAAATACCGGCCCTAAATTTATCTATTTTCCACTCTCACAGAAGCCACCCATGTCCCATACATACTTTTATTTTAATATGAAAGTTTTGTTTATGCCAGTACAATGAATGGCAGTGGAAAACAAATGAGGGTTCAAACGTCCACAAAGAGAGAGAAAAAGACAGACAGACAGATTTTTTTTTTCTTCCTTATTTTTCCTTTTTAAACCAGAGTCAGAAAACAGTTTCTTTTGCTGGTTTTGAATTCTAGACTGTAACCATTATAGCCTAAATTTTACTGCAATCAACTGAAATGCCTCCAATATACAGAGACATTATTTTGAAATAAATAAACAAAACTTAAAATAATTGATTAGGGCCAGCCCAGTGGCTTAGTGGTAGTGCTCTGCACTGCCTTGCAGAAGGACCCAGGTTTCATATGCACTTCCAATCTCTTGCTCCTGGGCCAGAGAGAGCAGTGAAAAGTGGGGCTTCAGCTGCTCAGGCAGGAGAGAGCCAGTGCCGCAAGTCTGCTCATCACTGACCTTCAGATAAATTAAACATCTGAGTTATACAGGCTCCAAAGGGAGTTTCATCCAGTCCTCAAAAGAAAATAAATAAAACAATAACTTAACTAGAATCCATCCCAGGTTCTTTGGTGTAATTTTTGTTAATGCTGAGAAGCAGGAGAATCTGGTGGTGTATTAGTACAATCCATGACAGTTCCAAATGCTCAAAAACTAGGATTTGCTGCCCGATTCACTTTACCGCCCCATCTTTGCAGCTAGAAGTTGCAAAGCCTGTGGTAATTTAAACCCATTTGCAGATGCTGCTGTGTATACATGGGGGTGGTCTAAGACTATTCAGTTTCCACTTTAGTAAATAAAATAGGTAACTTACAAAGGCCAGTAAAGAATTTCTGTACCACAGGTGGGCTATTTGTAGAGTTCAAAAACATAACTTTCTTACGTGTTCCTTTGCTTCATTTCCTTCACATCCATTGCACATCTGACCTAAACTGTCCTTAAGTGCCTATTTGTAATTACATATTTTTCCTGTGCAATGACTGGACAATTGCAATAGGAGAGAGACAGAAATTAGCCAGTAAAATTAAGTAGCAGTTCATACTTGCACATGTCACCTCCCTTATCAGTAATGATTTCAACAGCTTAACAGAACCCAAGATATCCAGTATTTGAAGAAAAATATTTAACCTTCTCCCAAATGTACTCAAATGAAAATGTTCTGTCCTATTAAGAATTTAAAAAAACATTTCCACATGAGGAACACCTCTAGCAGTAACATGAAGTGTATCAGTAAATCACTTCTTTTGGACTGAAATGCAGTGACTATATCCCTGCCAACAAATTGTTCAAACTCATATAGCTTTCCCAGTTAATTAATGCAATCCTAAGTATTAATCCTTTTTCTGAAATTAAATGCATGAAAGGATTTAGTTTTAAAGAAATAACTTTACAGGTTAGTTATGAGGACAGGTAAATCTTCAGCAGAAGGCAGTCACAACCTTGAAATTTGGCAAGTCTCTACCTACCTTACTTAGCTAAAAGGAGAGAAAAACGAGCCCAAGCCCTCTGAAGGCTGCACTGAAAGTACTGTTACTCCAATGTACCAGGTATGTTCACCTTACACATACCATACAGTAGCAGTTGACTCTAAAGTTCATCTAAGTGTCAAATTTCTCTCAAATTTTGCATTGCAAAACTTTCATAAGGTGAATTAACACGCTTAAAGAAAGCATACCAAAAATGTCTTCCAATGCCCAATCATTAACAGAATATATGTGAATTTAAAAACATCACCTTACTTCACTAATGTACCACCAACTCAACTTTCCTTCTCTGACTTACCTTCCCAGATCTTAACTGGTTTGAAGCTCTCCATGCCTGTCCCACATGCTGACGACAGATTGCTTAGGGAGGAAGCTTTCCCTTCCCATTGTTCAGTGTTAAGGACATCACAGAACCCTCAAAGCAGGTCACGGCAGATGGAACACTTCACCTTCCAAGGGCACGCTAGCACATGTATTCTGTTAGTGACATAGGATCGTGACAGCCTCAGTTACACAATTCAGTAACTGGACAGGACTGGACAACGTTAGTAGTCAAGATGTCCTTGTCCTGTCCACACCAGCACTTCCATGACTGCTGTGGCCTGCTCAGCTGCCTCAGTATTGACCTGAAATATCATTTTTCGCCAATGTCAATGCACAGCTTACCTTTAGCTTCTTTTGAGAGATCCTCCCTGTTCACACCCAAGAGAGATTTCTGCCGGAAGCACCCAGCACACAAGCACATGTACACACATTCTTCTACAATGTAAACTATGACTAAGTTCACATTCCACTGTATCAACCTGTAAATACTTTGTTTTCTTTTTTTCTTCTTTTATATAAAAACAATGGCATCAGATTCTCAGCAATAAAGTATAAGAAAGATGAATCCTTGACTACACTCAAACCCATTATGAAATCGCCTTTCAAACAAAGGAAACATATGCAAAAATCCGTGTATTTGAGAAAGTCAACTCAATATAACAAAAAGTGAAAGATGCTTATTAAAAGTGTCCTTATATAAAAATGCTCCTGCAATGTACAGTAAAACGCAATACAAATTATTTGTTGGTTCTCTCTTCCCACCCGGTGACTGAAACAGCTCCTGTTCCACAGAGCTCCTTCCGCGGCGGTGCCGAAGGGAGCGGCGGTGAGGCGGCTAAACATGCTCGATGTTGTAGGCCTGGCGGATGTTGAGGGTGTCACGCAGCATCAAGTCTCGCAGGCGCCACAGCGCGTCGGCCATTGTGGTGTGAGCCCCTTTGCTTTTCAGCCAGTGGGAAGGCAGGCGGCTCTCTTGCTCTTTTGATAAGTGGACGTCTCGCCTTCGTGCTGAAAGGGCAAGAAATGGGCCAGTTAGCTACCGGCTTTGGTAGCCACCGCGACCTTTCTAGAGAGAAGCGAATAGAATTCCACAGTAGAACTGTAACTCCTAGTCTTTAAGCTATATAACTGAGCCTTAGATTTACACACCATCAATGGAATTAGCCTGACGTAATATGCAAATTCCTGGTCTGTGGATTTCACACAGAATCACAGAATGCCAGGTTGGAAGTGATCCCAAGAATAATCTGGCTCAACCTTTACCATGAGGGTAGTGGAACACTGGAACGGGTTGCCCAAAGAGGTGGTTGGGGCCCCACCCCTGGAAATGCTCAAAGTGAGGCTCAACGTGGTTCTGGGCAAGCAGATCTAATTAAGGATGCCCTTGCTGATTGCAGAGGGGGTTGGACTGGATGACTTTTAGAGGTCCCTTCCAAACCATGATTCTAGGTGATTCCATGATTTTAGGTGATAGTGTAGTTCAAATAAGATGGCCCAGACCCTTGTTGAGTCTTAAAACTGAGCAGTTTGTTTCTAACAATTACCTGCATGTACACATTTCACGGAGCACGTTTGTTTAGCCTTTTCCCTTAAAAGCACAGAATATTAATGGTTCCAAAGAAGCGTTCTGTCTGACAACGTCCCACTCTCTATCAAAAGCCTTACCTGCAAGGGTCTGGTCCCACTTGCTAATGCTATTTGATTCAGCACTTAGCCCCTCAATGTATTTCAGATAGGCTTCAGAATGAAGAAGCCTCTGTGTCTTTGGTGGAGGGGAGACGAACATGGGAGTTGTGGGCTGCTGCATAACTGGCTGACTTGCTGGGCTCTGGCCAGGATACGGAGGAGGTGCCTGCTGTCCTGGTGGGCCAAGGATTCCTATCTGCAATGACAAAGTGATGGAGAAATCACACTTGAGGGAACTGCAAGGAAGCCACTTCACACCTGCGCATCAGGTCATCCTCATACAACTCAGCTTCAAAACAGGTTAGGAGCAAAGACAAAGTTTCCCTGGAATACACACTTCAGCCAGAGCTACCTGTTGGGGTCACCATATTCATGTGGAACAGAGAACATTGTTCACATTTCTAATCTATGTAAACACACTCTGATTATTATCACCATTTCTCCTCTCTCCAACTAACCCTAACTATTCTTTTTCTTCATGGTTTCTCTAATTTGATCAGAAACCATGTGGTCTGTGAAGCACAGGGGTTATCTCTAAAACACCTAACCCAAACCGACCCTCACCAACTGGACAGCTGAGATACTTTCAGAAAATAAATGCTAACTGCTGTCAGCCAAAAAATTCCAGGCACAAAAAAAAAAAAAAAAAAAAAAATCACAGGCACAGAATTCCTACTACTGTGATTAAGCAGCAGTGCTGAGAACTCTTGACATAGATATCCTGTGGTCTGGAAGAACTCAATGTCATGACATGTACACTTGACTACTTTCTCACTCAACTTCTGGTTTTACTTGCATCTTTTAGCCAAATAACACTTCTCTTTATGACACAAAAATTTAGTCCATAAAACCACAAATGTGATGAACACTTCATGTGTATCAATCACTGATGGTCATCACTTATCCCAGCTGGCAAATTCTGAACTGCCAATGAACATCTGTTTCATCATCAATTTGTGAAATACAGTTCTGCTCTCTCATCAACAAGTGAGAAATGGGCAGTGTCCTTTTTGCACCACCAAAGCGGGCAAAACCTAATTACAGCAATTTAACAGCGGGTTGAAACGATTCCTCTTGGTTTAGGGGGAGGAAAACAGAACAAGACACTGTGTTGATTCTGTTGCCAAAATTATCCCACTGGGCAAAACCTACTTAGCCCAATAAGAATTCAACAAATACAGACACACACCCTGTGTGTAAGGCATTATTAACTGGTTCCACATACCCTGGTGTGCATTTGACTCACATTTACCCTAGGCAAGGCTACACAAATCCCTACATCTCTGTTCAAATGGGAATTGACAGCCTTTGAGCCTAAATAATCATGCAAAAATGACTCACCTGTTGTCCAAAAGGACTTGCTCCAGGTGCTGGAGTGCCTACCATGGGGGCCACATTTTGTCCTATAACACCTATATTCCAAAATATAAAATAATTTGTCTTATTTCAGAGCAGTGAGAAATATCTCTTTGGTCTTCTACAGTAAGAATCCATACTTAGATATATCATTGCTCAGAGTTATTTTAAGTAGATATACAACATTCAAACATCCCACTCTCCCTCAATTAAAAAAAAATTCTTAGAATTCTTTGAATGGGGAAAAAAAAAAAAAGCCAGTATGTCAACTACCAAACACTGGTATGTGGCCTGTAGAAATAATGTAATTAAAGAAATGCAAAGTGGATAGTGGTTTTTATTTTTTTTTCCCCCTCTCAAGTCACTTAGTGATTCTCTGGCTTTGTACTCATAAAACACATCTTTGGCTTGATGTAATCCTGTAATCCTTTAAGAAAGGAAATGCTGATTTGCTTTACCAACATTTACCACTTCCTTGTGTTCAGCCTTATAAAATACATTCCCAGCAAGATGAAATCCAAGCCACTGCACAAACTCTATTAGATCTCACTAACATAAAATGTAACTTCCAGGTTAAGCTTAATAGTTTCACATACGAGACCAATGACCATTTGAAATAAATTTTAGAAAACCAATATTAATATTATTAGTTTTTCTTAATCATATTGAAACTTTTCCAGAAAATGCCCATGTCAGTCTCACATACAAACGTTTACAAATCTAAATGAGAGTCATGCGCTTCTTGATATTTTACATACAGATGCTTTGGGTTGAAAAAATGAAGGTTATGCATGCTGCTGCCTTCCTTGCTGTTTATGCCAGTTCTCATTCACCCAGTGCAAAAGTTGAAAACTAACTGTGCTTGTCCTGAGGGTTTCATTTGCATGCAGATTTCACTGTCAGCGATCAAAAGATGTGCCGCTGCATTTTGTATGCTGAAGCATATTTTCAATGCATTTCCCTTCTGATCATAGCCCCTGTTTTCAATGTGTTTCTACTAACAGCAAGTCAGAAACAGGAAAGAAACAATTAAAACAAGTTATGGAAAGGGGCAGGGAGTTTTGTTTTGGTACAAAGCAAAGAGGTCTGGAGGAGGGTACTTTCCAGCACTGGAGTATGGCTTCACCCTTAGCCAGCCCAGCCCAATTTAGCATCGCTTCATGCATGGTTCTCCGTTCCCAGGCATTATTTTTTTCTCTAACCTCATGGTTTTAAACACCGAACACACAGACCACTTCTCCAGTGGGAAAAACTCCTCGTTGTCATGGATTCATTTCCCAAACATTTGTATGTTGCTGACATGTGCTAAATGCCTCAGTGAGCCAAGGCCAGGCTCAGAGACAGACAACTATTTTCCCACTCCCTCTGTGACATTATGGTGAATCTTAACAGACCAGTGAAGCTGCAAACTGCAAACCTAATATTGAGAGATTTTAATTAAAAAAACAAAGCTAAAAAATAATTTAAAAAATTTTTAGAACTCCACCAAACCAATTTACATAAAGTCTCCACAATGCTTCTGATACACACAGTTGCAAGTGAGGTAGAAGGCAGCAAACAAAACCACTTTTGTCCACAGCTTAACTGCTATGGGATGGGATGTACATATTTCAAATAATAGGCACATGAGTTATCAGAGGTAAAAACTGAAAAGAATCAGCAAAAAACAGGATGAGAGGGAGGGCAAATGAACCTATTTCCCCATAATAGGGACATTTTAGTGGCATTTACACTGAAAAAATGCTTGTTTCATTCAGTCTTTTTTAAATGAAAAAGTATGGCTAAAAGATAACAACTATGTGGTAGACATGCTCTCAAAAATCAACTCTAAATTTGGACACAACAGTATACAGACTTCACTGTTTTCAGTTCCTGTTCTATCAAGAAGTTTCAATCATAACTGTTTTACTGTAACATGTGTCAGTGCCCCAGTGGCCAAGAGGTCTTACATGACCAGGTTCCTTTAAGTGCACTTTGACTACTGACAAACATTAACAAACTGAAAAAGACAAGATCAATACATTCCAGTTATAAGCCCACTTTAAGTAAGGATGAGTGGAAGGATGCTCTTCAAGTGACTTAAGGATACAAGCAGGCTGATTTCAGCTTTTCAGACCTCTGATAAACAAATGCAAAATTGTTAAATTTTTAGCTGGAGCAAAACTACTGCTGAAGCAGTGCCATGTCTCTCCAGTAACCTTTCCCCGCTGATTTACTGGACACGCTGTTCTGTCAAGGTTTTGCATACACCTCATGTGTCCAGCAGTGCACTGTGTGTGCCGCAGCTCAACCAACCTGCAACATTTAGAAACATAAGCCACGACAAAAACAAGGTGCAGATCATTTCCAGAACAACTGGTTAAACAGCAAGTACATGAAAATGAAATAAGGAGCAATGAGGATGACATTCTTACCGGGTGGTGGGATGCCTGGGATGCCTGGCATACCTGGCGGAAGTTGGTGGGGTGGGGGCACCCCTGGGTGAAGTGGCTGCATGCTGCCCATGCTAACAATGCCATCAACTGGGCCCTGCAAAGGTGGCAGCACCGGTGGATAGCCACTTATCATGCCTTGAAGGACACAACAAATTTCAAACATGCATCAATTAACATGCAATATGATCTACACAGTAAAACATGCACTATCCACAAAAGAAAGAAAAAAAAGCACCTTTAGTAGAGCAAGACGCTACTACAATTAGTATCTTGCAAAAAAAAACCAACAAACATTCAAAAAAAAAAGTTACAAATATGAAACACAATATTCCTGATGAATTAGTATTTAGTGTATTTGTATGTTTCTGATGGGGCGACTGATGCTGAATATTCAGTTAACACAAGGAATCAATTCAGCCACAATTCAATGTTACTAACGCAAGCAATTTTAATGCAGCTTAAAGCTCTGCCATCTGCATACGGATTACAAACACAACACTATCTACACAAGCTCCACGTACAGCCCTGCTGCATGGGCTAGCTCAGAGACCAAACTCAGCTGGAACAAAAAAAACCAAAACAAAAACCTACAAGTTTTTCTGCAGTGCATGTGCAAAATTAATACACAAAGGCCCTTAATTGTTTGCATACTTAAAAAGCAACAGCAGTGACAAGGGTGATTTTTATCAAACCATCCACAGTATGAAGCTGACGGCACTGGATGTGCTGGGCTAGAGTGTCTTACACTCACAGCGCTAGACTGAAGTAAAAGGACTTAAGAGGGAGCTCCTGCAGTCCCTCAGTTTCACTGACAGTGATTTCAAGGCGTCTTTATAGGAAAATCAATGACATGAGGAAGACTGTATTGTGCTGATGCTCATCGCTCTACTTTCCTGCATGTGAGGAAGACAACGTAGAGCTTATCCTGGTTTCAGCTCAGGTTTGCTGCTGTCCATGAGGTGAACCTACACAATAGAACTGCAGTCATTAGGTCCTGGAATGTAATTTGCTTGTCTCTTGCTTGTTTTCTAAGATTTTAAACTTAAATGGATGTATTGTCAGGTAATCAAGGAAAGGAGTTGAAAAGGCAATGAAAAGATGAGAGAAGACAGAAGCAGGTCCAGAGAGATGAGGCAAGTTTAGAAATGCAAAATTGCTAAGGATTCTATAGCCTGTTCCAAGACACCACCTACCGAGTCTTTGCCACACTCCCAGTAACTCATACAAGAAACTTTCAGAACAGAGATTTCTGGAATGAGATTGCCTGAAAAAAAGGCTGTCACCATCTCAGAATTGAAACAGATTAAGCAGCTACAAAATACAAACTAGAATATTTTGTTTCTCTAGGAAGAGTTACAACGACGAGAAAACTGAAATTCCTAAAGCTTTTATTTTCTCATTCTTTGCTCCATATAAAGAACTGAACTCCCTTAAACCTTTATTTTGCAGAGGACACTCAGATGGACACTTATTAAAGATGTCTTAGGTACTGTTTCACGTATTGATATTTCTAATGGAAAAAGTAAAAGAAGAAAAAGAAAAGTATCCCTGGAACAAAGGGCTTTCACTGTGGCTACTGTCTGCTACTTCCAATGCACCCCACACTACAATCACCCCTCCAATACCTTTACAGTCACTTCTGAAGCTTTCAAACAACCAAAAGAGCTCCAACAAAACAAACTCCTATCTATCAATCAGGAAAGCTCATCTGTACGTTTACAGATAAAAATACTCATTCAGCTGGTTCTATTAATAGATCTGGCATCAAATCTCCATGAGGAAAAGTTCCTGTAGTTCATTACAATGTCCTAAGAGCAGTTGTTTTCATATCCCACGGATGAGTTACCACTCTGAATTCTAACTAGTAAATATGGGCAAGTGATTTCCAGTGCTTTCAAGTTACTCCTCTCCTACTTTTTACTGTAACAATGTAAGATTAAATATACTTTTTTCCATTTACAAGAAACTGAAGCACTACATGCTAAGAGAAATGCATCTCAGAAGCTGTCAAGTTCTGTAGACCCGTGGGTCAAAAAGAAGTTATGTGAACTTCTGTGATGGAGCTCCCTGAACTAGAGAAAAGTAATCAAATGATGGAGGATGTGAAAGAGGTCTCAACAGAACAAGATACTTCTAAGTAAGACTTGTGGAAACCAAAGGATGGAAGACTGTGTTTTTCAAATGGGACACAAAAGAGCAAGAGTCTAAAAAGATCCACCATCTACTCCAAGAAAGTGAAGTAGAGAGACTTGAATGTCCAACCACTTTAATAAAATGATGGTCTTAAATACAGCTTTGCTTTCAAGTAGGCTGCAACAGGAAGCTGGTATGTGGGGTTTGCAGAAAGCATGTTTTTGGAGGTCTAAGGAAGTGTTCATGTAAGTTTTACTGCCCATCAACATCTACTTCCAAAAACTGGAAAAGTGTCAAATGTCAAAAAACCAAGAGCCAAGAACACACAACCACAAGAGGATGACGTTTCTACATATTCTACACTGGTGTAGGTGACTCACACAAAGAGATCAGCACTGGAGGAGAAGTCTTTTTTTTTTTTCCCCCCCTCCTTAGTATCTGCACAGATAAGTGTACATGGTCACAAACACACACCAACTGCAAACAGTTCAGAGGGAAATTATGGAGAACAAAGTGGAAAAAATCCCAAACCAAAACGCAACTTGGCATAAACATCTACTTTGAAATCTGGAGACCACACAACCAAATGAGGAATGTGCCTTCAGTTTAAGCATCCATGCTGCCAATTTACTGAAAAGGCATTTAGAGAACATGGTGGAAAATGCTTCAGGCTGTCAGCTCTAAATATGGCCACAGCCTGTAAGAGAGGGAAAGAAAGAAAGAAAAAAAAAAGAAAAATGATGAAAAGAAAAATGGAATAATTGGAATGCCTTAAAGCAAAGTTTTAAATTTTCCCCAAACTCCTCCAAATACTCGTTTTTACTCACTCAGTCCTATTTTGACCTTGACTGAAGTGATCCATTTCCTAATAAATGGGAGGTGAAAAATAAACCTATGGGGTCATATGGAATTTATTTGCTTACTGATGTATGGCTGGTTTCCATGTAAGAGTCTCCAGTGAACTACACTGTCTTCAGATCTGATCCCAAAAATACTTAATACAAGGATACTCAAGTTAGATCACACCTTGTAACAAGCACCACACCCAGCTGCAGGGACTTCACAGAAGCATTCTCCAAGCTCAGTTCTGTTCTGGAAAAATCACCTGACAAATCCAGCACTGTTGACATTTAATATTTGTTTCTGTAGTGGTTCTAGATGCTAGTCTGCTCTGCTTACCACTGTATAATTAGAAATGCTGTAGCTTTTGCCTGGACTTAAAATCTGGTCTGGATTCTCACTGCCTCTCACCTTCCTGACAGTAAAAACATAGTAATCTGGCTCCTACTTTACCACTTCCGCTGATGCCATATGCACTCTCTCTCCCCTCTTGCACAGAGCAGGTCTAAACATGAACTCAAAGCAGAGTGAACAAACACAACTGCACACAAACAGAACACAACTACGGCACAAAGAGGGCCCTTTTCCTTGCATTTTCAACAGACTACTGACTACTGGAGCAAGTAATGTGGGGCTACCAGGCTACCACTGCAGTTTCATCTGTTCATTACGAAGAAAGATTGAAGAGGTTGAACTTTTTCTTCTGTAAGGACAAAGTGACCCAAGAAAGTGTTCAGAGTTATGAAGGGGGTTGATATAGTGGATGAGGAAAAAATGGTCATATCTCCTACGTTTTACCTGCAACAGGTGTCAAGTGCTGATTGAGCATTCCCATTGGTGTTGGTGGCGGCACCACCCCCATAAGAGCCCCGACAGGAGTGCCTGCCCGGGGGGAGGAATTCTGCTGCTGTGCTGCTCGCTCTCTCTCCTGCTGCTCAGCAACTTTAGCTGCCCGCTCTGTAAAAGTATTTTAGATTTTCAGTTCTGTTTTGTAACCCAGAATTTCAAAATATTATCTGTTCATTAAAAAAGGACTAGTCAAACACTGGCATAGTTTAGTCAAATATCAAATAGAACAGATGAATCTTTTCATACAGCATATGATTTGATTTCATGTGGCTGCAGCTAAGACTTTTTAGAGAACCTTTTTTTTCCATGAAAAATATTCCACAAAGTTTTATTTTGCTTTAAAAAAAATTAAAATAAATAATAAAATACAATTTTTTAAAAGTCAAAGAACAAAATTTGATAATAACACCAGTGTTACCAACATGAAGCAGCAGTCCAGCACTAGGCTCAGTCTGCACTAGGGAAACATGGCAAAACAGTCTCTCCTTTGCCACCACTGCTTCAGCTGAACCAGCTGCAGCAAATGCCAGCAGCTCTCACTCAGACTTGCTACCAGCTGCTGCAGGAATTGTAGGCATCATGTTTACCAGACATACCCTAAACTAAGAAGCAAACACCAGACAGTAGTGCCAGCCAGTGGCCAGTTTATTCATGGGGTCCCCATGTACTATACTGCTGATGCCGATGAAAAGCAAAGGCAAAGTTAGGAAGCATTTGCCAAGTCTCTCTAGTGTAGATAGGCCCTTAGTGTTTGGAACATAACAAGCAGCAGTTTGGTGGACCAAAAATAATTTTCTGTGCCTCTTTCTATTATTTGCCCCATTTGGTCCCCTTTGAGCTAATTTTGTTTGTTTGTTTTGCTGAAGATGTCTAACTCACATTGTGCTGCTCACTGGAGGTCATGTGTGTCCTTTGTACGATGAATCTGGTCATTATCTCAATCAAGTTTCTCACTGTGACTGCAAGAACAAAAGATCTACTGCAGGAGAATCTGACCAGAGGATAATTTTATATTAAGGAAAGGGCAAAGGGTCATGGGAAGAGAAACAAAAAAAAAAAAAAAAAAAAAAAAAAAAAAAAAAAAAAAAAAAACAACCAAAAAAAAAACAAAAAAAAAAACCAAACAAACCAACAACCAAAATCCAAGCAAACGAAAAAGGAGATACGCTGAATGCCCACTCAAGGTGCTTTGGGGACATGCAAGCTGCTGATTTCTGTACTCTGAACATTGTCTCTGACTGATGCAATGAGGAACAACAAAGAATAAATGAATGCAGCATGCATCTCCAGCAAACCTTACTAACACTGAATGCAAGGCTACAAGTTCTCCTGCAGTTGGTGGAAGACGAAAACTGCCACTAAAACACCAATCTAGGACCTCTGTCAAATGAAGGCTAAGAAGTTCACCAAGGAGATTTAAGTTATGCACCATGCCAATGTTACTCATTTTCTCTAGGATATGACTTCAAGCATCTATCAGCTGTTTCTGCAGCTCCTAGCACTGCTTCCATACACTGAAAAGACCAGTTTCATTTCCAAAGGCACTTCCTTCATTTCACATCTATCACTCCAGGAAGAGACGACGACACACAGATACTCCAAAATTTGGTACAGGCAACTTACATATGATTGAGCACAAAACACACAAGACATGTAAAGGTAGATCCAGAAGTAGAAAAACGACATAATTCTCTTTTGAGCACAGCAAGTATTTGGGAGAAAGATGAAGCAACTGTTCTGCATTTCACCTACTTCTGGTTGGCTAAAAAAGTGGTCAGACAAAAGCAAAAGTTCTTGAGACACTTCAATGAACAAGAAATTTCTGTTAAGCACTCAGCTTCACCAGACTTTAGAGAGCTGTGCTTTGAAGGAGGACTCGACATAGGACAGTACTTGAGTTTGACTTAGCCTCTATTCACGCTGTGAATGCCATGGAACTAAGAGATGAAACACTGCCAAAGGGAGCTGCAGCACATGTACCTTACTACTTCAATACTAAAACAGAATCACTTAGGCCAGGACTTGAGATCATTTAAACAAAATTTCCAATACATCTCAAGAGACAGGAAGAGACCTTTTGCTTTGAACAGAACTTCTCCTTAACACAGGCCTTTACCTCAGTCCCATGCATTATTGTGTTTTATTCTGGGGCGTTCTCACAGTGCAATTAGGCATGCAAGCATTTCCAATGCAGCCTGTTCTTTCCTCAACTACTGTAAAACCCCCAACTATTCCCAAATAAAAATTTCAGTGGCTTAAAATAGATCTAAAACGCAAACCACTTTTCACTAGGACACGGAAAGACATTTATTCAGTGAGGTATTAAACCATGCTTGCTCCCTGCTGCACGTCCACACTGGAGAACATGTGAATTTTGTCTCATCAGTGGAAGATGAGGAGTTTCTCTCCTTTCACACATGGTAAGTAAACACAGTCTGGATACTTTGTAACCCCATCCTAGCCTCTCAAGACCAAATAAAAATAAGTCTAGTTCTGGGCAGACATGAAGCCAGAGAAAAATGCAGCCCAAATCCCAAAGTTTTGGAAATTTTTGAGAAGGAGGATCAGAATGGAAACTATCATTAACACAGTGGAGCAATACTGTTGCTCCCATTAGGCTACAGCTGTGTCTTCCTGCAGAAGTGCAAGATGTGGAGCTGCCCTAAGCTGGGAAGCAATGACTCGTTAGCCAACCTACTGCTTAAGAATTACACTGTAAGGAAGTCTGCCAATAAAAAGAAACCACGTGCACCTCAAGTGTATAAAAGGAGATCACACAGTACTTTCACAAAGAAAGAGCATTGCCATTTCCCTTCACAGCATTCACAATGAAAACTTGCACCCTCCAGAACTGCAGAGGTATTACTGTGAATCCAGGAAGGACTGAGGTGGCTGGGAGTGGGAAGTGATTGTGTGCTAACTTCTAGTTTGAAGATCAAAGCCACCTTTAAGTTATGAACACCTTTTTCCTACCCAAACCAGCATTTTCTTTCAATAAAATTGCAATAGTTGTTAAAAAAAAGGTGGAGTTTTTTTTATATTGGAAGTGTTGACACATTATCAACTAGAGTGACAACAACTATGGATGTTAAACCAATGTATTTTGTTTGGGTAAGGGCTTGCTGTTAAGAATCAGTTGCATTTGATTTTAATCAAATAAAACTGAAACACAATGACCAATATCAGAAGGGAGGGAGATGCAGGGAGAGAGGAAGGTGCGGGAAAGAGGTGAGGAGAAAGAGAAATGAAGAGGTTGAAAGAGAGAGCAAGAGAGAGAGAGAGAGGTCTAAAGTATTTCATGCCTATGAAATATTCTAGGTTTACTTCAGGATATGAATGAAATCTGTCAACAAAGTCAGTTACAACAGTTGATTAATGATGAGATTGAATAATAGGTCACATTTACAGTACCGTAGCAGATTCCATATTCTTCGTTTTAATCTACCAAACCTTTTAGGACTCTAAGTAATGTTAACCAAAGAACTTCTTTATACTTTGCTGTAAACCTTCTTACCTGCTGCTACAGCTCTGAGGAGCTTCTTGTCCAAAATTTTCCCCAGTCTTCCTTTAAGGAAACTTTCACAAACCATTTTCCCAACTGACTTCCAGCCCAGAGGCCTCATGCCCCTTTAATCTGCCCCCATTGCTCTTCTAGTTATTTGCAGCAAAGACATTTAAATCTTCAGCTGTGCACTACAAAACTTAAAACACCTTCTTTGCTCCTCTTCGGTCATCTCTTAACATCAACTTCTCTTTAAGTACATTCAGAACACAAGCACAAATATCTTTATTAAACCTGTCTGTGTAACAGCAATGAATGCATTGAAGGAAAAAAAAAAAAAAAAAAAAAAAAAAAGAAGAAAAGGCAGAAAAGAATTTAGCATCTTAGTTTTTATTTACCTTCATATTCTGCTTTCTTTGTTGCTTCCAAGTTTCTCCATTCAGTTCCTACAAGCCTGCTGAGCTCTCCAAAGGAGTAGTCTGGGTGCTGAGCTTTAATCACAGCCCTCATCTCGCTGCTAAATAAGATGTACCCACTCATGTTGATCTTCCTTTTTGATCCCTCCTTCTTGGTGCTGCCCTTAACAGACTTGGGAGCGGACTGTGAGAAAAAGCAGTTATGACCACAAGTGTAGAAAAGAGAAGCTTTTCAACATACAAAGCTCAAAACTGTAGGAAAGGGGGTTTTAAAACATCCCTGCGTTTCTCTTGAACATATGTGCATAAGGACCATCCAACCTCAGAGGAGCCCTTAAGGAGAGACTGCATCTAGTGATGCATGACAAAACACACACACACACACACTTATGAAAAGCCCACAGGCTAAAAAAAAGAAAGTCACTATGTTCTCATGCTTTTCCACGTAATGCTACCTTAGAGGCTTCAAAAACTTATCAGTGTGACAATACAGAATGCTCACTATTAGCTACAATCATTCCAAACCAAACAAGAAAACTAAGAGAGGTTGAGTAGCAAATAAGTGACTACATGGAAGGCCAGAAGAGAGCAATTGTGCTGTGTCACAGATTTCACCTGTTACACTGTTCAGAAACACTACCAACACAAGTTGAGTGAAACGTTTTATTTGTCATTGCACATTATAGGGAAACGCTTCCACATTTTCTCCTTGGCTTTTGCCACCCCTAGCCTCCCTGGCTCCATCTTCCAGTCCCTAAATAATGTTTTGCCTGCCATACTTCTCTTTCTCTCTAGTGTTCACCCTTCATTATGTGGATAGCCATTTCTCTCCCCAAAACACAAGCTTTATCCGTATTTATCTGTATGACAGGTTCACACCAACACCTGTCTGTATGACAGGTTCACACCAACATTTCTGTGTTGATGGGTAACAGAATTCTGTTTCTTTGCTTTACCCATGATGGGTGCTTCTGTTGACAGCTTCTTGATGTTTCCAGCTATCAAAAATATTAACTTATTTTTGACAAGAACTGAGATAACACAGTTGGAATCCCCTATCTGAAGGCTCCTTCCACCTATATTTGCCACAGGAGGGCACAATTCACCTGTACTCTGATCAATAAGGCCCACAAATGTATCATCATACCAAAAAAAAACCTCAAAAGGTCCTTCTCACATCCCAAATAACAAAATTTCCCACATCTTAAAAAAAGTGTAATTGTTTCCAAATACATAATGGGGAAAAAAAGAAATGGCCTGAAATTCTGGCCACGTTACTACCTTCTACTTGCCACTCTGAACCCACAATGTAATGCTCTTCTCTCAGCTAAAACAAAGCTTCAATAACATGAAGATGCTTAAAAAGTCTTGCTCATCAGTTAAAGCCAGGCACTGGGTAAACTGAGGCATACTCATATGTTATTCCAATCTTCACAGTAGTAATTTTCAGATTGCAATCCACTCTTAAATGTTTTCATTACAAACAAAGACAACACGTGTCTTTTTAAGAGGAAGACTTCTAAGCTGGTCTCTAAGATGGAGGCAATGAAGAAAGCTCTATGCAGATTCTGGGATGATGTCTTCTCAGGAAAGCCCACGATGGTAACCAGAATTGTCAATTCAGAAACAGAAAAGTCTATGGATATATTGGCCTCTTACCATCTGCTTTTAGATAGCTACAAGCTGACCATCTGGTTTTGCTTTCATAGCGTTTGCAACAGTTTTCGATAACAGTTACTTCCTGTAAAAGCTGACCCCTCAGTCTAGAAAGGCAAACAAGCTCCTGAGAAACAGTAAGAATTCTTAAATTGATTCTTGGGGCTTTGGGGGGTTTGTTTGCTTGTTTTGGGGGTTTTTTTTAACATCTCTGACGGTCATTTTTAAATTAATTTTTTTTCCCCACATTTGAGACAGATAAACGCATATTAGGTTTCAGATATGTTAAGAGAAGAAATTAACCAGGACTCCTGTTATGCTTTTCTCTGCCATATTGCTAAGGCAAAAAAATGAGGTAGCACAGCTCTTTCTTTTTCAGTTTTAATTTGATTCACAGCAAACTGCAGCAGGAGAGTATCATCCACCTATTTGTCAAGCCCCACAATACCATGTATTCACTTGTCTTGATTCCTTTATCTTAGGTGTAGTAAGAGTTTCTTTGTGATCAGGAGGGAAAAAAAATGTTTAAAAGTTCTAGAGATTAACAGCTGTCAAAGTAAATTCCATACAGTTAAGACAATGGGAAGCAAACACATATCTTTTATCTAGGAACTTTCTTTACAAGGACACTTTTCACTTGGGACATAAACAGAACAGAGTACTTGGAGAATAAAGTTTATGCTGTAAGTTAGTTCTCTCTCCACCAGAGTTAAGCTGAGTTATGAATATTAGTTCAGACTTGACTCTTCCCCAATCAGTAATGTGAGGAATCTATCACGGTACTTGAGTATCATCTTTCACATCTTAGCATGTATTGCTATTGATCCTTTTCAGTTGTACTTTTTTATTGGGTTTTGGTATGGTGTTTTTTTGGGAAGGGTGGGCTGGGGTTTTTTCAGTGGTGGTGGTTTTTTGGGTTTTGTTTGTTTGTTTTTCCACTTCGAGTTCCACTTCAAGTTTTAAATTTCAGAGTTCACATCTTTCTAAAAGTAATACACATGTATTGGATATATGCACTGAGCCTGAGTTCTTATCAGCTATCCAGAAAGCTTTGCAAGATGACCACGTTTCAAATAATAAAATTTTTTTAAAAAACAAACCAAACAATAAAAAAAAAAAACCAAAATCCCACAAACCCAAATACACAACCAACAAAACCTCCAACAAAACAAAACAAACAAACAAAAAAAAACAAAACAACTTTGAACTGTACTTTTTTATGAGATAGTATATATTAGTATTTAAATAAAACTTCTCAGGGCAATCTGAAGAGAACACAGCTATGTAGAAAGACAAAAAGCAAAGAGATATCAAAAGACAGTGATTGCTGCAGAAAGCAGTCTGACATGTCCAATGATCCCTACTAAACTGTTTTCGGAAGCTGCCACGCTTAACAATGGGAATATTCTGATTTATTTATGTTACCTTTCCCATCCCAAAGCACTACATTAGTTGGTTAAAGCTGGTAACATGTTTTATGTTTGTAACACTCTGCAGATTTTTTTCATGCTACTTATGAAAACTGACACCTGAAAACAAAAGCAGCGAGACAACCACACACGGGTAACACACTTGGTCTGCCTCTGGCAGAAATCGCAACCACACCAGGCTAAAGTTCTCCATTTCATCAGCTCTCTTTTATGACATCCAAGTACAGTGATTTCTATACAGAGGTCACATCCTTGCTTCAACTACCAATAAGGGTGTCACCTCACTGTAAATATAATGCAGCAGAAATCCATCTTGCTGGTTACAAAAGCGTCTGAAGCTCCCTCCTGTTGCCAGCAGGTCATTCCCATTGTCTCTTTAATGCTGGCATTAGCTTGGATGTGGCAATGCAATCAGACAGATGAAGGGTGTCATCCAGTTGTAAGACAACTTTTTTAGGCTAGGTTAATTTCCGTTGAAGCAGTTCCTCACCCTGCTTCAATGCTCAGTTACATAAGGACCAGCGCTTGTGTAAGAAACACAGCAAGAGAGGGAAGGGGATCCAAAGTCCCCATTTAAGCAGCAGCACTGACTCATGCTGCATTCAGACAGCACAGAATTACACACAATTCCTCTTTTACTTCCTACCCATTTATCAAGCAGGTTAATACTAAAGCTTCTAGGACACCAAGTTCTTCAAATTTTCAACAAGTTCTTACTTCCAAGGAAGAATGGTAACTCAGTACTACAGAAGTGATTTCTTTTTCCTTTGAGTATGATGTACAGCATTTTCCATAACTGTACCAAAACTCTAACACCCAAAATGCCAAATATTTTCTAAATTTAAGGAAATAGGTGTTAGGTAAATTGAGAATTGCAATTAAACCTTTATATTCCATTTTTTATGTAATATAATGACTTGATACTCCTGAAGATCATGGTATTCAGGAATATCATGGGTATCATGGAAAATCTATTAATAAGAAGTAATGTTAACATATGATATAAAAGTGTTCCCCAGATTTTCCTCTAGTGAATGATTTCCTTTAAAAACATTTTAATGGACTTCAATATTATGACCTCAATATCGTATTGGATGTGCCAAAACTGTTGTGCAATTTATTCCATAGGCCTGTAAACTGAAGTTTGTCTCTTCGGTGTATATGACAAAATGTTACTGGCTTTTAGTTTATTTGGGTTAGGGAAAGAATGTGAAATACCAAGGTTTAAAGATTTCTCAAGGAAGATTCTTACCTGTGGTGGAGTGTAAGGCATTATATCCAAATCACTAGCTAACGGGGTCTGAAGCTGAGGCAGAGAAGGTGTTTCAGTCATATCACCTTCCTCTTCTCCCATCTCTTCCATGTCCTCATCACCTCCTTCCAATTCAGCAAATTTTGCTTCAAGTTGCTGAATTTTCTTTTCCAGTAGTGGAGATGGTTCCTTCTGAGGAACTATGGGTTTTCTGCACGGTGGAAGATGACAAAAAACAAATGAGAATACACTCATATTTCAGAAGAGAAAAGATCAGGCAGTTAACACCACATTTCCTTAGATTTTACATTTTACTTATTATTTTAATTAATATCAATGTTCAGGAACTGGAAAACTGTTACCTATAATGGGTATTTCAACAAATGCCAAAATTCACCAATCTGATAACGTAACAACTCTTCCTGACGTCAAAAGGAAAAGAAAGGATACACTGGTATTAAAACCACAAAAAGACTGATGTCACTTGGACTTCTTTCCAAAAGTGTGGTTGGTCAAAATACATCTTCTACAGCTAGGTCTTTTAAATATGTACTGTGTCTGGCTGGGAAGAAGTTAATCTTCTGCACAGTATCCCCTGTGGTACTGCATTTTAAATCTGTGACAACAGCGTTGATTACACATGGATGTAGTTACTGCTGAACAGTGCTGGCACATGGCTAAGGCCTTCTTCTTGCTCTCCACCCCCAGCAAGCAGGTTGAGGATTGGCAATAAATTGGGAGGGCAGACAATCATAGCAGCTAGGCCAAACTGACCCAAAGGCTATTCCACACCATGAAAGCATGCTCAGCACTACAGGGAAAAGAAGGAGGAAGAGAGGGGTAGTGGAGGTTATGGCAGTTGTCTTTCCAGGTAACCATGCTGAGGCCTGGCTCTCCAGGATACAGACATCTGCCTGCCCTTTGGAAGTAGTGAAGGTATTCCTTATTTTGCTGCACACGCAGAGCTGAGTTTCAATTAATAAACTGTCTTTATCTTGACCAAGGTGTTTTTACCTAAAATAGTATATTTCATCATCTACAACTTTTGCAGAGAGTGAGAACCTCTTCAGCCCTTTAAACTTCTTCATCTGCTTGTCACTTTCATTGTAGCGGCTCTCACAAAGGAAAACATCATTTTCAGAGATTTCTGTTGGTCTGCAGGAGAGGAAGTCTTTGAAGGACAGAACCACACACTTTCCTGCAGAAATGAAAGAGGTGGGTAAGAAGGCAGCCACGCTCACAGACATTTTACAAGAAATGTGGAAAGTTAAATGGAATCTGTAGGATTCTCAGTATTTGTGCAGCCACAAACACACCAATTGATAGCCCCATGAAATACCACCACCCACAGGAAACCTACATGAAACTTAATACAGTTTTGGGACGGTTTTAAAGAAGAAAACCTGCAAAATAACAAAAGCTCATGACCCCTAGTCAGTTAACTATATGCATAGCATCCTGACTACATAACACAATCATCAGCTTATGCAACAAAGCAAATTTCAAACTCCTTTTGGACCAACTCTTCAGGTAACACATATTGGAATAGTGATTTCTGCTCTCTGGCTGCACACTATGTTCACTTTGATGTTACACACCTAATTCCTGTAACAAAGTTTCCTTGTAGTGAAAAATCTCATGGACTCAGTATGGAAAAGACATGCTTGGAATCAAGCCTACACATAGAATCATAGAATGGCAAGGTTTGAAGTGACCTCAAGGATCATCTAGTTCCAACCCCCTGCCATAGGCAGGTACACCTCCCACTAGTACACGTTATGCAAGGCCTCATCCAACCTGGCCTTGAACACCTCCAGGGAGGGAGCAGCCACAACCTCCCTGGACAACCTGTTCCAGTGCCTCACCACCCTCACTGTAAAGCTAGCTACAGATCACTTCGGATTGTATAGGCAAAGAAAATGAGTGTTTGCTAGATTGCAAGATGTTAGCAATTACCCAAAATGCAAGTCATTGGGCAGGTCTCCTCCAAGTTACTCAAAAACACTTCCTTCTTGTAGAACATTTTGGTCGGTTCATGTTCAGTTTCTTCAGGATGTATAAAGATTGGACCAAAGAAATACGCAGCTCCATCTCGTACCCACATCTTTTCAATTCTGCAAAGAAAAATCAAATCACTGACATAAATGGAAGGTCACCACTCCAACATGAGACAGCTGGACACGCTGTTCAAGACAATTGTGAATGAAAAATGACTATATCACCTTTTCATTAGGTGGCTAAACCTCTACCTCAACCTAGTAAGAGCTTGTAATATTTAGCTTCTTTTAAAAGACTTTCCCCCTGCCACCACTCTCTTTAATACTTTTTGTAAAAAGCCCATCATTCACCCAAGTTACTTTTATAGACACAAAGAGTAAGTACAGAAGTTGCACCTACCTTCCTACTCGAGGTCGCACTAACCCATGTGATTTTATGAAGACACAATCCCCAACCTTAAGCCACATATCATTGTAGCAGAGCTGTTCGAAGTAATGGCAACCAGGTTCTCCATTGGACATTTCTACTGGGACATCTTCTTTCTCCTGCAGAAGAACATCCAGTTAAAACTTGCAAAAGAAAAAAGGAAAATTAAATACATAAATAAAGATGTCAGGGGCAAGTAAACAACTTGGTTCTGTCTTTACGTCACAGGTAAATGATAAAGCAGAGCTGTACATGTGAAAGTGAGTGGTCTTGAAATTCAGAAATGAATAGCAAAGCCAAAGATCCTCTCCATGGATGCTGCAAGCTTTCTCATTTCACAAAGCTGTAATTTTGCCAGAACAGTAATTTACAGGTTCTTGTTCTTGCTCTTCTACTGCTTCAAAGTTAACTAAGCCTAGTCAAGTACTGTCAGCTTGTTTTGGTTTGTTTTAAAGCACACCAACATGCTTTAGAGGCAAGAACTGAGTATGTGGGTAAGTTTAAACACACAGGAAGCTAGTAGTTTGGTTCTGGTGTATAATAGGAACAGTCCACGTATTGCTTGCAAATTTACAGCACCTGCCCTATCTAATTTCTTGTTTTCTAATCAAAATTCAGGTTGTACTTCATTAGACCTTCCAATCTAGGATTTTGAAAAACATAAGCTACCTTCAAGATGTGGAAAGAAAACACCTTTTAAGTTTCTTGGCAGAATTTATTATTTTGTTATGATGTTAATGAGTAATTATACTAAGTTTCTGACTAAAGCTGACAAGGAACATGTTGGGAAGTCAGTTCTAAGGTTCTGTTAGAGAACTCAGTGTAAAATTAGATCTATTTTATGGTGTTTATTTCTTATGGTTCTAAATTTATGTTAGATAAAGTTAATTTATTTTTATTGAATTTACTACATTTATTTAAAATGTGTTTACTATTCTGAATACAATAAAATAAACCATTTTATTCATTATGTTGGATAGCAATATTCCTTAGTGTTTTGGCAATGAAGTGCTATCAACCATAATCTGGAGAAAAGAAGGCTTTGAGGAGACCTTATAGTAGCCTTCCAGTATCTGAAGGGAACCTACAGGAAGGCTGGGGAGGGATTATTTACAAGGTCTTGCAATGACAGGACAAGGGGCAATGGGCTTAAACTGGCAGAGGGGAGATTTAAACTGGGTATTAGGAAGAAGTTCTTTACAGTGAGGGTGGTGAGGCACTGGAACAGGTTGCCCAGGGAGGTTGTGGCTGCTCCCTCCCTGGAGGTGTTCAGGGCCAGGCTGGACAAGGTCTTGAGTGACCTGTGCTAGTGGGAGGGGTCCCTGCCTATGGCAGGGGGGTGGAACTAGATGATCTTTGATGTCCCTTTCAACCTTACCATTCTAGAATTCTATAAATAACTAACAACAAAATACTAAGTATTACTTACTGCTGCCTGGCTACTGACTATTTTACTGAAATACTACATAATAAAGCATTTCAACACTGCCATGAACTAAAATGAGTTGTAGTTCTACTGATTATTTAGGCTTAAAGCAAGCATTGAAGTGCAATCTTCTTTTCTGAAATGGTAAAAAAATCCCACTGAAACACAACTCCTTCATCTGATCACAAGAAAGCATTTATAGAATGCAGCAAATCTGTGCACAGTTTGGTTCCAGTTCAGTCTACTAAAATTCTGTACTTATTTACAAACCTGTATAAGACAATCTATAATGGAAACATTGTTTATTTATACTTTATTGTGTCATGAGGGTTCTTGTTTTGTCATTTGTTTCAACCTCAAACAATGTTCTACTTGTTACCTTTCATACCTTTTCAAGATGAAGGATGCTTTCCCCCACCTTACTATCCTCCAATGTTTCAGC
This sequence comes from Eubucco bourcierii, assembly GCA_013396675.1. NCBI lineage: Eukaryota > Metazoa > Chordata > Aves > Piciformes > Ramphastidae > Eubucco > Eubucco bourcierii. Next base: position 658,128 of record VWZE01002973.1, read on the forward strand.
ATGTTTCTCCTCCTCTATTTTGTCTGTATTAGCAAACACAGAAGCAACACGGACCACAGGTAGGGGTACATCTCGTGGTACAAATCTTACAGAGCTCACAGGCATAGTCCAGAGTTTAATCTTTTTGAAAGATTTTGTCTTTGCAGAATAACGTGACTCACAGACATACACATCCTCATCTCTGAAGTTTTCAGGACATAATTTAAAATATTCCTGCAATAAATAAATAAATAGTCAGCAATACACACACATCCTCCACAGACACACAGTGAACTCCCCCTCATAGATCCTATGTTCCTGTTAAAAACACTTTTAGACTAATGAAGCCTTTCTACTGAGTTCAAGTTGAACATCTAAGTTACATTAAAAATGAAAAGCAAACAGCAATAAATCCCATCCTTAGAGGAGGAGCTGAATTCAGTACAGGTTGTCACATGATAAAAGTTAGGTTTTATCTGCTTACCAAAACAGTGCATTAAAAAGTCCAAGATCTGCACTTAATACCACCTTTACATTTCTGAGTTTTGACTTGGAAAGAGGACATAATCACCAATTTGGAGTAGGATGTAACTCCATGCTCATTTGTATGTGACCCTTGCACCCATTCATGTGTCAGCAGCTGTAGTGTTTTGTTTCATACAAACACACTACCTTAAAAAAAGAGACAGGTATCTTGCAAACAAGCCAAAAACTCTCAGCACAAGGATGACATGGAATCAAACTTGAGACAGAGATGGAAGTCCTCTTACTAAGCCATTCCAGCCCCCTCTATATCAAATCTAAATCTGCATGCTTATGTGGGAACCTTTAAGTAATTATCTACAATTTCTCTGCTACATGTTCTGAAAAATAAGTTAGTTGATTAACTATTGACCACAGGATTCCACAAATTAGCCAGCACCAAGAAGCACCATTACATGGGTGAACTACATAACTCAAGAAGCAAGTGAAGAATACAAACAGTGCTTTTATTTAAATATTAGCAGAATGTCTATGAGGCCAAGAAAACAGCACAGAAGGTAGTATCTGCTTACAAATTAGTCTGAATAGTCTCTCACCTTGACAAACATGACCACACATTTGCCTAAAATTTTGTTAACAGGAACTTTATTGTAGTAGTCACTTTTAAAAACCTCTTTCTCCAAGAATTTTCGTGTTGCAAGATGAAATGTTTCATTAGGTCGATAAAACCAACAGCCATAGAGCCATTTCTCTCCTTGAAAAACAAAAAGAGAGGGAAAAAAAATTAAGTTGCATATTTTCTAGTGCATGAGCAAGAATAAACAACTGTAGATTGATTAATGAAACAGCTATGTAGTCATTTATACAGAAAGTAAGCTGTTTCAAACAGGGCAAGATTCCTTAACTGTTTCAGCTAAGGAAAACTAGGTTGCTTTTAAAGCCTGCCCATTGTTCTTTTCCCCATAGAACCTGACTTCTCAAAATAAAGAAGGAAAGAGTTCTCATTCATAAATCTTGATTTTCAGGCCTTGAAATGGTATCAAAGTCAATACAACGATAACCAGATTATTTGAAGAATTGCTTCTTCTGTGTTATGCTGTGACAAATGCAAGCTGCTAGCAATGATTTATAAAGAAGTTACAACAATGAACTATTTTTCTAAATCAAAGAATATGTGTCAACTGAATCAGAATAAAAAGTACTATTCACTTTTTCCATCACAGACAAAGGAACGCTTCAAGAAACATCCAACTGAAGATCCCTCTGCTCAAACACACTGCATCCAACTGAGTGAGCAGGACAGGATACTAAGGAGAATGCCTTTGATCTTGGCCACTCTCTGTAACTAAACTCACCCCTACAGTCCTTGCATTAGGGATGTTAGAGAGCTATTCTCTTTATCTGGCTATTATTTGCTGTTATTCCCTTTACTACTTGGTTTAGGCCCACTGCACACAAACTTAACATCAGCAGGTTCAAAAACGGGTGAGACATCTGCCTGCATAAGCTCCTGGAAAAGCCAGAAGGCTCATGACCCACTGCATTAAACAGACACTTTCATGTGTTTTAATTTGATTTATCAATGTCAATCAGCCAGTACTGCTGGATTTGTTAAACAGCATTTCTGCATTCACTTTATCTACTCAATTCCATGATTTTGCAAACCTTAATTATAACCTGCCTTGCATTTCTTTGCTCTAATTTTAAGTCACAGTCTTTTCAATCTGTCCTTGTAATACATCCATTCTATCTATTTAAAATCATTTAAAAAAGCCAAAATGGTTAACTCCACTATAACCCACTGTAGTTCTCAGCAGCTGTGGTCTCCAGGATTGCTAAGGGTACACCATGCTTATCTGATACTCTTGCCACATCTCTAGCGTTCCTGACACTTAAAGAGAAGTACCTGCTGCAAACACAAGGGATCAGTGATGAAGAAAAAAAAAACAAACAGTGATTGCAATGACTCAATATGGCTTCAGAAAAGCAAGATTCACCTCAATTCTGAAATTTAATGATAAGTTCTTAAATCAAGTTGTTCTGTGGTACTTTTGCACTTAAAACACGCACAACTTTGGTTCAGATTTCTCAGCACAAAAAAAACCAAAACAAAAAAAACACAACCATCTGTTCTGTCCCTAAATTATCAAGGGCCCATCCCACTTAGACGAGCCAGTTCTCTGGGATGCTTACAACTATGTGGGCTGGTAGAGATGGACAACAAAAAAGCATGTGCTGATCTAAGAATCTTCTATTTGTAATATTCTTTGGCCCAACGCAACTAAGAAACAAGAAAAATACTCATCAGATCACACGTACTTCTGCAACTAAAATAAACAGCATCTACACAGAAGGTGCTCAAACTGGAAGATTAAACAGTAATAAGAAGTTTCATCATGTTGTTTTCTTATAGCAGACACATCCTTACCAGCTGAATCTTCCCACAGCCTCTCAATACAGACTATGTGAGGCTGTAAATTGGCTTCAGCAGGCTCCACATATACATAATCTCCTACATGGTACATGCTGTTCCTGAAGCTGCAGTCCTGGCTGTAGGTTCGGTGCAAGCTTGACAGTCCAGCAGATCCAGAAGAATCTTCACTCTTTTCAGCTTCTTATTCAAGGAGGAAAAATAAGGTGTTATTAATGGGCATTTTGACATAAGCCAAGATTTCTGATGGGGATGCTCTCATCCTCTGCTGAGTGCAGAAGTACTACATGATACCTGATACAACCCTCTGTCACTGACTTCCAGTGTGAAGGAGGGTTTAAGTGTGTTTTGTGCTGCTAGCCTTTCTGCTACTGGTGTTGCTGAAGGTTGGCTTTCCCTTCTTCAGCTGCGTTTCACCTGAGCCCTCCCTGTGAGTGAAGAGCAACTCAGTAACAGCACTGTGCTCAGAAGCTTTCAGAAAGGTATGTTTTTGTTTCTTTGGGGGTTTTAGCTTTCCAAGGAAGACAGAAAAAGGGTATCATAGGTGTTGTCGCCTTACAATACTGAGCCTGACTGGAGCAATCAGATTTTACTGCTGCTGACATCTTCGTACATGTGGCAAGATGAACCATGTTAAGACGACAATTCAAGGACAAAATGCTAACAGCTCTGGTCCTGTCTGTGGAAAGGAGCAATTACATAGCTTTATTTATTTCCCTAGGCATGCTCCACAATGATTATATGGACAGTAACAGCCATTTCTTTAGTAGTGTTAAGATCATAGACAACACCATCAGGACCTCAAGAAATCAGTATTTGTCAAAAAGGAAATGACTAGAAGGCTAACTGGAACACTCACTGTGAAGTTTATTGCCAGCAGAAAGCTATAGTAAAAATCTATTGCTTTCTTTTATAGTGCCCTTGAAATAAGACTCCTGGTATCCCAATGTATTCTGAGTAATGAGTTTACAGGTTGGCATCTACCTGCAACTCCTGCTTAAAAGCTGTCTGGTCTGCCTAACAGGATCAAATAAAATAACTTCAAATTACAAAACTCTGGGTAGACAACCAGACTATTAAGGTCCCTTCAGAAGATGAAGTTGGAGCAACAGCAGAGTATACATCATATAGGTACAATTTTCAATTAATACATTTAAAAATCAATGAAAAGTAATTACCTCTCTTCTCCTCTTCTCTTTTGAGCTTATCTTCCTCTATTTCTTTGGGCAGTTTTTCCTTCTTTTCCTTTTCTACATCATTGTGAAGATGTTTGGTGGTATAGCTGAGAGCAGGTGAAAGGAGAATCTCTCCATTCTTACAAAGTTCATCTCGAATTTTAATGAAGAACTGCTGAAGTTCAACTGCATCCTCATAAATCTCTGAATCAGTCCTGTACAAACACATGTAAAACAGGACAGGAACAGTTTGTGCAAGAGTCACACAGGATTCTGAACACATACTCACCAGTCACCACATTCATGACAAAACTAAAGCTTCTACCAATACATTTCTGTGCTTACTCATAATAAGCAGCAGACAGTGAAGTCTGAAAACTTAAGTAATAACAGATTATTAACAAAACGGACTTATTTCAATTACCCATACTCCTTTCAGCAGATGTTTTTTACCTCCTCTCCTTCAAAGTCAATATCTCACCTGCAAGTTTCAAGTGTTCATAGTTTCTACACGCTATTACCATAACTCATACAAGTGCAACTGCTCCAGAGAGTCAAGCAGTTGGTGAATGGTTCCTCCTGTTCATTTCTTTTACTTGAAAATTAGCACAAACCAGGTTTTCAGGAGGTGTGCCCTTGGAAGATTAATAGCAAACTTATGACCAAAAAAACTAACCTCTTGGTTTTAATCAAAACCATACGTTCCACTAAAGACCTGATAGAGCTTTTGAGATTTAGTCTTCCAAATGCTCATATCAAGGAAAACAAAATCCCTAAAAACCTTCGGCTTTTGTCTAACATACAACATACAAAACCCATTCGACAAGATGAAGATACCTGAACAACTCTGGTTTCACTCACCTGTTCATTCTTCTTGCCCTCTCCAAGACCTCAAACATATTCTCCTGGAACAAGTCCAGTCTCCTATAGCGATTATTTTCAACATTTTTTCGAATAATGTCAAAAGTCAGAGGAGGTTTATTTGGGAAGCTGGGATCAACAGCAGGAATCTCAGCTAAGGAGTCACTGTAGCACCTGCCCTCATCGTCTTGGTGGCTCATAACAGATACAAAAAGGTTATGTATAAGTTCCTGTATTAGCAAAGTGACATTGGGCACATGAGAATCCTCATCTCCTTCTATTTCTCTCCGAGTTTCAAGCAAAACTTTATGCAGGACCAGAGCATCTTTGTAAATCAAAGATTCCGGCTCATTATACGTGCAAGCATTATTGAACATCATTACAAAGTCCTCTACCATGGAATCGATGTCCTGGTATTTATTTGCCATCATATGGCTTCTGATCTTTTCCATGTCAACAGGTTTTTTTATGGTTACATAATAGTCAGGAAGTTCAGACCGAGAGGGTAGCCTCAGGAAGATGGCGCTCAGCCGCCTGCCTCGCTTATCTGTGTAATTTTTAACTGCTTCATACACTTCGTTCAGTTTCTGCTGCATTGGAGTCATGTATTTCGATTTCTTAGGAGAGATACCACTTTTTCTACCTAAGCAGACAAAAACAACAAACAAGGAAGAAAAAAAAAAAAAGAAATCATTACAAAACCAGAGCTTGAACATTGCTTTGTCCATTTCCTTTCCACTGGAGAACTGCTTGTTGAAGAACCACTTTGAGCAAAAGACTCACAACATGATGCCCATTCCAAGTTGCAGCTTCCTTTATTTTTATAATTGTAGGAGTTGTTCTGTTTTAAACTTTGGTTTTGTCAAGCACAGAATCACATTATTATGTGGTCCACCCGCTGTAGGTCTCTTAAGGTGTTTTAAGCATAGAAAACACCTTTTTCTACCTAATTAATAACTCCACTAAACTCAGTTTAGTCATACTAACTCTATGTGAACTATTAAAAATACACTCATCACTAACATTAAGCTTTCTAAATACTAGCAGGTACCTTTACAACAGGTTTATGCCAAATTTGAGAGGACTACTAAAAGGTAAAATGTAAAATAAAGCCTCCTATGGGATTATCAGATGAGCTTTTTGGTCAGTTCAGGAGCTCTCTAACTGTACTGCATAGTCTGCCTGCAAATTCTCTACTTGGTGCCTTACCAAAGAGCTGCACATTTCTATTTTCAAGAGAGCTGTGTGCAGTTATTTCTTTTAAACCCTTCTGTGCGATGTTCTCCATCTCAGTTTGTCAAGTTCTGAACAAATATTAAGGGAACGTAAGATTTGAGCAGCAAATCTACTTGTAAAGGCAACACAGGAATAGACATTGTTGTAAGTTTTGTTTCTGTTCATGGTTTCCAGTCATTTTCCGAATAAAACTCATATTTCTTTTAGCATTTTGTGAAAATCCCAGACATTTGACCAGAGAAATTAAGAGCTTTACTCAGTTTGAGAAGCACCATATCTGTCAGCATTCCCCTTCGCACACATGAAGTGTGCTAACCAAGTGTTATGGAGCACATAATACAGCATCTAACATTTGGATAGCACCACATGACAAAATGTCAGTCACTCCAACTATTTCTAAGTTTTCTTTAAGTTACTTTTCCTAGGAAATACTATGCACAATAACTACACTCTATGATAAGAACATTTACACACACCGCTGCTGTCATGCCTTTGAAAAGACAATTCTATTTTGCATTTGTCAGCGTAAATTTGCAGATCACATCTTCTGTTCTAAAAGGAAGATCTGTTAATCTGTGCTGTTGGTTTTCATAAGTGTTGAAATGAGACATAGCAATGTAGGAGGTTGCCTTACTTAGCTTTAGTTTAGGGGATGCAACATCATCATCTTCAGCTAAGGGTCCCAGTTCTTTCCTTTTTTCTTTAAGGATCTTTTCCAGCATATGGGCATCATTGTATACCTATTAATCAGTAAAGTAATCAAAAACCAAACCAAAACAAGGTTTACTCTGTTTGGGCTAGTTAAGAACTAGCCCCCAAGAAACATTTAAATGTTAGTCTGAAAAAGCTGAATGCAAAACCAACCACTTAATTAAAAAAGAAGGGTTTATTTCTTATAGACTTGCACAGGTAAGGAAGCAGAATTGCTGAACACCGTCTAAATCAGGGGGACATAAATCTTGCATAATTTATCCAATTAAGCTGTATTTCTATCACAAATGTTACAAAATGGCAAGGCACAACTGTCTTACCAAATTCCTCATCAAATCATTATGCTGGGTAAAGATTTCTTCAACTACTGTGATTCAATAAGGTACAAAGGGCTACAACAGTCCTCCCAGGTCTTCAAATCCAACCCCAGTGAATACAGCCTTGCCTACATGGTAGCTGACAACAGTTTCTCATCACAAAGCCCGCAAGGTTTCTTATCACCACTCCATTCCACAATATCAAGCTTGCCAGTTGAGAAACATCACAATATAGAAACACCCTACGGTATATTTGTAAATGGAAAGCATATTCCTTTCAGACTCCTTTTGGTAGGCTAAGTAAGCCAGGTCTTCTAGTCTCATCTCCCACACTCTCCACTTTCATGAAAACAAAGTTGGTTTCCTTCCAAGACCTTCTTTCTCAGAGGTTTTGAGATCCAAATCATATGTTGATGGCTGTTCATTGTGCAAACACCTTCATATACGTGAGTAACTGAAGGTGAATAATGTGAACTTAGGAGCCATCTTTTATTTTTTTTAAACATACTGAAACATTCAAGTGACAATCTTTATGGTGGAGAAACAGGTTTAGCTATCGGGAAGCTAAGTCTAACCTTCACAAAGAAGCCTGTTGCATTTCATGTTTATGCAACCACAGATGAGGACAGAATTTAAAACATCAGGCACAAAGTCCTACTTCTATTTTAGGTCAACAGGCAACTATAAATAATGTGAGTAAAAGTCAAAGCTAAACCAATCTAACAAAGAAGTAGAAAGGTTAAGTGTAACCGCCGAATCCAAACAGTACCTGGGAGCCTTCCTCATTATAATGCCTTGCATTTCGGAACATGAGTTTCATGTCTTCAATCATGGCTTCCTCCGCTGCATACTTATCATTGCGGATGTTGTGTTCTATCATTTTCAAGTCCATTGGCTCCAAGATAATTTTATAATAGTCTGGATAGTCCTTTTTGGATGGCTTAACCATAAAAAGATCACAGAGCCGCCTGCCTGTGCCTGGCTCTCGAGCTTCCAAAACTGCATTGTATAAGATCTTCATTCGTTGCTTTCGTATATTCTTTTTACTGGGAGGTTAAAGAGAAGAACAAAGAGGAAAACAATGAATGTCGAGGGCTCTTTTCCCCACTTCCAACACCCATATCAAAATGACATTCTCCTCTACCATCAAAAAAGGCAACATCCACCTAAACACACACACAAGATGTTCAACATCAAGACAGTGTGCAAGAAACACAGGTTCACCTGCAAATAATGACAGTAAAATAACCAAAGCCCTGTTAAATAAACAGGAAACCAGCTTCAAGATACATTTTTTCTCTCATTCACCTCAAGTTTAAGCATTCTATAGAATTAAACAACTAGTTTGCAAAAATACCAAGGGCAAAAGGAGTGCTAAGCACTTTCTGGGTGCAGAGGAAACAGATCAGTCAGAACTAGGTGTCTGAACCCAAGACCTCAAGATCCAGGGCAAAGAGAGAAAATTCCCTCAGTCAATGTCTTCGCTACTACCTCTGCTGAATGCAGAATATCAAAGACTTGAGCTATTTATTTCAGAGCAATTCTGCACCATCTTCATTACCAGATAAAAGAAAATAAGGACATCAAGAATGTAAAGAAGAGGCTGAATTGCTTAAATATCCATCAATCATATTCAAAAGACGTTACAAGTCATAAAGCTCATCAGAAGTGCACACACAGGCAGAAAATGGCCATGCACTTACTGTCACCACAGACCCTATGGTCATCCCACGTGTAGCTTTTCTCAAGAAATATGGCAGTACAACCAAGACACAGTTTATTACATCTTGAAATCGCTACCAAAACTACTTAGCAATATATCGGAGAAGTAGTAGAAAAGAAGCAAAACAATCTGTGAAGACAGTCCACACACTGGGCTGAAACAAAGAATGCAAATTAAATTCCTGACATTCCCTAACAAAATCACCTCATTCAGTGCCAACTGCAATGCCTTTGCCACTTACTGACATTATGTTGACAACTGTCAAAAATAGTGGGCCAAAAAATGAAGTCAGAAAATAGTTCTGAATTAATTCAATCCAACACTTAATGAGGTCACAAGTTTCAAAGTAACAAATCCTTACACAAATGGTAGAAGTTAGGGCTTAGTATTCTCTTTAACAAACAAAAGATGCAGTAGTGTCACGGTCTGTAGAAACAACAGAAGTGCATACCTTTTCCTTTTTGAGCTCCCAGTATCAGATGTAGCAGAAGAAATCATGCTATCCCCATCCTCAATATCATCTCTCCTAGCAAGCTCCTTCTTCTTTGCCTAAAAAAGGAACAAATCTCTGAAACCAAACTCACTGCTGGACACTTACAGAGTAGTAGCCATCAGAACAGATCAGATCCACGAAGAACAATGCAACTACGAGATTTTGAGATTAAACCACCAAATATCTCCAATGTTTTTTTTAAAAACAAGTTGGTCTACACAGAACAGCAGCATAATTCTTTTTAGCTCTCAGAGAAGCTTTTGAGGAACCAATTTGAAAACAATGCCACTGCATACTGCAGCACTTTGCTGGAACATTTGGTGATATCTGAAATGTTTATCATCCTCCCAATTACCTGCAAACCCTGAAAAACCCTATCTCATTTCTTTTATTACAACTTCATTGGGTTAGGAGTGATAGTAAAGAACAGAAGTGACAGAGAAATCACAGAAGGCAGAAATGTGCTGAGAAAAAAAATGCACCGTGATGCTGCTCACTCCCATACTTCCCCTGATGCAAGAAAATCTTCCTGCATATAAAGATCTAGTAAAAAATTACTTTGGTAAAATATTCATTAGGGAAATATATTCACATATGGAATGAGATCCTTTTGATGGCAGTACTCCACATACCTGCATAACCTGTTGCATTTTCAGTACTCTTTTATAGATGGCAGAATTGGGAACATTGTAGCGCTTGGCATTTTCAAACATCAAGTTCAGATCAGCCTCCAACTGATCTAAGGTTTCATATTCATGGTTCTTCAGTTTGGTTCTGCAAAAGCAAAACATTGATCAGATATTTCACAAGCTACACATTGCAAAACACTTCCTCCACATCTTCATGATAAATCAATACCCAAACAGTACTGATGACAGGAATGTCTTCTCTTTTTCTGAAGCTACAGTAACAGCTTCCAGTTGTAACTACAGTTACATTCCCAAAGAATGATTTTAGTAATTCTGAAAGCTGCACTTTTGGAAGTTGTGCAGACTTAAGTCCTGTTTCCATACTTGGATGAGATGTGGTAGAGATGAGGCAGAAGCGCAGCCTGCTGAGTCTACTCCAGTACACCCCAGCTGTGACATGTAAGGCCACTGAAATCAATGCAATAGGTTAGTTCCACATAGCCACAAACACTACCTTCCCTACACATCTGATTCCTACTGAAGTTGAGTGTAATTGAAGTGCCCAACACAACCCTGCCCATTTTTGCCTTCTCTTAAAACCACCTGGTTGCTGACTGGTGCTACCTCCAAAGCACATTTCACATGAAAGGAGTTAAGAAAATATTAACAACAAAAAAAGTTTTTCATATGCTGAACACATGAATAACTGCACTAAGTTCTCCCACAAGTCAGAAAGTTCTAGACAATTTTCATAAGTCTTCAGACAACATTAAACACAATAGAAAACAGCGATCTGTAACAATGCCAAAAAAAGCCACCAAAAATCTCACCGTTTCAGGTGAACCTTAACAGATTCTGGTGCAGTGAAATGTGATGTTTAGATTCCTCCCATCGATCATTGTCCCAAAGGATACACATTCATAAGAACAAAGCATTTAAATCCTCAAATGGTAGATATCCCACAAACCCAACTGTGTTTGGCACCACATCCATGTGCTTTGCAAAGCCTCAGCTTCCTGGAGTGCAAGACACCAGGTATGCCAATGAGGATAGAAATTTCAGTGCCCACATTTTAGGAGAAATGCTGCCAGGTGTGTTACGGTGTTGAAAACCTTGATCCACTTCTCTTAGGGGTCATACTTAACACTAAGAAAAGCAGAAAGGCAGCTGCCCAGGTATGTTGAATTGTTTGTCTTGCAACGGATACTGAGCTTAGTTTTCATGGAAGGTTTCTCTCAGTTGCATCTGTTTATACATAATTTGAGTCCACACTCTTTGGTACACTCAGAGAAAAAGTTTCCTGGCAACTGTCAATGATTTCTCAATTTCCATCAAGTACATTTTGTGCTTCACTTAAGACAAGGTATTTTCTTTGCCAAGCCAACAGCTCTACTAAAGCATAAGAAAAAAATGCTTTAGAGCCACTAATGGACATATACCAATGTGACAGCTCCATACTTGGTCCCCAGCACAGGCAAAACACCTTCTGACAGGTTTGAAAAAAATACAAAAACACCAAGAAAGCACATTTGTTACTTTCTGATTTAAGAAAGACACTGTTTATTCAACTATACCAGGTCTAACACTTTATATTATGTCATAGCTGATGTTTACAGGCCTATGTATTAGAGTGGATTACAAATATAGGATTAGTGTTAGGTCCAATCCTCACTCTCTGAATCTGGAGGATCAGCATTTCTGCAGCGTAGCTCAGACAGGGACTAGAGCCCCAGTGGCCACTAGGCAGGCAGCTACAGTCACTTTAATGCTCTCAGGACCCTGATATATACTCATCATATTAGCTTATCTTGGACCACCAAAGATATTGCTCTTTTCATTCACAGACAAAAGGGTATAACTGCAGCTGTGTTTCTGCAGTTCACTTTTCTGAAGACTATCAATTTACAAAAACATAGCAGCAAGAAGTAACCAAGTCATCACAATCAAGGAAAGAGAAAAGATGGGGGAGTTCTGTAGAAGGTTTCATCTCTGCTCCCCACCAAGCTGTCAGAATTATATGACAAGCTTTCAATCATATTACAAATGAAACTCCATGGAAAATAAACTCAAAGGCAGCCCTCTACAAAGGATAATAAAAACACTGATGCAGAATGAGCTGAAACAAGAAGCAACCAAACCTAGAGGAAAGTTGGTACATACTTCATTAAGTATCAACAACTGGACCACAAGATAGGATTCTGGAAATAAAAGAAACCCTTAAATAGTGTCCCAACAGATGTAGTTTGCATTCTGTATTCTTACCTGATCTGCTGCAATGAAATAGGTGCTTTAATTTGCTGATAGTAATCAGGATACTTTTTCTTAGAGGGTAAGTGGAAAAAGGGTTCAGATATGAGCTGGCCCTGATTATTTCGGCAACTTCTAACTGTGTCATAAAGCTGATAAAGAGGATTAGAAGTGTCCATGAAGGAAGTAATGCTCTCAGCTTCAGATTCTCCCTCTTCATAACGAGCAGCAGCTGCACAGAGAGAAAGGGAAAAATGGGAAATTCAGCAGGACAACACAGAATGGGTAAAGATCTAAACCAGGAGAAAAGGCAGTCCCTCAGCTGATGGTGTTCAGCCACTTTCTGGTAGTCTGATTCATATTTCAGAAAAAGACATTACAAATCTCATACGTCTCATATTGACAAAAATAGCACTTTACTTAGGTATTGCAATCTCTCTTATCAGATGAGATTTCACTTTTGTCACTGGGTAACACATCACTGTCACCTACAAGTGCTGACAAGTGCTCACGTGAGACCATACACAGGACTATTCAGCCACTCACTACCTAAAGAACAGCTAGGTCTTCATTCACCCTTCAAAGCATTAACACAAAATATTTGTGTCAAGTACATCTGGACATTGAATTACTGACATTCTGCTGACAGGAGCTCACTGCAAGAATACAAACTGGCAAACTATTTTTCAAAATCACCCAGCCAATTAAGCAAAATGGCAAATTTTTTTTTTCCCTCCCCACTTTTGCCTAGGTATTAAAAAGGTGACTTGAAAAACTTGTATAATACTTTAGACCACATTAATCACAGCTGAATTAAAAATCTGTGAAGTTTAGCAGAAAAAGACACTGAAGCTTGAAGTTGCCCCTCTAATATATTTAGTAAAATGAAGGTGAAAGAATTGTTCTAGAGTTATTGTATAATGAGCACAGGTAAGTCATAATAAAGTATTGAGACATTTTTTAGCAAACTTTTCTAGTTAACTCTATGAAGCATATATTATGCTTCAGGTTTAGGATGAATGGAAGAAATTCTCTGATGAGCTAACACTTCCTGCAGATGAAGCTAGGAGAAACACCACATGAGCATCAGAAACACAACAGGGATGAAACACACACCAGTAGTGAAAATACAGGTTGTGAAGCAGTAAATGGCCACTCCTTCCACGTTTCTCAGTAACACAAAAGGTGTCATCTGTAATTTTCAGGAAGGCATAGCATATAATCTGTGTGGTTTTGCACATGCTAGAGCTAAATTACACCCCTCTCATGACTTAAAGTTTGAAGGAAAGCTTGGCAGACACCACACTGGGAAATGCAGTTACACAAAAGACAGTTCTCTAACACTCACGCCAAGTTTCCAGCTGGCATTTTTGTTATTGCTCAGTGGTGGCTGGCAACGTTTCAAGCTTTCTATCCAAGTTCAGTAAAGACATAGTGAAATGATGACAAAGCCAGGATACACTGAATGCATAATATGCCACTATCATTTCTCCTCTAGTCTGACATTGCAGATCTAGGTGAGCATATGATGTAAGAGACCTACCAGACAAGTCAGATGCAAGCTAGAACACAAGCAGACCGCAGTAGGTGTGCAAACACATAATGAAGATGTTAATTACTGCTTCACAGAAGACATTCAGAATTACCCTAATTATGTGGCTGTTTGTCTATCAGTATCACTTAATGGTTTAGCATCTACTACACAGTAGCCAGCAGAGCAAGAGCTGGACAGAATAACTCAGGTAGAAGTAAAAGACTGGATACAGCACTGTGGTTTTCCTGTACCAAATACGGCATTTATCTCCATGTTCAGGTTGATAACAGCTAAGAGAATGCTATCAAGTTTCCAAAATACGTTATGCAGCAAAATGCTGACTTTGGGTTTGTTTACTCAAACACTTCAGTCTGTTTACTCAAACATTTCAGTTTGTTTACTCAAAATGTTTAGTTTTGAGTGCTCCATCAAAAGTAAAGAAATAGAAAAGAACAAACAGAAGAACTTGGTGTTACGAAAGAAAAAACATAACAAATCAGTCCAGTATCTTCTTGTTCTCTTGACACGTGCCAGCCAGCAACAAAGCAGTTCTATTTCCTAAATAAGAAATACACTTCCTTTGTATTAAATGTAGAGCACAAGGAATTCTCTAAATAAGAATCTAAGTAAATTAAATAAACACTAAAAAGAAAGTGTTTAGCATACTCTTGTGATACAGCTATAACATTTTCATTACACACATTCTTTAAAAGCAATGTGTCAAACATGACATATTCCTACATATGCAGAAAATGCTAACATTCTGCTAGTATCTGCTATTTTAAGAACTGAGTAAGAATTTAGACAGAAAGGTTGGTATTTGTTATGGAACAACATAATGCAAGACTAAATTCTTTAAGATGCAGTAGCACCATGTCTCATATCCCCACCAAGCACACACTGGCAGTGGAGAGTAAGTCTGTTGTTTTCTTTCCCTGCAGCTGTTACCACAACTACAGTTGGCAGAGAGGAAAAACCTCTGCAGCAAACTGTAATCACAAAATGCTGCCACTGAACAGACCCAAACAAAAGGTATTTCCTGCTGTTCATCCCATAGAACAGTAATTAGTTTCTAATGAAGGGAGAGCATCATAAGAATGATGCTTAACTGACTTTACTGCAAAAGGAGGAAGCTATCTGATTCACAGCTGATACCAGATAAAAATGCATAAACCATATGAAAATACTCTTACTTGATGAGAAGGTAGAAAAAGAGCACAGAGAGAGTATTTGAAAGCACAGGAAAGAAAATTAGTCTTTACTGAATAAGTCATTTAATGTAAACAGTCTCATAAAGCACCCAGAAAACAACGAATGCTCAAGTCTAACTGAAGACAGATGCTAGTAAAATCAAAAGCAGTATCTAGTCTTAAAACATTTCTAAATGAAATAATAATAAATAAAATAGCTTTGCTTACAAAATTAAATACTTAGCTGTGAGTAACACATAATGACTATCTATGCCTGCATTTACAGATTCATAATGAAGAGGAAGGGAGTTTCAGACACTGCTCAGAGAATCATAGCATCACCTAGGCTGGAAAAGACTTCCAAGATCTGCAAGTTCAACCATTAATCCAGCACTACCAAGTTCACCGCTAAACCATGTCCCTAAGCACCACACTTCCAGGGATGTCCTTGTACGTTTGAGCTGGCAATCTTCTACAAGCTTCATCGCACCAGGACTAAAAATAGCAGCTAACAATCACACCGAAACAAAGCTAATAAACATTCTTCACACCTTCCAGAAAGCAGCTGCTCTGAAGCAGCAACTGAATTCTGGGCTAACCACAAGAAAAACCCCACAACATTTTTGCTTGCAGCAAGAACAAAAACACACACAAAAAAATTCTATCACATTTGGTAAACACCCCAAACAGACACACTGAGCTGCATCATTGCACATCAGTGCAGAAATGGGTAAACAAAAAAATGAAACAGATACATGTAAAAAAAACACTTTGGAAACCTGCTCCGAGACAAATGCAGGGAAGTTACTGCCCAGAACAATTTATGACCAATACAGAAATATCTGATATAATCCACATATGGGTCGGTCTTGACTAGCATCTTTATCAATGACCTGGGTGAGGGAATTGAGTATGCCATCAGTAAGTTTGCAGATAACGCCAAACTGGGTGAGAGTTCTGATCTGCTCACAAGTGCAGATGAACCTGGTCAGAGTTGGATATATGGGCCCAAATAAGTTTTATGAGGTTTAACAAGGTCAGAGCCTGCATCTGGATCAAAAAAAACTCCTGCAACACTACAGGCTGGGAGAAAAGTGGTTGGACAGCTGCTGGCAGAAAAGGACCTTGGGGTGCCCTTTGACAGGCAGCTGAACATGAAACAACAGTGTGCCCAGGTGGCCAGGAAGGCCAACAGCATCCTGACCCGGATCAGCAACGGTGCAGTCAGCAGGAATGGGAAAGTGATTGTGCCTCTGCAATGGGCACTGGGGAAGCCACATTTCCAAAACTGAACCCAGTATTTGGCCCCTCATTACAAGAAAGACATTATGGGGCTAGAGTGTGGCCAGAGCAGAGCAACAAAGCAGTGACGAGTATGGAGAACAGGCCCAGTGAGGAACACCTGAGGGAACTGGGGTTGTTTAGCCTGGTGAAGAAAAGGCTGAAGGGAGACCTTATCATTCGCTATAACTACCTGAAAGGAAGTCGTAGCAAGGTGGATGTTGCTCTCTTGTCCCAAGTATCAAGTGATAGGATGAGAGGAAATGCCCTCAAGTTGTGCCGGGGGAGGTTTATATTGGATATGAGGAAGAATTTCTTTACTGAACGAGTGGTCAGGTGTTGGAAAAGGCTGCCCACGGAGGCAATGGAGTCACCATCCCTGGAGGTGTTCAAGAAGCACGTGGACATGGCACTTTGGGACATGCTTCAACAGCCATGGTAGCGTTAGGTTGATGGTTGGACTCAATCTCTGAAGTCTTTTCCAACCAAAACAATTCTATGATTCTATAATGCTAAAGCATACTTCTTGTGAAACTAAGGATGCTGTATGAAGGTATGCCTTCTTGTGTCCTTTTGTTTAGCAGAAGTCTTCATGCAAGACATCACGGTTGCTAGGCTAGACTTGATATTTCTACATTAACTTCCAACTTTTATCTATCCTTACATCTTATATAGATTATCTTTGCTTTAAAAAATAAAACCTGACAGGTACTTAGAAGATCAAATAGCACATAAGAGCAAGAGAAAACAACTCTGTGAGAGCAAGATTTCTCTCAAATCATTGCGGCACTATAAATCTCATTTACTGCAAGAACAATCCAAGTCTTTTCCAGTGTTTCTTCTTCTGTTTCATAGAAGAGGAATAAAGAAGAAATAAAAACAAGCAAGAGTTTCCTAAAGTTTGGGAAAATATACTTAGAAACACACACTAAACTCAGTATGTGCATGAAGTCTGGCCTGCCTTGTCTTACCAGCTGTAAGTTTATACAGTCATGCTTTAAGGAAACTGTGACTGGATTTAACAGAATTAAATGCTACGTTTGGAAACATCGCAAAATATTTTTGAAATAAAGATATCTGAACGTATAAGGAACACTCTAGTTTTGCTTATTCCAAAAAACTTAACTAAAGAAAAATAAATGGAGAAACTGCAGTTCAGTTCCTACCAGCCAAAGCTGCATCCTCATCACTTTCTGATCCATATTGCAATGCCATGGTTATTGCTGATAAACGATCCCCTTGGGCTGATCTTTTGTTACTATAAAAGAGAAAAAGTTAAAAAAAAAAAAAAAAAAGGCAAGATTAAAAAAAGAGTTATCAGGTTAACCATCAGGGGTCACCCAGAGTGTGTAAGTAAACAAGCTCATGACTGTTGCCTTCATTATCGGGAACATACACACCACTGTGCACAAAAAGAAGGAAGCCCTTAACAAGAGAAACCACTAAAGACCCATTAGATTGTGTCTACTCCAAAAGGTGGTCCAGAAAACTGAAATACTGGATACAGAGTCAGAAAACTAGAGCTCAAGCCAGCTATTTTCTGTCCTATTTTGAATAGTGAAGTATTAGAATTACTGGGGGAGAAGGGAGATGATAACAAATCCCTCACAATGAATAACTTTGTTATGTGATTCTGTTTTATAGGGATTTGTATACATGAAGGAACTCAGCACTGAAACCTCTATATGCTACCTCCTCTCATTATCCCATTTCCCCATCCCAACCTTAGGTATATTCAGCAAACAAGAGTGCCTGTATGTGAAGCAGCTTCCCTCTGCTTTTTAGGTGGAGTAAATCAGTGTCCACACTGGCTATGGACTCAAAAGGTTTCTTCATCACCCTTGTCTTCCTCCCTTTTGTCCTAAACCCGAGGCAGTGCATTTCATACCTACACTGTAGGCTATGCCTGACAATCTCTGTTTTTTCACTAGGTCAAGTCTTGCACTGTGGGAGTAAAGTGAAGATTGGGAAAAAAACAGATGGGTTGCTTAGAATGCTACCAAAGATGTACAAAAGCTCAATCCCTTCAGGTCCCTTGCAACTGCTCTGTTAAACCATGGTTTCAGAGCATGCACATAGGGCATTAAGTAGGAGTAGTACTGTTTGAAGACAGTAACTCACAGACAGTAAACACAAGACCTCTGCAAAGTACCAACATACTCAACTGATGAGCAAAAGAATAAACCAAAAAGCCTCTTGTAACTCAGACTACTCAGCAAATTTGTAATAAATGTATCCCAAACACAACACTTCCCTTTTACAGGCTTCGCTGGTTTCCACCATCCACCTCTCAATTATTTAGTCTCACTTATTATTTCTTTTTAAGTCTTCAAATATAATTTTTCTAGGTTTACAACACACTCCACAGATTTTTTCACCTGCCTTATTTTGCAGTGAAGCTTAACATACTGTTCTTTCAAACATTTCTAAGGAAATAATTGCAGACAGAGCGTTTTCTGACAGGTGTTGTGAAAAGTTAATCACAAAACCAAACATGGACATGTAATTGTGGCAAAGCAGGTTACTAAACTGTACTTCCTAAATATTTGACTCCAATATATTTGAATCTCCAAAGTATCTGAGTCGATGTTGACAATAATTCTCAAATAATACCAAAAAAATCCCAAATTTTAGCATTTCCATATGGTGACGTTTCGGTTTTTCCTCCAAGTCCACAATTTACTTACCGGTAATATTTGTTAGAAGAATTTCTCTCATCACCAACACTGCCTTTACCCTGTGAGGAGGGACCTGTCAGCTTGGAAGCAGTCAAATTTGATGGAGTCCTTAAGGCAGAAGAGACAAGCCAAGGAAAGGAGAAAAAAAGAGGCCCACCTTAGACCCAAGAAAAGATGCGGCAAGGATAAAGTTTCTTACAGAGTTACTTTGATAGATCAGTCAAAAGGATCAGAAACAGAGATAAAACATTTTAAAGCTAAAAGTAACACTAGAATACTTAGTGCTATAGCATTAATATCCATTTTGTATATGAAGTCAGAGGAAGGTAACATTTAGATTGAGGATTAACAGCTACACACACAGCTCAGCCTACAGCAGCAGAGAAAGCAGCCAACAAAACATTCCTTAGCATCCAGGTAAAGTTAACGATACAGATCCAGTCAAGTTCTATTAACAACTAGCAAAATCACTGTCAAGTTGCTTGGCAGTGCATAGTGTCAAGCCACTTTAATTTTGCCACTTTAATTATGGGAGGACAGTTAAATGCACCAACAAAGAGCAATTCAGTACAGCAAAGGAGACAATGAAATCTGCAAAATGAAAAGCATGGGTTTTGACACAGAGGTATCACAGCAGTAGAACTTAGTTTAGTAGCGTTATGATACATTTGAGCCTGATCCATCAGTGACAAATATAAACCAGATGTAAATTTAGAAGAAAAACAGAGGAAATTAACTTTAATTGAACACGTGGAGGTATTTTGCCAAAGTCAGCAGTAGGTAAAGGAGACTCCCATTTCAGACAATGAAGTTGTTAGAATGTCAAATAAATAAAGATTTTGTGATGCAGATTCAGTAGAAAGAAATGAAAAAAGAGTAATAGTTTGGTTAAAAAATGCAATCAGTACAATGTAGAACAGCAGGCAGAAGTACAGTTTTCATCATATTTTTCTCTTGCCTCCAATTCTTTTGCATTTAGCCCAACATTACTGCAGCCTGCTTCAGGCAATATTAACTTCAGAGTCTGCAGGTCTATTGAGAACACAATAGATAAGAGAATATCAGGGAGAAAGTGACTGAGAAGTGGAAATGGGTTGGCAGTGCAAGAGAGGAATTCAACTAACAAATATTGGTGTGATTTATCTGTCATCCCTTCATATCCAAACAGCTTTATTTCGAAGGAAAAAATTGAGCCTCAAAAATGAAACACGATTAGACATGTGACATCCTGAGTTTCATCGATAGTTCAACAGCGAGAAAAATAAAATTAAATTACAAAGACAGAAAAACTCTGTGCCTATGCAATTCTAGTTACTGCAGATGTATGCTCAGTGTCTGCACAACCAAGGTCTTCTGGCACTACACACATCTTTACGACGGAAAATTATTAAAATACCTGTTTGGAATTACTCCCTAACAGTAGTTTTGCTTTTAAGTTTTTATATACTCAAACAATGACTCACCCAAACATGGGAAGCATGCTAATGCTGAACAAAACAAATCAGAAAAAGCACTATATGGGCTGAAGGTTTCAAAGCACCAAATAATAAAAATCCATTAGGTAACTTCCATTTGTTTCACACACAATAATCCTAGGCAATGCTTTTAATACTGACATCATCTACACATTTTTCAGTCAAGATAAAAAAATTAAGGCTGCCTTTCAGAAAAGTAAGGGAGTGATAGCGTTTTTCTAGCTGTTCCATGCATTCCTTTGCAGGAAATGACAGCAGTGATTTTCTAGCATCAAACACCAGCAAACATCTCAAATACATAAAGAGTCCACCCTGTAGTCATTCTTGGATGACTTGCAGACATGGCTTTAGTTTTTTAGTAAATGACAAGGCTTATACTGGCAAGTAATACCTAAACCTGTTGGTGAGTGTTACTTAAGAAGTTTACACAAATTTTAATTGCATTTCCGACAACAAACATCTAAAACAACTGCATCACTTCTCTGTACACTAGAGATTTGCAGAGGAAGAAAATACCATTTTCTAAACAAAATCATTCCATGAAATAAATAGGGCTATCAACAGTGTTTTATACCTGCCTGTTCAAGAACAAGTCTACGCTTCACTGGTAAGCCCAGATCTTAAATGTCCTGTGCTTCATGGCTAGAAATCAGTTTTAAAATGAGAATCTATATAATATTAATTTCTAAGTATCTTCTGCCTCAGGACTTGTTCGTACATTTCTGCCCCTACCTGTATAACTATAAGCTCTTATGGTTGAGCTTCTAACAAGGTTTAAAAATACCCAGAACTTTTCATAAAGCAAAGCACAACAAAGCTTTTTGTTCCTCACTATTCCTTTTTGCTGTTATCAACCGAGAAACATGATGTAGGAGTTTGTCATAGCTGAAGTCACCAAAGACCCAATGACATAGTTTTTCATAATCAAGTACATCACAGAAATATTTCACCACAGAAGTAATTCAAAGCCTTCTTCCAAAACCTATTTAACAACTTTTAAAAACACACTAAGATAAGTTTTCAAGCAATTATTTCCCACTAAATTCTCCACAGCAAAATTAAGGGAATGTATAAAGGTAAGTTTATGTGAGATTATAAAAAGGACTCTTTTTGCAGTACCTGATTCGGAGGCTTGACTTGGCTAACTCACTGTGTTCAATTTCAGCCTTTTTCATATTAAATATTTTTTTAATCGCATTTGCATCCTGTCAATTAAAAGAATTTTTTTGTTTAATATTGGAAGTGAAGAATGTTATAGCCAAGTACATCCATCTAGCTAAAAATCTCTAACGAAAACGACAAGGTTTTTACATTTAGATTAAAAAAAAAAAACAAAACACAACACAATTTTGCAAGAGAAATAAGCAAACAACAAAGCCTGCCCGAAACACACCCACAGAGATGTTGGAAAACATCTTACACCTATAGAGAAAAAAAAAAGTTGCAAACACAATTGCACTAAAAGCTAAGTAAGAAAAAAGAAAATCTCACTAATAGCTTTTTTTTTTTTTTTAAAAAAAAAAGAAAGGCAAAATCTTTAGGGCTTTATGCTAGAGATTGGTTTAAGAATCAGTCAGCACAAAACACAGTAAAGAAAATCTGAAGTCAAATCAAACTATAAACAACTGAAACTAACCTTGAATACTTGTGATCCAGGCTCATTGTAGGTTTTGGCATTCTTTGCCAGAAGATCAATATCCTTGGCCATGGCATGAATGCTTTTGTAAGTTCCATTCTATGCAACAAAGCACAGAACAGGTTCAAAGTGGCAACATTCAAACAACATTGAACTAAGTCAATAGCAAAAAGCAAAAGGAATTCATATAGAATAAAGGGAACACTTACAGAAGAACAAGAATATAAAAACAATAGGCATGTATCCAGGGAAAAAGTCATTAAAATAAAAACTAGCAACCATAAGTGCTATGTCCTTACCAAGCTTATGAATGCCAAGTAAAAGACTGCAAAAATACTTCATACATTAGACCACCTTAATTTTGAAGGGTTCTGACAAAATGTTGTTTTGCTTTTATTCTCTAGTTCAATTAGTCTGTGTGCTCACTGTTATATAAAATACTAGAATTACAGAACAGCATTTCAAATTGCTGGAGATGTAAGATGAAAAATGCTTCAGCACAAAACATCTATTTATAACACTAGAACAAAAGTAGGTGACGATAATGCATGACCAAGCTTCAACTCTTCCATGTTTTACATGAGCAGTACATGCCAAGAAACTACTTAAACCATTATATATCAAGGAACCCAAGATACTCAGGGTCAGTGCCAGCACGCTACAGTTGATGATGTTTGTTCTTGAGCAGTTACTTCTTGAGCATTAACCCAGAACAGAATATTAAATCATCACAGCATTCAGATTTTTAAATAGAAGGGAAAACCACAATGTCTTTCCTAATGCCATAAACTTTAGCTTCTAGCAGTTTTAGAATGCTTATTGTTAGTCTGGACTCTCAAGCATTAAAATGCTCATACTTTACCTGTATCCTTTGGGCGATAGTTTTAAGATCTATGGGCTCTTTTATTATTGCATAATAATCTGGATATTGCTGGAAAACAAAAATAATGCATATATTACTACAGTCACAAAGCTGTTTTTAAAATAGCTCATAAAACAACGTAAGTTTCAGAAACATAGCACTGTGCTTCAATTTGGGGGAGTCAGGTCATATAGCAGATACAAGGAATTAGAATTAATCAATGACTTGTTAATACAACACCCTGAAAACAACAACAAAAAATCCCTCAATTATCTAAACTGGCAAAACAGGGTAAGCCCCAATCTGTGATGAAGGGCTAGAAATGAGCAGAGAGAAGTGAAGAAGGAAGGGAAGCTCTAAAAAGAGCTGGAGTTTGTCATTGATGAGACAGTAATAAAGAACTGCATCCTGAGTGTGCCCATCACAGTGCATAAAATCAGTTATATAAATGTCCAGGTTTCCAAATTAGAATACAATCAGCATTATTAAAATACCCACCACTTTAGAGGGAAGCTTCTGAAACAATTCACTTATGAGGCGTCCTGATGGGTTTGTGGCAACAGCTACAGCTTCAAGAAGCTGTTCAAGAATTTCCTTCAGGTAAGCTGGAGATGACTAATACAAGAAACGAAATGACAAGAATTTTTAACAGCAGCCACAGTGGAGTGCTTCATGTTGCACTGGAATGTATGAATTCGCTTCTCAAAGACAGGAAATGTCAGCTATAAATCACAGATGTGACTTTTGAAACCCACATTCAGCTAAAGCACACGAGAAAATGTAAATCTCACATTTAGGAAGCGGATTGTTAGACAAAGTACACACTGTTACAACAGAATTCCTTGTCAACACGAATGAAAACAGGCATCCCAAGATCACAAAAAACAGACAAGATCAAAGTTCTTATCATCATATCTGGCTTATAAAACACTCCAGGAACAGCTGCACTAACTGAATAGGGCACATGCTGGAAAATTATGTCAATGGACATGAAGCTTGTTTGCATCAAACCTCAGTGTTGGCATGATATCAAGCACATATCATGTTAGTGTCAACTAAACCAGAACCATGTTTCATCTGTAACAGAAAAAATCATAACTTTTTTTTTTTCTTTCTTTTTTAGCTAGGCAAAAATGAAGCACGCATACAATGCTGTGAAATTATTAGTTAATGAAATGGTGTAAGAAATACCTCCTGGGCTAAAATTTAATCATGAAAAGACTTCATGCTTTTTCACATCTGGAGGCCAATCTCCCTCTCAGACTCAGCTGATTCTGCCACTTTACTCTGCTCTTGTCAGACCCCACCTGGAGTACTGTGTGCAGTTCTGGAACCCTCAGCACAGGAAGGACATGGAAGTGTTGGAGCGGGTCCAGAGGAGGGCCNGGTAATGGGTTTAAACTGGCAGAGGGGAGATTTAGACTAGATGTTAGGAGGAAGTTCTTTACAGTGAGGGTGATGAGGCACTGGAACAGGTTGCCCAAGGAGGTCATGGATGCTCCCTCCCTGGAGGTGTTCAAGGCCAGATTGGATGAGGCCCTGAGTAACCTGTACTAGTGGGAGGTGTCCCTGCCTATGGCAGGGGGTTGGAACTAGATGATCCTTGAGGTCCCTTCCAACCTTACCATTCTATATACATGGCCATCGTTTCCTCCCAACTACAGCTGTCATGCCCACACTTACTAATTCAGAATTTGTGCCTTGATTGTCATGTCCTTCCTCATCCTCATCTTCCTCCTCAGCATCACCTTTTTGAACAAACTCATTTTTTGTGCGCAAATACAACTCCCACAGTTTGCAGGCAGCTTTATACTCAGGAGAATCGGGCTGCAAAAACAAATCAAACATCTTACTCAGTATTCAGATATTTCTTATCTGAAGGAAATTAATAAATGATTAGCTGCAAAACATTAAATCCATTAAATAATGGAAAACCTAGGAAATTCCTGCTTCAGGCATTCTTCAACCAAGATGTTAAGAATCACAGTAAGCACTAGAAAATATAATCTTTACCACTCCAAAGCATCTAAGTCTTTCACAAAACTTAGCAGTCAAACTACCTGGATTAAGGCTTGGGCAAGCCTGTTAAATGAAACTGGAGAAGTCACTAGGTTTTGTTGAAGCATAACACTACTGATATTTAAAACAGACTAAATAGGAGTAAGCCAAAAACATTAAGCCAACAATTCTACCATTGTGTGACACTTGAAGATTAATTTCTACAGCAGAAGACTGCTAATGAACATGCCAGCAACTCCAACAGCACAACGATTTACACTCAGCATTAGCTGTGAAATTCCAAAGAACCTGACAATATGCTACCACTTGGGTACATATCTAGGTGTATTTTTTGGAAGAGCTAGCAGTATTAAGTCAATAAATAAAGTTTTGTAAATACTGAGTTGATAGTGGCAGATAAGCATACACTTGTTTACATTACTACTTTGGGAACACCATCCAGAAAGAACACTGCTTTTCCACTCAGGTATTTTTCTTTCTCTTTCCTCTGACAGTTAACCTCTATTTCAGGTATTCCTGCAGATATGTCACCTCACCGTTGCTGATTATGCTCTTCTTCCTTCACTCTCTCACCCACAGACAACTTGTAATACAAACAAGAAATCAACATGAAAACTGTTCTTAAGCTTATCTTATTAGGCTTAAACACTCTCGAGACATCAGACCAGGCATTAATTCTGAGGAACAGATTTAAAGGGCACTCTGCCCCACTAGTCTGCTTGCTTTCATATTAATACAAGATGCCCAAAAGTGTAAGACTTGAACAGAAACACTAAAAACCCAAAAGTTTCCACTCTAATCTAGCATTGCCAATAAAACACCTGCTGCAATGAAGACCTTGACAATGCCTCAACCATCCCTGGTTTACATGCATCCTTGGGACTGTGTGGGTCAAGTGAAAGATGAAAAAAGAAGAGGTTATTTTTCTGTGCCCTACCTCCACCTCACAACTCTGTATTTTTCTAGCAATGTCAACATTCCTTCATCCTAGAATAACAATTACCTATTTCTATTCTATGTGTAAGAATTTTATGATGCAGGCATAATTTTGGATCTGCTGGTCTGTAGGCAAAGATAGTACACGTTCTGTTGAACACAATCATTCTTTTCTGCCATCAAGCTTTTCTCTCTCATGCAGAAGCCATAAAAATGCCAGCAGTAATGGCTGAGTGCCTTGCAAAGCCTAAGGAGTACACAATGAATCTGGAAATCTCTATCATTTTTCTATGATAGTCAGAATGTGCAAATGCATTAATCCATAAATCTAATTATTTTCTGATTATTACACATATACAAAAATGTAAACAAAATAGACACTACTTTTCTGAATGTGTGTATACATTGACTGGGTTATTCAGAAAGCAGTCATTTGGACTATCTCCAAAGTCAGATACACGAAAAGCAATATTACAGTTTTAGACTTGCTGTATCATCTCAGTCACTAGACACAATGTCACTGCTTTACACATTTAACACTGCCTTCCACTGCACAAAATGAATCAAATTCTTTCCTGCTTCCTTATGTGTGCTGGTTTGAGGCTAATTAGAATATTTTAATAGAGAAAATTACACTATAGGCTATGAAAGGAAAACATCATGATGTCTACTTCACTCACGCTTGTTGAAGAATTGTTTGGGAACAATAACCAAAATATATAGATAAGGTCAGTCTCTGTCTGACTCTTGCTGGAACAGCAGCTGCTGAGG
This sequence comes from Eubucco bourcierii, assembly GCA_013396675.1. Lineage (NCBI taxonomy): Eukaryota > Metazoa > Chordata > Aves > Piciformes > Ramphastidae > Eubucco > Eubucco bourcierii. Next base: position 684,795 of record VWZE01002973.1, read on the forward strand.
CGGTCTAGCAGCTTCTGGCTCTGGCTTTTCTGCTGATTAATCCTCACTGACCACTTTTCTTCTAACCCCCCTGGCCGATCCTTCTAATTTACCTTGCGCGTAAGGCAAACCTTGGGGTAAGGTACAGGGGTGGGGAGAAGGTGGAAGGGTGGTTGGGAGCCCCTCCTGGGGTCTTTGATTTGTGGGAGGGGAGTTGTGTTGCTGTATTACCTTTAACTTGTATCTTTCTGTAAATATTCCTGTATATATATCTGCTTGTACATTGTGCAAAGTGTAAATAGAGCTTCATCACTTAACTTCCAGTCGGTTGAGTTCTAGTCTGGGTCATTTTACAAAGTGTGGGGGGGCGGGGAACTCCCAAACCTTTGCATTATGGCAACTGCAGCAACATCCATCAACATCTAAGCAATATACATACCTAGTCTGAGGGAATGGACATGGGACTTGTGCCCTTGAAGAAATAAATACATAGCCATGTACGCTCACAATCACTGACCATGATAACCAGTGTCTTTTTGTTCATATTATCAAGTGGCCAATAGAATAAAAAGATTCAACACTCCTACTGTATGCTTACTGCTGTTTACAAACCCTTTAAAGAAAAAAAAATAATCTTTCTATTTCAAATGGCTACAAAATTACACTGTGAGATGGAAGGCTTTGATCAACAAGTATTATTCTCTATTTGCATCTCTATTTTTGCTTTCTGTCTCTTTTGGAAAACTACATGTAGATCCTTTTCACACTATTTTACAGTCTTCCACAGAAAAACTCCTATAGTAGGAGATTTTATAAAGATATGGTCAACCTTATGGAAATACGTGCAAAAACTTGCAATGGGTGTTGTTATTTTACCAATAATAAAGTTTAAACTGAAAAAGTGGGGTTTTTGCCAAATAAAGGAAGAATTCGAACATTTCTGTACCACGTCTACAATGAATTTGAGCCTTTATGTGTATTTTCCTCACCTTATAGTAAGCCTTTGCATTGTTAAAGAGAAGCTGAAAATCAGCAGTCAGCACGTTCACATCATCATATTCCTCCATCTTTAGCTTTTGTTGGATTTTCATCAAATCAATTGGCTGAGAAACCACTTCGTAATAATCTGGTTGATTTCTGTTACAATGATAAAAAACAACCGTTCTATTCCACATGGTAAAAATCAAATCTGCAGCACTAAAGTTTGTATCTGTCTATGACTAAATAAGACAAAGCAAACTCCAATACGTGTTTGCTACAGCTAAAAGAACTGGACAGTGGTCCGTTAGCAGGTTTACTTTATTACATCTTAACGAACTGTGGTCTTACCTTCGCTTCGGTGCCCTAATGAAAAGCTCACAAAGGAGCCTGCCCTGTTCATCTTTGTAATCTCTGATGGTGTTGTAAAGTTCATGGCATACAGCAATCTAAAATGCAAGAACGATAAAAGTAATGAAAAAGGAGCAAATGCTAAAGTGGAAACAAACAAAGACAAACTGTCAGCCCACAGCATGCTCTGAAGAGAGGTGTGAAGAAATTGGTGTATCTCATACATCAGCAGGATATCTGACAAGGTACTGCACAATTTTCTTTTTTTTTTTTTTAAAAAACATAGAGAGTTTCCTTTCAATGCTAATTCTAAGTAAAGTACCCCAAAATGCAAATTAATTCAGTACATTAATTCTCTCTGAGTTACAGACATCTAAAGCAGCAACAGGGGTTCTTCTGCCCTGCAATTATTAAAATCAGACTGCTAACTCAAAGGCATAACAGAGACATTATACACTTCAGCAATCACTGCCTGTGCAGTTCCCCACTTATCTCTGTATTGCTATTCAGACACAGCTCTCAACTTCTGCACATTATGATTTCAGCTCCCTCTCCAACATCCTTCCATCTGCTAAAATCATCAGGAAAAAAAAAATGTAGCAAAAGGAAAACGGGAAAGAAAAAGATGAAACTGGGGGGAGACAAAAACAAGCCAAAGCTAAATGAGATTCTAAACAAAGCTTAGCCAAGGCAGCAACAGATTCAGAGCCAGTGTGCATGTGCTATACATGATCATCCATTTTACAATCCAGCATTTCCCAGGTAAGGACATTCCCAAGAAAATACATTGTACATAGTAATACAGTACTAACAGGATCTACAGTTGGGAGATTGGAAAGTCTCCTCCTCTTTCTGCTTGGACCTGGTATATTTGTGGAGTGGTGGCTGTCGTCGAAGTCTCCGCCACTGACGCTGCTGGAAGGTGAGGTAGCTCTTCGCCTCTTGGAACCCATGGAATCCAACTTCTTCTATAATGAACAGAAATGTTCTTAAACTCATGGAATAGTATCCTAACTCTCTGGGGAGGGCTAACTATACCACTAGCAATGTTCAGGATGATTCAAACACCACATTTTGTTACATACTACAGTTCAAGTTAAGCCATATCACTACACACCAGTTTTTCAAAAATTAGGAAGAGCTAAGTCCTACAGTTTGATAGTCTTTGATGACAACAGTGCCAGAGAGCTTAGGGCTCACAGTGGCAAAGGTTAATTTAGCAGCTCTTACTAGGATACATTCTTTATCTACATTTTGATACCTCATCCCCTGCACACTAACTAACCAAGAAATGATGTTCTAAAGTAAAAAGCTATACAGAGGCATGCACTCAGTTCTGGTTTAAAAGTATGTCATTCCATGTCAAAAATGACAAACAAAACTAAACAAACCACAAGAAAACATACAAACCCAGCCCCCTTGCAAACAACAACAAAAAAGCACAGAACAAAACATGCAGGAAAATTACAAATGAAAATTCAAATGGTCACTGAATACCTTGTCTTAGATAAAAGCAAAACAGGAGTCTGGACCACCGTGTGACCTACCACTCCCATTTTATGTGTAGGATGAATGGCAGGATGAATGTGTAGGATTAAGAAGCAGAAAAAGCCATGTCCTGTTTTGGCCGTAGTTGTACATTTATCAACACAAACAGTGACAAATGAATAACCACCATCCAACAACTACGGTGATTTACAGAACAAGTTCTTGGCTCTTTCCCAGCTCCCAGACAGCATCAGAAAAATATCTTTATTTGTAGCTGTCTCAAAGGCTGAAGACAGAACAGATCCATCTATCCCAGCCTATACTCATTTTCCAACCAAATGAAGGAATTTCTTCTAGCAAGCACTCCATTGATTCACAGGGTACAGCAGCACAACATAACCACATCAGAGCATTTATGCCAGAGACAGAATTAATTTCAAGTACACAGATTAGATGAACGAGACAGGAATAATTAACAGTTAGGATAAAGAAAAGAAAAAGCCTAAGGCAGAGGAATGGAGTGAATGGTGCACATACAATCAATAATTTACCAGATTTACCAGAGTACAACCAGCACCTCGAAAAGCCAGTCTCCTCATAGTGTCTGATGGTCAAGTACAGATACTGGGAGAAGGTAACACTCTAAGAGTAGCAAACCAGCAATGGTGTTAGTACAGTCAAAACTGGAAGACAAGAAAAGCAAAAGAGGGAGAGAAGAAAATTGAAAGTAGATTGATAATTAAAGAAAAAAACTCAATGAATAAATTGAATAATTACAGTGACAGAGGAGGAAAAAAACGCAAGAAGCAGAGGGTAACTTTTTTTAGCCTTGCAGAAACTCTATAAAGTAATTTTGTGCACAGAATGCTAGACATTCCTGTCATTTTTACAGTAAAAACACATTTCTCTAATGTTCCTGAATACATATTACAGATTTCACAGCCACTTGCTAGAGAATGATTCATCAAACAGAGCTGAGAGTAAGCATAAGTGGTATCTGGTCTGAGAATAAAACCCAGAATGCAGTAAAACTTACAGGATGCAAAACAATACAGTGCTTATACCAGTAAGAAGAAAAAAAATGAAGTCAAGAAAGATTTAATAGACTCTCTAGTAATGATGCAGCTCCACCAGTCTTGAGTGGATTGATATCCTCATAAGCAAGCAACATTAAGTTGCTTCACTAAAGATATAGCTGTTTCAATTTCTAAACAGTCCCCAGGTCTGATGTTTTTTCACAAATTCCATGTGAAATGCACAGAACCATTTTATGGCAAAATTGCTACTTCTATTTAGTTCACACAACTACTGCCTTCAAAACCCAGAGAGGCTGTTTCCCTGTTCAGTATTCTGGACATTTTCACAACAGGCACATACAGAGAAACTCTGTTAGCAGGCAGGTCGTCTCAGGAACAGACAATCAGCCTGCTGCTTTTGGCACTGCCTCCAACTTTTATCTGAGAGACACCATATCAAATGGATAACGCCAGGCGCGTGCTGATGTGGAGGCTGCTAGAAAACACAGGTTCTTGATTGTGGAGGGCAGGACAGACTGCTGGAATCGCTAATTTAGGTCCACCTCAGAACTCAAGAGTACACTCAGTCTAATCTCATCCTGAAATAAAGATATGGGGACAGTCCCCCAGTCACCACCTGCCTGCAAACTACACATAGGCTTCTCTACATCCGTTATCCAAAGCACCAGCACTACGGCTCTCATATGATGGTGCACATCTGCACCACCCAGACACCTGGTCACTCTGTACACAGCCTCCAAGACATTTTTCTTCTCTAATAACCAAGAGAAGTGCAAAACACACAGGTCTCTGAAAAATATCATGTACACTCGGTGAGAGAACTGCTTATGTAAAACTCATACCAAACGCCTGGTTCCTGCTTTCTAGACCTCCATGCTCATGAAGGCATCTCATTTCCCCACGCACAGAAGAGTACTGCTTTACTTTAGGGCACATCTCCTAGACCGCTTTCTGTTAACTCAGCTACTAGCTCACGAGTCTCAGCAATCACAAGTGTTTCCACCGCTACAAGCAGGTCATCTGCTGTGCAACAGAAGCTTGAGCATCATCTTAATAATTGCTTATACCGCACATAACCGTGTCCTACGATGATAGACATCTCTCTAAGAAATGCTTTGGCTATTACCAACATAGATATATACCAATATACACACAACAGGTGGAAGACTGCCTCTTCTGAAAGACGTTCTAGACTGACCACTACAAGTATTACCAATCTAACCTCCTTAAATGAACAGTTTCTACATACGTTTCACATAACACGCTTTAAAAACCCAACGAGTTTCTAGCAAACGCTTCATTTTCTGCCTCCAAGGACAAAAAAAAAGCTAAAGGCTGACAGATACCATGGAAAGTATTTTATCATTATCAGGATCTCCCACATTTCAACAGAAGTATTCACTAATTCATGGTAAATTTAGCACAGGGAAGAAAGGAGGGAAACACTGCCAGAATCTCCCTCGATTACCAATCACACTGAAACCAGCTACAACATAAAAGGGGGATGGCAGCAACCAGACACTATAAAAGGACAAAGTTGGTTAAGAAGTGAGAAGCACGGCACACGGATCGTTTTATTAACACTGGGACAAGAAACAAAGAGGCAAACCATGTAATTTCCCCAAACCGTCCTGCAGGCCCCTGGCCGTACCCGGCCCGGTTCAGATATTTCTGTTGGCAAACGCAGACAAAGCAAGCCACCTTCACGGGCACTGGGCCAACCAGTGTCCTCACGGCCTGACAAGACCACGTCCCTTCTACTCCCTGACCCGCGCTAGCCCCGGCACCGGCCAAAACACGCTCCCAACCCCCGGGCCCCGATTCGAAGGCCCCGGGAGCGGCCGCGCCGCCGCCGGCCCTCGGCCAACCGCTCGCCGCACGGTCGCTGTACCCACGGTGAGCTCGGCCCGGTGACGGGACGGGGTGCTTGGTAATGCACAGAGAGGAGGAAATCGAGGGGTGAGCTGAGGGATTCACCAGGGCTAGCGGCGTCGGGACACCAGTAAAGGAAAGCGACACCAATGTAGCCGCGACAGGCGACCGGCGCACAGGGCCGGAGTAGCGGCGGGAGGCGGGGACAGGGGAGGTGACAGAAGGCGGAGGGGTTCGGCGCCCCCGGGCCCAGCGCGGGGCCCGTCGTGGCGGCGCTACTGCGCGCCCGGGAGGCGCTGCCTCCCCGCGGTGGCCACACAAAGGGAGGCAGCGGCCTCCTGGCTCCGGCCCGCCGCCCCGCCCGCGCGACCCTGGCGCCGCGACGCTCACCCAGCCAGCTCCGCTCCGCCTCCGGCAGCCGCGGCCACACTCGTCCTCCGCCACCCGCCCCGC
>VWZE01002973.1:690989-724030 GCA_013396675.1 Eubucco bourcierii
GCGGCCCGGCGCCGCCATGAAGCGGCCAAGTGAGCGGCGGGCCGGGGCGGCGGGAAGGCGGCACTGGTGGGGCTGGGCCTCGGGCAATATCGCCGACGAGCGCCTTGAGGCGAGGGAATGGCGGCGGCGGGGGGCTGAGAGGGTGTGGGGGAGGGGAAGAGGACAGTGTGGGTCTGGAGGGAACGGCGAGGGCTGACGGCGAGGGCAGCTCGGCCGCTTTGCCCGGGCGCGGGTGGATCGCGAGGAGTCGGCACTGATAGGCGCGGTGCATTGCAGAGCTGAAGAAAGCCAGCAAGAGGCTGACCTGCCACAAGCGCTACAAGATCCAGAAGAAGGTGAGGCCCGACGGGCTGCCAGCCCGCGGCGGTGCGAAACCCCCGGGCTGCCCCTGCCCCACGGAACCGGGGGGCCGATAGAGGAGTGATCATCCTTTATTTCTGCCTTAGACTGAGAAAACATTCTTGTTCCTGTCTTCAGATCAGAGAACACCACCGAAAAGTCCGGAAGGAAGCCAAAAAACGTGGACGCAAAAAGCCCAAAAAAGATCCCGGTGTTCCCAGTGCTGCACCGTTTAAGGAGGAGCTTCTGCGAGAAGCAGAGCAAAGAAAGCAGAGGGTAAAATACAGTTTGTGATAAAGGGGGCAAGAACTATGACCGTTCCTGTTTTAAAGGAAGCTTTGTGTGTGTGCACATGTACGCACCCAGATATTCAATCACAGTCCAAGCAGACATATCCTTAAAGAATATTTATTTCCAGCATTATAATGTGTGGTAATTTGACCTTGTAGTTTTGACCTTTATTTCATACTGTGTGTATAAACATGCTGGAAGTGTGTTTTCCAACAATCCGAAATGTCTGTGGTGTTAAGGTATACATAACTATCCCATCAGAATGCTAAAAGCAAGGTCTTGGCATTCTGTGTTTATATAGAAGTCTGCAGCTGGGGTAATGTGACATGAGACCAGCACCCTTAGTTGTAATGTGGCTGCTGCAGGGTGGTCACTTTGGGCACTAGCCAGTAGGTGTACTGCCTCTGGTTTGGAGGCAATTGAAGGCAAGTTTATTCTTTTCAGGGTAGGATGCAAAAAAAAAAAAATCCTACTTGGCTAGCCGTGACTTCTAAATAAGCTGGCTCAGGAACCTTGGTCAATATTAAGTAATTGAGGGAAAAACCAGCCTTCCTTACCACCTTCAAATGTTTTATCTGGCTTGGGTTTTTGTTTGCAAACAGCTCGAAGAACTAAAACAAAAGCAGAAGCTGAGCAGACAGAAAGAACATGAAAAGAGGAGGAAACTTGAAGCTAAAAAGAATGCAGCCAAAATCAAGGAAAATGCAGAGGGGAAGGTAGGTGTCTGGTATAATTCTGAGTCTCTGAAGCTTACAGAAGCAAGAAAAGTCATCCTGAAACTATCTTTTTAAGCATTGTGTTGCAGGTTAACGTTTTCAGGCTGTATATGCAGACAAGTATAATACACTAATTATCAGTTAAGTAATTTCTTTTATTTGCATTCAGGAATCTTCTGGCAAATCTAAAACAAAGACTAAGAAACTGCTAGATAAAAATTCAAAGACATCATTCTGCAGGGAGCTCAAGAAGGTGAGAAGCTTCAGCTGTTTTTGTATCATTAGATGAGTGTCAGCAGTGAGACAGTTTCTTTCTTTGCATTACTGTGCAGCTGTTAAGAAGTATAAAAGTTTATCACAATAAATTTACACACTGAAGTAAAGGATATCCCAACAGAAATTGTGAAGGTTTCCAGTTGTGTTTGGTGCAAGCTACGGAGACATTCAGCACACTGAGGCATTAGATTTGTCTAATGTCATTACTTGGCAGTGTCAGTACTTACTGAATACTTAGCAGCTGCTCAAAGGGCTTTAGTAGTACTGAGGTACTAGTGTCTAATGATTCCTTGCTTTTAGAGAAAAAGATGAAAGTTACTTCAGCTTTCTGGTTTGCAGTTCAGAAGAAAGCTTGAAAAAGAACTGCATAAAAACCTTACCAACCATTCTGTGAAATTTCAGCAGTAACTGTTGTCAGCCACAGTTATTCCATATTTGTCATCTGGCATATTTGTCATCTGGCATATGCCCAGTCTCGGCTGCTGTGTCTTGAGAGTCTTCTTTTTCTAACCTAGGTGATTGAGGCCTCAGATGTGGTTCTGGAAGTTTTAGATGCAAGAGATCCAATGGGCTGCCGATGTCCTCAACTGGAGCAAGCCGTAACTTGCTCTGGAGGAGACAAAAAGCTAGTGTTGGTTCTGAACAAAATTGGTAAGAAGCACAGCTTTCCTTGAAGTGGTACTTGGATCACTGTGTGCTCCTGTGGTAAGTGAGCTATGAAGAAGATTTTAAAGGAATCTGAGATTCCACTGAAGACGTAAGATCCAACTCTGAGTTCACTGCTCCACTGAAAGGGTCATGTTTCCTCCACCTATTAGTCTAGTTTGCTAAGAAAATACCATGTAAACACACATTGGCCTCGTTTGCTTGCAGTAAGTTTTGATGGCATTGCCCAGTCTCGGACAAGTTTGACAGAAGTTACAACATTTTTAGCACTTTTGTTAACATAGGTCAGCAGGTCATGATGCTGGTCCTTTCTGAGGCCATGGTGAGTTAAGGATCAGAAAAGCAACGAAGTAGTTGGATTTTAAATGTGGCCTTGGGAAGTATTTTCTCTCTTTTGTTGCTGTATGAAAGAATCCTCATAAAAGCAGGTAAAAACAGCGAAAATTGCTGGAAATTAGCAAGATATCAATAGAGAAAGAAAGGGAAAAAAAACAAAAACCAAACCACCCACCACCAAAAAAACCCAAGAGCAACACCAAAGAGCAAAGGGAACTTTTTATCAGTGTAGCCTTTGCATGGATGATCCTTGACAGAACATTACTCTGCACTATACAAAGTCTCCTAGCAAGGCCTCAGCATTAAATACCTGATACAGGGGCAAAAAACCTAATTGTGGTATGTTCTGCTTGAAGCAGATGCTAAAGACAAAAACTTGTAACGCTAGGAGATTTTGCCTACACCAAATACTTTACTGAAGACTTCAGCCAAATATTATCTGTTATAAAGAAATGTACTAAATGGGCAAAATACAGCCCGTTTCCTGATTCCACATTTGATTTTCTCCACACAATTTAAGAGTCACAAAAGTGAAAGGATTGTGCTCTTTTTATCCAGATTTAGTGCCAAAGGAGAACTTGGAGAAATGGTTGAATTATTTGAAGAAGGAATTTCCAACGGTTGCTTTTAAATCAGCAACACTGACAAAGGACAGGACTATGGTAAGAGCACTGCAGGCCGTCTCATAACTAATAGATATGTGTTTGCACTTGGAGCTTTGTAGTAGAGGGGGGAATTCTTGCTGTTGAAATGCATATTAGTGCCCAGCATGCTGGACTGGAGTAAAAGCAAGTCTTTATTACTGTGAGAAGGATGGTGAGGGGAGAAAGATGAAGAATTTTTCATCTTCTGTGTAGGATGGTTGCACTAGTTAGATCTCACTTGTTTTTGTAGGTAAAGTGGTGCAGGCTACACTACTGCATTCATCCTAACTGTAAACATGAATGAAGGGTAGGACCTGACATTATTTCCTGAGGAGTCTAAAGGAGTTAGCTGCCTGTGTCCTAGTCTCAAGGCTGAAGGTGTTCTTTTGAGTCATACATCTGTTAATACATAATGCTGCGTGTCTTAACTCTGATAACAGCAGCATGAAACAGGGCAGAAACTGCAGTACAGAGAGCAGGTTTTGAAATCCTTCAAAACATTGAAGACTCTTGAATGAATTCCACACTTCAGGATTCTATGATCTGGTAGATATAGAGCTTGAGTTAGAATTGCGAGCCCAGTAAGTTTAGAACAACTCTGGGATATCATTTAATAGAGGGATTGGAATTATTACAGTAGATAAGTAGATATATATATTTTCATATATATATATATTCCTAAATAGCTCCTGACTGAGTTTGGTCTTTTTAACTATGAATCCTGTAGCCAGATCAGGTCAGAAAGAGACGTGGACGTGTTGATTTATCAAGAACCACTGAGTGTTTTGGAAGCAAGTGCCTCTTGAAACTTCTTCAAGAGCATGTCAGGAGTCAAAACAGACCCATTCAGGTTGGGGTAGTAGGTAAGTGTTTGGAGTTTCCTTCTCCAATAAAGCTTTGGAATCCTGTATTGTAAACTGGGTTAACAACTAACATGACTTGCCCACAGGCTTTGTAGACAACATTCATACCATCCTCTCAAACTCACTGTTGTAGTACTGCAGTTGACAGCAATGTTGCATTGACGTGTCTGTAGTGTTTGCAATCTTTGGAAGGCACGTTGTGTGAGATGTGATATACTGTGATACTGTGAAAAGATGAGGCCCTAGCTGTTTCCTCAAGCTAGATAATCAAAGAGGTTGCATGCCATTCAGCTTGCACTGCCTTCCTCTTACCTATTAAGATCTGTGGTGGCACCCTCTGTGTTTTTACTAGTGTGAGAAATGAGGATACAGACTTTGTCTTACTTCTGTAGTGAAGACTTCAGATCCAACTCTGATCTCACACTGAAGATATACCTTACCAAAGACACGTGGAAGAAACAGTGCTATGTAGGCTGCATTTTCTTCTTTAACTTACAAAGATTTATGTGGCTTTCTTCAGGTTTTCCTAATGTGGGAAAGAGCAGCATAATCAACAGTCTAAAAGGAATTCGTGCTTGCAATGTTGGCGTAGCAAGAGGTGTTACCAAGTAAGCTGAGTCTGATGAAAGCCATTAATTTCCTTGCTGCTTCTTGTGTTCTGATTGTTTGTCTGTAATTTCCATCCATTATGGGCAAAGCATGCTCCTTTATGCAGTTTTAAATGCACATTTCAGTCTGCCAGGATGAAAGATACTGATGGGTGTGATGCAAGCTGCCCTGAGAGAATGCAGTGTATAAATTTGGGGTTTGTACATGTAGATTTCTGTCCTACACAAAGCATATGATGAAAAAGCATTGAAACTGACACTCTGTGAAGTCTGTTCAATCCAACCCTGAGCTTTGTGCTTTGCCCACCTCAACCATTACTGATTCCTTTGCTAGTTATTATCTCCTCATCATGGATTTTTCTTCGAATAGGTCTGTGCAAATTGTGCACATTGATAAGCAGACAAAGATTTTGGACAGTCCGAGTATAATTGCAGATCCGTCTAACAGTGCCCTGGCTCTTGCCTTGAGAAGTATCATAGATACTGAAGAAGCAGACTCAGCAGATGTGCTTGAAGGAATAGATGCCATTCTAAATCACTGCAGTAAACAGCAGGTGAGCTCCATCTTTTTTCACATCTGTCAACTGCACCTTTCAGTCCCATAAAGAGCAGCAGAAACTGCGTGCCAGAAAACTGTTACCCAAATAAGAAAATAATGTTTCTGGGTTTTTTTTAAACTGCATTTAAGAGCTCATCACAACATCAAGAGTGAAAAAATGAAGATACTCTGACTGCTTCCTATTATTACAGTGAAGACCTCAGATCCAACTCTGATTTCACTCTGTAGTTTCAAGGAGATTAAGCAAGACCTAAATTCCCATTCAGTTCTGTAATAAGTGTGTTTTCACAAACCAGTGTGCCATCTCTATACACCCACTGTGGGTGTGGATGAACAGCAGATGAATTTGTTGATGCAAGCATTTTGCTTTGTAATGTTTACTCCCACATGAGAGGAAAAAATGGCCCTTCTCATACTCTTTGATCCTCATTGTAACCCAAACTGATTTGCTCTTCTGTTCCTAAAACGAAAAGTGGGTATGTCTTTCTGAATGCACCATATCCTTTTGCTCTAGGTAATGATCCGCTATACTATCCCAGATTTCAGGGATACAGAAGAGTTTTTAGCCTTACTTGCTCAGAAAAGGGGTATGCTGAAAAAGGGAGGTGTTCCTGACATAGAGAATATGGCTAACCTACTACTTTGTGACTGGACAGGGTATGTATGCTTTGAATTTTGATTTATGCTGCTTACCTTTTTTTATGTTGTTGTTAATCCAGCACAGCAAAAGCTCTGAGTCCTGTGAAGTACTTAAAGGAGAGGCTGGGGTTTTTTGTTTGGGTACTTTTTTTCCCCATTGTCACACTTCATTTTGGTAAAGAAAGCTAGTGAATTTTACCAACAGATGATTTGTAGTAGCAAAGTATTCCATTTCTTTCTTCTTTCAGGAGTGGTCTATTCACCTTCATGCTGTTCATGACAACTTTGGAGTCATTTAGATAGCTATTTTAACTGCTGTTAAACAGATAATGATAAATCAGTAATTGAGTTGAGGAGTTACAAGAGTTCTTTGCACTGGTTTTATTTTTAAATGCAATAACTACGTTATCTTTGGTTGTTTTTTAATGCTAATATTTTACTTTCCCAGAGCTAAAATAAGCTACCACTCGCAGCCTCCAGAATCTCAGATACTGCCACCCTACCTTACAGAAGACAAAATAGCTGAAGTGCAGGGGAGCTTTAATTTGAAGAGCCTAGAAGAAGGAAACAACACCACTGTTCAAGGTGGGCCCGCTACTGTAATGCACTGCTACTACTAAGAGCGGTTGTAGTAGTTTTAACAGGAATTTGTGAATGCAAGTCCTCCTGGGGACTATTATTAGATAGCTTTGCCAGATTGCAGTGAGTAGGAACCTTTTAAAGAAACTGATTCCAATGCGCTAGAACAGTGCATCTTTGTCCTATCTTAAAACAAATTGCCTCTGCTAGTTCTTAGTTTCTACTAACCTGACCTAACCCTCCTCAGTAGGAGATAGAGGAAAATAACATCAAAGAGAACATAAACATTGGCTGATGAGGCCAAGAAAATACATTTTACTTAGTACAGTCTACACTGAGATTTAAGTTTTCCAGCTCCAAGCTGTCATCTGTAGATGCCTCAGAGAAAGCTATTTGCAGAGAATTGTACTCTGTTCTACCTGCTTATGTGGGAGTCTTGTGGCAGGGAAGGGGCAGGACTTCTTCTAGCTCTGACCTAAATGGCTGTCCTCTCAGGAGGTAGGCTTTACATTTGGTGCTGTTGAACAGTGACCTAACAAATAGTTCCTGTGTTTTTTCCCAGCTTTAAAATTCCCAAGTCCAGCAAACAGCATAATTTTTCAGTCAGCTGGTATGTCAAATGGGATAATAGAGGAAAATAATGTGATAGAGAAAGCATCAGAATGGGAAAACTTGGAAACGAGCAAGGAGGAGGAAGAGGATTTCACAGAAAGTGATGATGATCAAGACAATGTGGAAGAAGAGAATGACGTTGAAGAGGTAAATCAGGGTTTCATTAGGCCTCTACCTGTTCAGAATCTGACACCAAGTACACAATCAATATCCTGCTGTAAACTGAGAACACGTAGGCACTGTGGAGCCACCAGGAGTAATCTGAAAGCCTTTCTCCTGGACATAAGGGTTGGGCTTTCTGTTTAATTAAGGAAATAGCATTGTTCTGAGTTCCTGACCAACTACATAAAGGGACATCCACACTATCATCAGTGTCTATTAGATTTCATTTGCATGGGGGACTTACAAGTGATACCTGAATAACCAGGTTTGACCTCTGACTTGCAGGAAAGCAAGGTTCAAGTTACCAGGAAAGCAAAGCTTGGAAAACAACAAACATGTCCTGCAAATTCAGACAAGCAGATAGCAGGTGTGTATGAAAAACCCTGGCTTGAAGAGTAGCCTCTGGTACTCTAGCACTTGCATTGATTTCACCAACTGTACAATTTTCCTTTCTCAGAGAGCAAACATTCCAATCCCTTGTCACTCAGCTTGGATGAGGCAGCAGCTGAAGATGATGCCTATGATTTTAACACAGACTATGTGTAACGAAACCCTGTTTGGAGGTGCTGCTTACTGGCTTTCAGAACACTCACCAAGACCTGTCTTGTGGCACCAGTTAGAGGAATGCTGCATACCAGAGCTACAGCAAAGATTCCCAATTGTTGATATGTCAAATAATGTATAGAATGGTGTATCTCCCTTGATCCTTGCAGATTTCATGTAAGTCTAGCAAACAGACTCTATTCAGCTTTAAGTTCTAAACTTTATTTCCTGTACCAAAGCCAATTTAAAAAACATCCTAATAGACTGAGTTCACTTTGCCTTATAAAAAAAAGATGTTTCAAAGTTTTGCAACTGAAGTTATTTCATTACTCCTAGTCACTTCAAGGACAAGAATGGTTCTTGTTCGTCAAGGTTCAGTAAAAACAGTTAAGTAGCAAAAACCACAGATCACCATCCAAGACAGACACAGGCAATGACTGCAATTAGTTAAGCAGCTGGAAATCCTTCTAAATATAAAGCAGATGATAGTCATTTACCTGAGATTTGAGTAACATATTAAAATTCACAAAGTTTTTTCCACCACTTCACAAAAAATGTTTTAGTGTTCACTGGCACAATCCATTTTGCATAGAGAAATAATACTCGAAGTACTCATCTGTCAAAAAAGGGATTCAAGTTTGCAGAATTGTGCAAGACTGACACAGAAATGGGTGGGAGGAGGTTTCATGCAATAAAGGGTTCTTGAGGCTGTTTCACAGGGTAAGAAAACAAAAACATCTCAGAACAAAGCCCAGGCAGCTCCTAATTGCAGTACTCTCCTTTGGAAGATTTGCATGGTGCAAGCACCAACTGGATGTTCTTAGAAACTTTCTTCAGCTGACAAAATGATCCTCCTCTAGAAGACTTGTAGTAAAGAGCAGAACATGTAACAGATGGAAACAGAAGTGCTAATTTATGGAGATCCTCCCTTGCTTTATATCATACTCCATCATCTGTCACAGGAGTGAGTCTCCTTTGAACCTGTGCATTTCAGAACTGCTTCAGAGTGCACAGTTTGTGCTCTGGAAGGCAAGTTGGGGGGAAAAAAAAAAAATGTTCTGCTTGGCTCCAGAAGTTTCCTGAGAAAATGCCATTGGTTACAAAAATTGACTACTTTGCTTCATAGGCTTCTGAATGTCTGCGGATCAGACTGAACTTGCCTGTAGGGTCAGGGACATACCACTTCTCCCAGACTTCAGCATACGAGGCTGTTCTTCCCCAGGGTTTGAAATGTCCATTCCAATGGAGCAGCTTGGCAGCCTTCACAAACTGAGGAGAGTACCTTTTTCCAGCACTAGACCCTTTTAATGAAAAAGAAGCATTAGTGCCTGAAATAAAGGCAGCAGTATCAATGTGCAATATTTTAACTGAACAACTGAAAGCCACTTTAAAACAGATATTGAAACAGATTAACTTCCAAGTTCTCTGAAAGTCCTTTTAATAGCCAGATGTATTCAGCATCCTAGGTATTGTTTGTTGAAAAAACATAAAGGAAGCTCTCCCTGCTTAGGGGTTTCACCAGCAGCAGAGGAGATCTGTATGTCTGCTCAAGTGAGGAGAAATACATAAGACCACTTCAGACAGAATAGGCTTGTGGAAAAATAAAAGGAGAATGAGAAGAAATTTAAAAGTCAGTTCAAGAACTACCACCTTAGCAGTTCAAAACAGAAAAGAAAGGATCTGACCACAAAAGCCCCAAGATGGTAGTGCAAAGCTGTTTCTTTAGTATAGAACAAAATACAAAGTAGGGAAAGAAAAGATCCATCTGCTGCATTAACTAGGTGTCCAGCTACTGACCTGGAGAACCCCACTGAGGGAGCAGTGTCATAGATGTTTTGTACGTACCAAGATGCCGGACATTCCACATGGGATCAATACTGGAATGCTGCTTGTAAAATACAATCAGCAGTGGAGGAGTTGTGATGCTGCCAGCCAGAGTCCTACTGTAAAGCTCCTCTCTGGAAGTGAAGATTAAAATAAGTTGGAAAAGGATGCTTGTTTGGCCCTAAATCAGATGATTATCCACAGACACGTAGCCTTTCATTTAGCAGCTAAATACCACCACCATAATGCAATCCCTGCCCCACTGGCACTCTCAGCTTGGGGGTACTTACGCTACATTAAGTGCCATCCACTTCTCCAACTGCTGAGTGATGTTCTGTAATTTCCATTCTGTCAAATTGGCAACAAAAACTCCTGGATTGAAAGAGCAGGTGTTGGCTTTCATGGCAAGCTTTCGGATGGTTTCTTTTTTGTAATCTAGAAATCCAATGTAATTATACTGTGGAAAAAAAGCGGGGGAGGGGAGGGGAAGTAGGAATTAGCTTAAAATAAATTTTGCACAATCCCAACAGACAAATGAAGTTGTTAAAGCAAATACCCCTTTCTTTCAAATGAGAGAAAGGAAGCTTAGAAGGTTAAACAGTTTCAAAATATGATTGCATAAACCACCTATTTTAAGGAATGTTCCATATTCTTAATAATACCTTATTATTAATACAGTACCCAATCCCAGCTAAAAGTACTTTCTGTACACTCAGAGACAAAAAATATTACCTCTGATGTTCTATGACCTACTCCTGTTCCACAATGGGAACTGCTCTCATTGCAAAGCACAGCAAAAATTCAAAGCACTTTTATTTCACTGTGCCTTAACAGAAATTGCAGGTGTAACAAAAACAGAATAAAATGATCTGGGTAAGGTCAGTAATACCTTTAGGCTCATTGCATCCCTAAGTTGGCATGCAAGAACATTAACACCGAGTGCATGTTTACAAAGCCTGCAACCTATAGCATTTCTACCACTGAAACAGTAGAAAACTGACCTGATTCCCTGCTCCACGGACAGCAACTTTATTAGTGGTTGAGTCACAGTCATCTGAAAATGCAGCTGCATGTCCAGGTTTCAGGGGAGTGTTGTAAAGTTCAAGAATATCATCTGGAAAATGGAAGTAAGCACAGAAAAATTAAAAGCAATCCTGATTTAAGCACTGAGTGAATTCCATTGCTATAGCAGATAAAGCCACTCTGTTTAATCCAACTCAATCTTATTTATAAAGCTTTTACTTTAAAGCTTTTACTTTAAAGCTTTTTAATTTTTTCAGAATTGTTTGATTACTGTAAGAGACTGCACACTGACCTCAGCATGAGGTCAATGGCAAAATGCTAAGAAAAAGGTCCGATACCTTGCACTATGACATCATCATCCACATAGATGGCCTTCTCTGCATGAGGTACCAAAGTGGGCAAGTAGAATCTTGCAAAAGTCAACTATGAAAACAAGGAAGTAAGAGAAGTGAAGAATTAAATTAAAAACTGTCCAAGTAAATGTGTAATTCACTTATCCTCCTGGCATTTATCCACGGCACTAATGTCTACAACAACTTCTATCACGGATGTAAAATAGGTACTAATATCATACAATTTATTTAAAATAAACAAGTTCCATCAATTCCTGGTTTCCTATGGATCTGTGCACTGATAAATAGGCCTGTTATTAGAATTTCTTATTCTGCCACATGTATTGGCAGTGTCTCCGAGGTGCTGGCATGCTTGATACACAAATCTGCTGTTTTTCACTGTAGTTAGCAGCAAAAAAACAGTACTAAGCATGCATATGTAGTAAGATGGATTTGAATAGCTCTCTGAAAATTTATTCTTACTGAAATTTCAGAATTTTATTAGAAAAAATCGCTTCTATGCTAACAGATATGGGTTTGATCTCTAGTTATGCACAAGAGCAATATCAAAATATACTGTTACTAACTCGTAATTGCAAAAAGTAAACATCATCCTTACTGGTTTTAAGGTGTCTGGCTTTTGAGGATCCACTTGTACCTTCCCTTCTAAGACATGAGGGTCAAAATCCAAAATTTGGTATTGCAAATTTTTCAGAGCAGTCTTACTTAGCCACAGCCTGCAAACAGGAACAAGGCACACATCCTGTTAACCAAGACAGAAATCAACTGACAAGCAAGAGACCAAACTGTCAGTGACACATCTCGATATGGTCTCTCGCTACCCCATCCAACAGATATACATACAGAACACAATCTATTGCTGAGGTTCGTGTGGTCCTGTATGACTGCAGGGGCACGCCCACCCTCAGAACACTGCACAGCTGTGATACATGAAAGGTATGAGGTCACTTCCATTTCATTAGAGATGTATGGTCCTGTTATCACAGGACCTCCACAAAAACTACCAGCGTGAGTGGATGCAGGTAAAAGTAAGATCGATGAACAATCTAGAAACATTGAGAAAATCAATTCACAACGTTTAAATTGCTTTGCTGAAACTTAGGAAGAAACTGTTGCAATACCTTCACCATCTAACTCAAATCCCACCAGAAAAGACTGTTCTCTTCCATCCCTGAAACATCACCACAAGCAGTGACTGTGTACTCCCCAGCAGCAGCCTCATCAAAAAGCTACAACAAGCAGCTGCAGATAGGACTGCAACTTAGAGGAGTGCAATGTCGAGGAAGTCAGATCTTCCTCTTCTCAGAGATACTTAAGTTTCACAGTATTGTGGGAATCTGTAAAGATCATCACCTCAAGTGATCCACAGTATCATTCAAAGTAACAATATAGAAAACCACGTTGGATCTGGTGTGAAAGTAAATACTGTTCATGGCTGCAATTGCACCCCCAAGCCTCTCATCGGATGCTGCGATGACCACAGAAATCTCCTTATCATTCCTCTCATCTGCCAGCCTCTGGGGAACTGCAGGTATGAAATCTATAGGCTGAAGTCCTACTGGATTTGAATCTGTGGAGTACAAATGGCATCACATATTTGGTTTAGGCAAATGAAACACAGACATCATTATTATGCTAACATTCCTAATGCTTTCAACTATTACTAGTTGAAGGAAGTAAGGTGGCACTTGAATGCCCCAGCTGAAATGTGAATTACAGCAAGCCAGTATCAAATACTTAAAATATAGCACCTGCTCTTCAAAGTCTGAGAAGTTAATGAACAGGAAAACACTGAATCACATCTTAATAATTTTCAAAGCCAGAAGGAACCCTTACTGCTATCTTCACTGGCTTTCTGACCAAGAAAAGTCACAAGATACCAAGATCAGACAATTGTACCCACAAAGCTGAAGTATGAGAAGAGGAAAAGATACAAAGAGTACAAAAATTACATCTTGTTACGCAAGTAACTGATCATTATCATACACATTATTTCAGCAACGTAGCAATTTCTGTCTGGCCAGAGCATAGCCTTTCCCATCAATCAAAAAAAAATTTAATTTTTTAATTAAAATTAAACCTCAACATACCTGACAATTCCCGTTTCAAGAAGTCACTGAGGCCTAAGAAGTTATGATGAAGAACCAGCAAAAAAATTACAACAGCCACTATAAGGATGGAAATATTCACTGAAAAATTAAAAGCAAAGAAGTTTATCAATATAACCAGAGAAAGCCTGGAAAACTCAGAAAAGTAAAAAGAGATTAAAAGGATGCAGAGACACACATATAGTCATACCTTTCCTTAAGGTCATTTTCCCCTTACTGGACTAGCATAAGATTCCTGCAAACCTGCAAGAGGAAAAAACTCCATTAGTTACTTTCTACTTCCAGCAGGCAAAGCACACTATCACCAGGAGTGCCAAAACAGTTTCCAAATGCAGCAAAAGTTTCCTTCTCTTGAAAAGCTGAAGTTGGATGTCACATTTTAATAACTGAGTATGTATGCCAGTAAGTACGTAGCTACAACAATGGATCTAAAGAGGAACTCTGAGATAAAAGAAAAGGAATACAGCAACAGGGCAAGTAGTTATAGTTTTTACTGTATTTAACTAAGGTTTTGGCAGGACACGGCACTTATAAGACCTTAGCAAATAGCACTATACATTTTCAAAACCATGACATTCTCTACATAAACTTTTTTTAGACTGCCAGCTGAAGTGTCATCACAGACAAGAGGTCACAACATTGTGTACAAAGGTATTGCCATCACATTATAGAAGAAGGTGGTAAAAATACAGTACAGTGATGCTACTTTGGTACACAATTCGAATACATCTGTTCCTTATTTAATGGTAGATGAGAACGTGAAATCAGAAGAATCTCACTTCCTATAGCGTCAGGCACCTCTCCAATAACACACACACATAAAGGGCTCACAACATAACATGCAAAATTCAAGAAACAGTGACAGTTCTATAAGAAAGCACTTGCAAAACCCCATAATTAAAATACCACGAACTATGTTGTGACTATTACGTACACCAGATATTTTCTGGTACTGGGTTTCTCCCGCGGCGAAGACAGGCTCGCGGAGCACCACAAACAAACGCCGTGTGCCGTGCTTACAGCACTGCTGAAACGGGCCAGGGGCGCGTCGCCTTCGTCTGCAGTACAACACAGCGTCCCTCTTTAAATAAAGTACGCTACATTGCTGTTCAGTCCCCCTGGCATGGATGCTGAGGGTGCTGGCACGTACACACACTTTCTGCCCTTTGATGACACTACGACAGCCTGAGCTACAAGCATTTTGGGGCTGACTCTTCCAGAAGCGACTGCCAGAGCAAACACAAAGCCCCAATAAAGCACTCAAACACCTCCTCATCGTTACCCTGCCGCAGTTTGATGCCCCGGTGACGCGGTTTACACACACGAAATTGGGCACCCGACTGTCCGCCACGTTTCACCGCATCCTCCACGCTTACATCGCCCAGCAGCACAAACCGCGCTCCCTGGGGCTGCCGTCTCGCCGGGGCTCCCGCGCGGCTCCTTCTCCCGGCCCGCGGAACACAAAGCCCGGGCAGAGGCCCCAGGGACCCCACTGTGAGGCCGGCAGAGCCCGGCCAAGCAACACCTCACCAAAAGCTCGCGTTCGCCCTCACCGTCTGCCGCCGCTAATCACCGCCAACTGCCACCTCGGCAGCGCGCCGCCGCCGAACCACACGGGCCGCAGGTGTCCGTGGCCAAGCCTGATAACTGAGAGGCGCGAAGGCTGCGCCACGACCAGCCCCCTGCACTGAGAGTGGTGCGGAGGCTGCTGGCGATTTCATGAAGAACGTTCAAGCCTTGAGCAGTAAGGGCCGCCCGCAGACCGCCAAGTCAGTATCGATTCCAGACGGGCAATCCCGTGGATTCCTCCCACTTGCCATCCTAAGCCCCTCGGTCAGGGGTCCTGGAGTCGAAGCCACCGTTGCCGAGGAGACAGCGTCCGCAGCGCGCCGGTCAGCAGGGCGGCAGTGAAGCAGGGCAGTGGCGCAGTCCTAAGCCGCAGCCCGCGGAAGTAGCGGCTGCGATAGCGCCGCGGAGCTGACGGCCAGGGCAGAAGGCTGCCACGGCAGGTCGCCAGGGCGGGGCGAAAGGGGCGTGCTTCCGGGACAGCTCGACAATCACTTTCCGGTAGTGTTGAATTTGTTGCTGCCGCCAGGCCCTCAGAAAGAAGCTGAAGGCTGGCTGTGAGGCGCCGCTCTTCGCCGCCGCCATGCTGAATATCTTCCGCTCCATTCCCACGCAGATGGTAGGGCATTCACCGCGGGAGGCACGACCCTGGCCGGGCTCATCCCCTTGTCGCTGCTGGTGACATGGCTGCGGGCCGGCTCCAGTGCTCCCCCTTCCTCCATGCGCCGTTAGCATCTGTCTGCGAGAAAAGTTGGGGCTACGGGGGGGAGGGGTACCCCGTGTAATTCTGGTTTTGTCTGATAAATCGCGCTTTAATGTGTTGCAAAACGAAGGCAGCGTACGAAACCTTTCTTGTGCTATCGAGAGACCTATTATGAATGCATGCATACCGTGTCCTCTCAAGTATATACTGCCCTTTGTGGTGATGTAGCTTTCTTCTACAGATACTACACTAACTACAAGGATATTTTGGACTTGAATTGTCTATCCTTAACAGTGCTTGCTTTTTATTTTTAGATGACATAATCAAGTCTGTGTGTGAGATGTTAAGTGAATTAAGATCTTAATTCTTTTACATTTGAGATTCAGACACTAAGAAAACTAATTCCACTTGGCATTGACAGTTGAATAAAGAAACCTGAGAACTGGTGGTGAGGCTGACTTTAGGCTCTAACCTGACTTTGACTGGTAGTTTTGTGGCTTGAGTAACTGACTAAAAAAAAAAATAATTCTCTTTCCACAGGACTACAAGGGCCAAAAATTAGCAGAACAGATTTTTCAAGGGATCATTCTTGTCTCTGCAGTAAGTATACTAGAACTACAGAGGATAATGTAAAAGACTTAATTTTGTTTTCTGATCCTGCAAGGTTTTTCTTCTGAGTGTTTGGTCACTAAAAGCTTCAGGTGAAGCTTAGCAGAGAGCTGTCATAAAATATTGAAAGAAAAGCCTTAATCTACTTGCAGTATTGGCCTACAATTTTGAAAATAAGGTTTAAAAATATGTATGAACTGTGCCTATACTTTCCTACTTAACTTCTCCTCCCTGCCTCCTAATTTTTTTATTTTTTTTTCATGTTGCAGATTATTGGTTTTATCTATGGATACATCACTGAACAGTTTGGATGGACTGTTTATATAGTCATGGCTGGATTTGCTTTATCGTGCTTGGTAAGACTTTTTTCCCCCAAATGAGAAAATACACGCACTATGTAACCTAAAATAATCATTACATTGAGACTGTTAATACACAGATGATTGCAGAACATGAGTGAAGGGCCAGTTAAATGCCTTTTCTCAAATACTAGTAAGATTTTAGAGAACACTGCAATTTAATACTGTTTTTGCATTAGTTTTTCTCTTCAATTAAATATTATTTTTAAATCAAGCTGATAACACTGATTAACTAGGGACAGGGAGGCTTTCATTGGAGAAGTAGCTTGTCATGAAAATTTTGCAGGTGGCTTGTGCTAACTGAGCAGAGAGGCTAGGACACAAAGCATGGAATCAGAAGAGTAATTCCTTATTCATGTAGGTGAGGCGTCCTGTTCCAGTTGGGAACTGATCTTATGTCTTTTGGGTGTTCAGATGCAACAAGATTTGATCACGCAGTATACAATGTAAAATGTATACCCATAAAATACATACAATTTCAGGCTCTAAGACCAACTGGAAAGGAAATGAAGTGGGTTTTTTTTCCCCTAAGAAGCTATAGAAAACACTCATCCTGCATCTTGATTTCCATATTCTGACTTTACTCCTTTTTTCTAAGCTAACACTCCCTCCATGGCCCATGTACCGACGCAACCCTCTGAAGTGGCTCCCTGTCCAGGATTCTGGAGCAGAAGAGAAGAAGCCAGGTGACAGAAAGCCAAAGAGACACAGTAAAAGCTAGAAAGTTGCGGGTCTTTATGTTGTTACTTTTGTTCAATTCTGTTAAATGCATTTCCACTGAGAGATACTTCTTGCCTTGGTGTTTGGTTTTTTCCTTAGTTGTCTACTACCATGCGGCAAGTGTAAACTGGCTGGAGTTGAAGTGAAGTCATGAAGTCACTGGGAAGGCAGGGGTGGGGGATTAACTTTAGAAGGCTACTGGAGGCTGCATCTCACTGAATCACAGAATTGCATGGGTTGGAAGGAACCTCTGTGTGGCTTCTATCCATGAGCTCTGCTGTCAGGCCTGGCCAGCCAGGTCCCTGGGCGATGTGCAAGAATTATAAACTCACTGAGTTCACGGGGAAGCAGTCACTTGCTGCAGATGCACCAGAGACCATGATCTGTGGAGCAAGCACCTCTTTACTGGGAGATGCTTACATGCTTTACTTCTCTTCCCACAGCGTACTGGTCTTCATACTCGCTGTTTACCAAGCATACTCCTCTCACTCTAGCACGTGGTTTCCCACCTGCTTATCACCCATTTCTGCAATACAATTTGCTGGTATCATTACATGCTCTCTCATCTGTTCCCATGTGAATCCCAAGATCAGCAAACACCTTACTATCTAGCAGCCCTGGGTTCCCACACCTCTGGAGATCATCTAGTCCAACCTCCCCTGTCAGAGCTGGTTTCACCTAAAGCAAGCTGCACAGGATGGGGGTCAGGCAGGCTTTGAATGCCTCCGGAGATGGACTCTCAAGTATTTTAGTGAAAAGGAACACAGTGAAGAAAATCACGTGTACTTAAGTTGTTGCCTCTGCCTAAAGGCTGGTACAGCTGATCTTGTACTAAAATATTCCTACTAGTGTTTAAAAGCAGCTGTCAGTAGTGCCAGGCTGTAAGGAGCACTGTAGAGCAGTCATGCCCCACCCTACTGAAAAATGTTGACACTGGAACCTGTTCTAGGGCAGGAGATTGCAGAGTGGCATTTTTCATTTAAATTTGCCTGGGCAGAGAAAGTGACATCTTGACCCTGCATAAAACAGTAGCTTCTAAGACCCTGTAACTTGAAGCATCTAGTACCTGCAGGACCCATAGGCATTGAACTATTACTGCTGTGTCACATTCATCTCCCTCATAGATGCCGGGAGGCTGCAACATTTAAGCTACAAGTTGTACACATAAAATTTTGTTTTCCAAATGTAAATCCCTTTGACTTCTTTATCCTTTACAAAGCACACATGCTTTTCCTGTAGTGAGAGGAACTTTCATTCCTAAAAGGAACTCCTGTTTGTAAGGCAAAATGATTTCTCTAGCTGGGACCATGGTAAAACCATGGCTGTGTTCCTTTGAAACACTTTCAGACTTGTTTTTATCCAGTTCCCAAATACTTTCCACAAACCTGGTGATTACCTTAGCAATAACACAAAAGTTAAGGCTCTACTTAAAAGCTGTACAGCTACCTCCTTTAACACTTTAACCTGGCAATTTACAGAACCTGGAGGGCCTTTGGTGCAACACAAGCTAGTAATTAGTGTAACAAAACCCACTACATTTTCACAACTACCTGATGTAACAGCTTACAGCCTATCACACCACAGCCTTCACATATATTTTGCTACTGTATTTAGTATATGACCATAACAAACACCTTCTCCTGTGAAAAATTCAAAACATTATATTTTTCACATTTCTTCGTATGTGAAACTTGGTATCCATCCCTCATTGCATCAATAAAAAGCAACCTTAAAAAGTTTCATTAAGAGAATAAAAACTAAAACTAAGCAGTTTCTCTTCTGAGCAAGTGAATAACCTGTTTCACATTTTAACATGAAAAAATACTACTACAAACTGTAACTTTTTTTTTTTTAAGTTTACCTCCTTATCACATCAAAGGAGTTGAATGGGTAAATGTGCTTTGTAAACTGCTCCAATCTATCAGGTGAGCTATAAAAAAAGTCCTCTAAGGAAAAAGTTTTGGTCAGAACTTCACATTTTCTTCAAGGAATTTCAGATGGCGAGCCTTTGCGCTGTAACTTGCATACTTGTCTCCCATGTGCTCCCGCAACAGCAGCTATTTAGAACATTAAAACAAAAAACAAAACAAAACACACACAAAATTAATTGACAGGGAAAAAAAAGGGTAGGAACTATAAAAAAAAACAAAAAACCCCACACCAAACCCCAAAACACTCAGCTGAAAGCAGCATGTGAAATTCAACACCACAAGTGAGAGGAAAGGAAAACTGAAGTCTTGATGCTTGAAGATTGTGAAGGTTTGGGAGTTCCCCGACACCCCTACACTTTGTAAAATGACCCAGACTAGAACTCAGCAGGCTGGAAGTTAAGAGATGAAGCTATATTTACAGCTTAGCACAATGTACAAGCAGATATATACACTATAGACAGGAATAGTTACAGAAATATATAAGTTAAACGTAATACAGCAACACAGCTCCCCTCCCAGAAATCAGAGGCCCCAGGAGGGGCTCCCAACCACCCTTCCACCTTCTCCCCACCCCTGTACCTTACCCCAAGGTTTGCCTTATGCACAAGGTAAATTAGGAGGATTGGCCAGGGGAGTTAGAAGAAAAGTGGTTAGTGAAATTTAATCGGCAGAGGAGCCAGAGCCAGAAGCTGCTAGACCGCCCCAGCTGCTCTCTCAGCAAGCGACAGACCGAGACTGACTTATCGATATTTTGGTTTCTCTACCCAAAACAATTTTTCAGCAAGCCTATGAGTGAAATAGACATCATGATGTTTTCCTTTCACAGTCTACAGTGTAGTTTTCTTTATTAAAATATTCCAATTAGCCTCAAACCAGCACAAAGATAAGAGAGTTCCAAATCCCACCAGAGAATTTAAAATACAAATCTGATCTTCACAGGTTTTACTTGCCTATGGAGTATTTAATCTATAGTCAAATTTTGCATCCAGTGAGCTTGAAGTATTGCTCACTCTACTGGAAATAGACTTTAAACTGTTTCTCACTTTGGGCATACGTGGCACAAAGCAAGTTATGGGTCAAAGTAAATTATTACTGGAGAAACACTACAGAGTAGATTTATTTGTATCACTTGCACCTTCCACAACCTCAAGGACCATGGTACAACTCTAATGCTCCTATGCTTTCTGAAAATAGTCTACATTCAGAATCCCACAAACTTTTAAAGATTGAAAATGTCAATACACTTTGGCCTCTGCCTGCCAATGACCACATTAACACATTCTGGAATCAAGGTTTGCACTACCGTGTCAGTTATCTGAAAAAAACGCAGGGCAGGAGATGGGGAGGATTAAAGACCCTGCCCATTTATCTTAGTTTATAACAGAATTAAAGTATTATTAAAGACATTCACCTCTCTTTTCACTTCATCATCTTCTTCCATGATGCTGTATGCCTTCTCAAGCAGTTTTACTCCAAGCCCTTGTACCACATCAGATCTCAGGATTTCAACCATTCTCCTAATCTTCTCAGGAACTGATAACATATCTATTAATAATAATTTTTAAAAATCAATGCAATATTAATTACTTTGAGCACAGTCAGTTTTCATACTCCATGCAGAACAACAATATGGGACAACTAAGTGCTACCATAGAATTTCAGCTGACCACTGTAATGAAATTTCTCTTTATCTGAACTGATCCTCTAGAACAGTCATCAAAAATCTGCGTCAACAGCCTTTGAATCTTTGGCTCCTCAGACAGAGTTCCCACAAGAGACAGTCCTTTTATAAAAAGAAGCTTCCATTAGGAACTGAACTAAACCCACTAGCTTGGCTCTTTTAATCACCAAAATCACCACCACTCTTTTCATAGGGTGGATCACCTTCTGAAAATAAAATAGCTAATTAAAAGTTTCAGCTTAGAAATGCAGTAGCCCTGTCACCCTAAAAGTCAGTATGTAAACAGACAGGGGATCTCACTATAAAATAGAATGAGGAAAACAGATCAAAAAAACCCCAAAACCAAACACACACCAAACAAACAAAAAAGCCCCTCACTGAGACCTGTACCTTCAACACTGTTATACTGTTGAAGACAAATTCTATGCATTTTACTTCAGCTATGCAGAATCAACTTAATCAGATTTAAAATTCAGTGTTCTCCTATTACTCTGCCTCTCACCAGACTAGTCCCTATTACTCTGCCTCTCACCAGACTAGTCCCTATTACTCTGCCTCTCACCAGACTAGTCGCAAGTAGAATTCTTTCCATTTAAAACAATAAGCACAAAAAGGTCTGAGACTTCCAAAACCTACCCTCAAGCTTTTTCACTTGTTCCTATTGTGTAGTTCCTAGTCATAGGAAATACTTTTTTTTTTTTTTTTCCTTGCTGTTTGGAATACACATACACACTTAAGGTCCAAAACAGACCTTAAACATAAAAAAAGTGAGTCAAATTCTTGCACCTGCATCTGTAAAAAAATAAGCTTACCCAAATTGTGCAAAAAGGATGAACTTCTAAACTCATATAAACCTTGACTGTGTTTCATGCTTTGTGTACAGTTTAAACTCATCCATAATTTACAAAGCTTTACAGCTACTGAATCCTTGGAATGCCTTAAAAAACTTTAAAAAAACTCAGCTCCAGCTGTTCGTTTTGGAAATTTTCAAGCATAAGTCACCAGGGAAATGAATCCTACTGCAAACCAGTCTTCTCTCTTTGTTAATAGTTACACAGATAAATCACAGGTTCCTTCCATTGGCAAGTAAACCACAATGACAGCAGTTTTGCATGCAAAACTTTTAGAAAGATTTTTACTCCCCAAAGCATTGCTAAAACTTAGAAAGAAATAAGAATGGGTTGTCTTCTGTCGCCTACTAGCTGGTGTTCTTTGGTTATTAGCAGTTCACAACCATTCATTTAAAGCCATAACAGAGGAACAAACCTGAAGAAATATCTTCTAGTTTTAATTCCTCCAATTCCTCAGGTGATTTTCCATGTAAAATCAGAGTGTCTCGGTACTTTCTATGAAGTTTAAACTCTGGGGGTGGAGCTGCGGTTACACAGTACTCAGAGTTCTCCTTAGAGTCCATTTTCAGTGTCTGTGTCATTAGCTGCACCAAATCATTCATTTCATTCATACTGCTTTTTCTAGTAGAGGAGAAATGAGATGCAATTCAGTCACCATTCATGATGTAACTCTCACCGTGCATTCAAGAGCACTTTCAGCAAGTTTAGCGAGGTCCTGTTAAATATTCCATGTTAAATTACATCTTATTTGTAGCAACCCTAGCAATACTTCATCTAACAAAGGTTCAGAGCCCATTCAGCTAGCAACAATTCCCAACCCTACCAACTACTGTAACCTGTGAGGCTGCACCTGTGGCAAGGCAATGAGTAATTTTTTTCACAAGTTCCTTACACTGACAAAATCAGAAGTAAATTCAACCTCACTCACAGGGGAAAAGAAGCATATTGGCACCTTTTAACTCATGTCTTTAATGCATCCTGATAGTGCATGCTCTTTGATGTTGGAAGATTGGTTTCCTGGGAAGCTACAACTGACAAAAACCAGAGGTACACTATCACATGTCCAAGAAAGCTCATCACAGGAAGTTTACAGTGATAGACAAGTAAATGGAGCTCAGTTTCTTTATGCATCACATACTCCTTCAGCCACTCACTAAGTAGAGAGAAAACATGAAAGCAATTCCTGCCTCTCTCCCCAGCCCACCACCCAAGTCAAGGTCCAACAGAGCAGTGAGAACTACTGCACAACAGGAAACAAAGTACTGACCTCTCTTTGGAATCACCATCAGACTTATCTGTAGAGCTTGTGGAAGAGCTTAAATCATCATCAGACATGCAACGCGTTTCTCTCTTTCTCTAAGTGAAAAGGGAACAAATGACAAAATTTTCAAAGAGCTGGAACTCATTTATCAGTAGGGCATGAATCAGTGTTCTTAGATGGAAGAACAACTTTCAACAAGCATAGACTCAGCTGGATAGTTATTTTAAAAGTGTAATCTTTGGCTTTAAAATAAAGGCAATACACAAGACATTAACCTACTTTATGAAATGTCTTTGCTGTTGCTCTTCAGCATTTATTTGCATTAATGTTCTCCTGATGTTGCAGAAGATTGTCAAGTATATGTTTAAGACCTCAGAAAAGACTTTCTCATCAAACATCTATGTTAATAGTAACTACTCCCTTTTCATCGGGCAACTGCTCCTTACTGCCAGCATATAAATGTACAAATGTAAGTTTAAGATAACTACAGACTAAAAACATTTAAATGTTCATACACCACTATTAAAGCAAAATTCAATGTACCAGGCCAAAGGCAGTGGGTTGTTAATAGAATTTAAAGCACACTATTGATTTTTAACTGAAGTATGGTTCAGGATACTATTTCATTTTGGAAGGGGAAAAGCAACACTGCAATTTAAAGCCTCCATAACAATCAGTAGAGTAGTTTTCATCTCTCACAAGTGGAGTGGAAACACACAGTAAGCCTGGAATGTTAAAGTGACCTGGCCAAAGAAAAAGTAGGTTAGAGATGCATACTCTATCCTAGGACTTACAAAATAGTATTTACAGAGAACTCCGAACTCTTAATGACTGAAAGTTTCTCCCACACATAGATATCTATCTTTAAGTATCACTTTCTTCCAAAATTATGCCTGCATTTAAGTATTTCAAAAGCAGAAGGCCCCAGTTTACCTGAGAAATACTGGGTTCTGATGAGGACGGAGCAACTTTAACTTGCTTTTCCAGATGCGATTTTGCTTCGACTACTGCACCAGCTGACGTTCGTCTCGCTGGGATCACTGCAAGGATGACATTGTCACACTATTTATGACTTAGCTACATGTGTATTGAATCAGTTTCATGCTCATGCAACAAAAAGTCTATCACCCGGCAGAAGACAGGCAGGTAGGCATTCTAAGAGAAAACAGTGAAGCTTGTATCCAAAAGGTGATATCCTGTGCTTCAAGTACATATCAAAGACAAGTTGCCACCACTAAACACAATTGAACAGAACTAAGAAGCAGAAAAATGCAGACACGTTAACAGAAATTTTTATTTAACAGAACTAGACTCTTAGAACATCTTTCAGAAGATGATAAACAGACAAGGTTCTTTGTGAAGTTTTTTATTTACTTTATATAAAATGTTAACATGCAAACATAAAAATTACCAAAGGGAGACATCTCCTCCTGAGACTGTTTTAGTCTTCTCCGTTCTCTTGCTGACAAAGGCCTCTCCTTCAAAAGACATTCATTTTAGATTAATTAGCAATTGGCATAATGGCTTTTGTCATCACCTATAAAGCTAAAGGTCCTTTTCAACTGACATAAAAGAGAAAGCTATTAAACACAGACCTTCTGATCGTCTAACAAATGCTTCATTTTTTATTGCAAAATTATCTTGGTCAATGAAACCAGCATGCACTCTAGAAAAGGAACTTCTCAGCTCCACAGTGAAGCAAGGCACCTTCTCATTTCACACTCACCAGGTGCCTGACAGGACTTCCATTAGGTCAAAAGCTACCAAACATTTCTTTACTCACTGTGCATACACTCAGAGAACAAACCACTTAGAAGGAACAAGAGCCAAAAATAAGCTGGCAGTGTTCAGCACTAACCTTTGAAATAGCAACTTGACTGGTTTTGGCACTATTTGCAGATTCAGAGGATTCAGCACCATGCTGCTCTGCACTCTTCTGTGTTGTCTTTGTGTTCACATCAGAAGGAAAAGGTAAAGGCCGAGGAGCAACTGTTCTGAACTTGAAAGAGAAGCGAGCAATAATTTATACCTTTTTAATTAAAAGTTAAGTACTCTGCAGTCTAGATCTTGCGCAGTAAAAGCTGGATACCAGGCGTTTTGGATCCTACTGAACTTCCTAACATCTTTGAACTTCGTCTCTCCCTCTCCATACCTCTGCTTGCATCCAATTCCCTTCTCTCCATCTCTACCATCTTGCCCTTCTCCTTCCAGAGATGGAGACTGAATATTTTTCGGTCAATGCTTTTGTGACAACTTTCTCCACCCTCAAACAGCAAAATCCAGGAGAAAATCTAGGAGTACCAATCACCAACCACCTCTTTTCTCTCCTTGTATAGCCATTGCCTTTCCCCAAAGAAATCTCTCTGCTCAGTGTGGAAGCACTGACAGAAGTCCAATGTTATGTGCATGCCATGATTGTCTTTCCTAGAGTTCTCACTCACAAGCTCAGGACAGCCACTTCATGTGTCTGTTTTTGAGTACTAGTGATGTACTATCCACTACAAGCAGCCCAATCCTCAACAGGATAGTATCAGGAAAAGTGCTGCTATATATTTTGCAGTCACAAAGAGTGAGAAGGCCTGATGGAATTTCCTGTAGCACAACAAAGGCAAAAGCCCACAGCTCACTGTGTTTCCTTGTGTCCACCTGGCACAACTCACTTCACACCTGAGGGGGTCATTGAGCATTTCAAACATTTACCCAGGTTACCAGTGAAGTTACACAGACATGAAACATGAACACCATTAAAACTCCCCCTCTTTTTTTGAAAATAGGTCCCAATTTCAAGGAAAAGGAAAATGTAGTAGTCTTAAAGGGAAGAGGAGAATTTTTTTTAGTACCTCCACCTTCTCTGAAGAAGTTTCAGCCACCTCTCCTTTTTTCTGCCGCCACTGCCGTGAGAGAGAGGGTTCACTGACAGAATGATGAGGCTGCAAGTGGGAAATCTTTTTTTGCTGAGTTCCACAACAGACATCATCCTAGCAAATAAAAGTACTTTTTAAACAAATGCAGACATGTCATTTTCGTACTTACACACACACACTTAAAAAATTCAACACGGGCCACTTTACTGCACCCCCCTTAACATATCACAATTACAGCCACAATAAACTCTTACTTGATAGACAGTTAGGAAAAAAAGCTGATATCAGCATTTTTAAGCTACTAAACCTTCAAAGAAGGACACTTACTTGAATTACAACAGGAACAAATGGTTCTAACAGTTTTTCAGTAGAACCTGAATTCTGCAATAGATAATGCCATCTTATTAGAAAAGAAAATCTCCCTGTAGACCAACAAAAAGACAATCATCACCTATTAGTCCCCCATCTAAATCAGGACCATCTTGACATTAGCTAGACCTATCTAGAACACAGAGCAAATAAGTTACAGAACTATCCTTGTGATATCTCCTCTCATCTGGAAAAATTTTGGCCCCTGTAAAAACAGAGTTTCCATCACCTAGATGCAAGCCTAAAACTACTTCACAATGTTGCCTTTTCAAATCTGAAGCCAAGCCTCCTAACTACTTAAGAAATCTCAAACACTTCATCACTAACATTGTTTTTTCTTCCTATTTTGCATAATGTACAGCAGCTCTCTACAGTTTAAGAGCTGGTCATTTGTTAAACCTATTTTAAAACCTATTTCAAGTGAAATGCATTATTAGATTCATTACCAGATCAGTTTGCTTTTGGTCTTTTGATACAGGCTTCAGGAGTTCCAAAGTGTCACCATCTTCTGCTACAGCAGCAACAGAAGACTGCTTAGACTCAACATTTTCAGCTTTAAAAGCTTGCTTTGCTCTTTGCTGTAGTCCATCTTCCTGAATTGATGGGATACTTGATGTTATTCTAGAATTCCCTGGAACATTTAAATACTTTGCTTTCTTCTTCTCAGGGATA
Organism: Eubucco bourcierii; assembly: GCA_013396675.1. NCBI lineage: Eukaryota > Metazoa > Chordata > Aves > Piciformes > Ramphastidae > Eubucco > Eubucco bourcierii. The sequence goes on from VWZE01002973.1 coordinate 717,717, forward strand.
TGCTCACTGTCACACTTCTCACTTTCATACTTCATCCTTTCAGATGGTAAGATATCAAGATTCACTTCACTAACTGTAGCTACAGAGTCTCCCAGGTTGTTCAAATCATTCTTGCTTTGTTTTCTTTCCAGTGCCACAGTCTGTTTCTCCGAGGGACAAAATTTGGTGGCTTTATAGTTGAGGAAGCAATCTTCTTCATTCTAGAATTAAAAGGTATATAAAAACTGAATTACTTTTTGGGTATTGTATACATATGAAAGGACACTCTAGGCACTCCTGGTAAACCATTAACATACCAGAGGATATAAACTGAAATGAAATTATGATCAATTACAGATTAAGAGCCTCAAAAAAAGGCTACAACCCATATTTTTGAAGATACACATGCTGTATTTGCAAATTACCTATTTCAGACAATTTAAACACACTCACTACACCTACTTTTCACCAGGACCAGGAAGGAAAAGTTGTACTCCCTTGGCTCTTCCATAATAGAGGAACCAACAAGTACCAACACTTTCTAAGATACAGAATCATAGAACACCTAGAGTTGGAAGAGACCTTAAAGACCATCTAGTTTCAACCCTGCTGCCATGGGCAGGGACACCTTCCACTAGATCAGGTTGCTAGGGGTAGGTGTCCCTGTTTAAACATTCAGTATTTCAGCACTGAAAGCTTAAACCCAAAACAGCAGACTAATTAAAGAAAATAAATAACACGCACAAGATTAACCATTACAAAAGATTTGTTCCAACCACTGTAAAGATTTCCAATAGTAATTTTTTTCGGTAACTATAATTAGTTCTCTCCACTCAAAAGATATTTTTAAATGATTACCATTTGTCATCAAATATTTGAAGAAAAAAAAAAAAAAACACCAAACACATAACCTCAAATATTCCATAAGCAATTCACATATTGACCCACAAATGAAAAGACAGATGTTGTTTAGTTGTTGACAGATGTCTTGTAGTGAAGACACTGCAACTACTTTTACTGATCCATAGGTTTATTTTCTTCCACTCTTGCTTAGACATTACTCCTTCCCTAATACAAGTTTTACACATTGCTAAGAATCAGATGTATGTTCTCCAGAATGCTCAAGGCATGTCTTACCAAACTGGGATTGTGTGTCTGGAAAAGGAGAGTGTTTTGGTTTAGTTTCATTTTTAACTGTTTCAGGGTTTTTTTACAAAGAAACTATCTCTGTATATCTCACTTTGTATTTCCTGGTTTGCTCAGAGGAGTGGTTTTGGTGTGCAATATGCCTGCTATGAGATTCAGTCTTTACTGGCACCACAGAGCAAGGATCTTTAGGTTTAGAATTCACTGTTTTCTTCTGACTTCTGGCTGCTTTCCTGTAAAGAAAATAAAAGTTGCTTATTCAACCACCATCAACAAGACCTTGGGATATTTCTTCAGATTATATATATTTTTTTTTTTTATTTTTTTTTTAATCTATTCCACTAAGCAGCTTATACACAGAGTATGAGATACTGGGCTCTTTCATCAGGCTGTGCATGACATACTCAATTCCATCTGTACAAAAGGAGCTTAAACACAGTTCAGGCTCTGCCACCAATGTATATCTGGTTTGCACAGCACCAAGATCAGTCCTGTCTGGAAGAAGTAAAATAACTGACAAAACTTGACAAAGAAAAATAGTTCTATCAGTGAATATCAAAAGAAAATTTGTATTACAACTCTCATTTGATAACCAACCCCAAAGAACCATATAGAAAGATATTTATTTCCCATCGCTTCCTTGAAAACACTGCTGTTACCTTTTCTTTTTCTTTAAACTCTCTGAATACTGTGTACAGTTCTGGAGTCCCCAACACAAGAAGGACATTGAACTGATGGAGAGAGTGCAGAGGAGGGCCATGAAGATGATCAGAGACCTGGAGCACCTCTCCTATGAGGACAGGCTACAAGAGTTGGGGCTCTGCAGCCTAGAGAAGAGAAGGCTTCGAGGAGACCTTGGAGTAGCCTTCCAGTATCTGAAGGCTGGGGAGGGAGTATTTACAAGGTCTTCTAATGACAGGACAAGGGGCAATGGGTTTAAACTAGAAGAGGGGAGATTTAACTTAGATGTTAGGAAGTTCTTTACAGTGAGGGTGGTGAGACACTGGCACAGGTTGCCCAGGGAGGTTGTGGCTGCTCCCTCTCTGGAGGTGTTCAAGGCCAGGTTGGATGAGGCACTGAGTGGCCTGTTCTAGTGGGAGGTGTCCCTGCCTATGGCAGGGGCNAACTGCACAGAAGTGATTTTGTCCTATTGTCAACCCAAGAGCATAACAGCATGAATATTTTGCACAGAATCACTCAAATGAAAATATCTTACGCCTTGGTGGCTTCTAAAAACAAAGAAATTTGGTGCTTGATGTAGGGCTGTCGCAGTATGCTTTTCACACTAGGTCTGTCCTCAGGTTTTTTACTGAGCATAGTTCGGATTATTTCTACCAGCTGTGGGCTGTAATCCTTTGGCATGGGTGGCAACTGCAAAAGGAAAGGGAAGTCTGGGATTATTTAAAATATAATGCCTACTGCTAGATAATTTATGAATGAGTTATAATCAGCTACATGCTCTGCATAAAAAATGGTCTCGTTCACATTCTGAAAGTTACCCAAGTGCTTAACAGCAAACAGAATATTGAAATTCTAAGTGTTTTAACTAAGAGTTGTTCACAATTTTTTATTAATATCAGTTGTTAGAAGTTCTGTAAGCAGACTTTAAAAATGTGTATAAAAGAAATCTATATTAACTTCATTGTATGCCAAAGCAAGACAGGTACTAGATAAGCTACCCTCTCCTAGCAGGAAAATGGCATGACATGAATAGAGATTTAATTATTTGCACCATGCTTAAACCAGAAGCAAATAACAAAAGGTCATCTTTTTACCTGGCCTAGTGGGACATCTACCTGCCTATGGCAGGGGGTTGGAACTAGATGATCCTTGAGGTCCCTTCCAACCTTACTATTCTATAATTCTATGATCTCAGAACTTTGAAAAGTCATCAAAAGACCACAAAAGAGTAACAAGAAACTCCAGCAATGCCTACAAATGCATAACTCCCTGGATCTGATATTACAAGCATATACCATCAGGAAATACCACTCTTACAACATGCATGATGATGCATGCAACATGCAAAATATTTTTAACTCCATACATGATGATACATGCAACATGCAAAATATTTTTAACTCCATGCAATATTTCAGATCGGAAAACATCATCAGGTCCAGGACACAAAAAATCCAAGCACAGATAAAAACAATGCAGAAGTTTTTACCTTTCCTTCAATAATTCGATAAACCAAAGAGTTCATGTCTTTAGCATTAAAAGCATGTTTCAGTGTAGCCATTTCATAAACACAGCAGCCTAGTGCCCAGACATCAGACTGGAAAAAGAGAGGGGGGAAAAAACCAGTTATGAGAGCATTTTAATAATTTTGTAAGTTTTATCTCCAGATTTAGTCACCTGGTTTCATAGAGGCTTTTCATGACAAACGTAATTAAGATTTAACTCCTGGCTTCAACTGAACTCCTGATCAACTAAATTACTTTCTTCCAGACTTTTCTGGAAAGCAGCTTAGAAAAATCTTTGTAGCAGTTTGTGTTTATTTTCTTTTGAAGTGCAACATCAGCTCTAAATCAAAAATGTGAATGTTTTGATATTTTTCCACTGGAAGAACAGTTTCCCCTCAGCTCTTGCTCATTGTAGACATTTCATTTTGCCTGTGCTTTGCAGCAAGACCTGAACAGGTATAGAACAACACAACTGTTTTATTTAGTTTTATTTCAAATCCACAGCAACACTGCTTATTTCTCTACTTAGTTTTTTGGTTGGTTGTTTTTTTAATTGTCCTCTTATGTCTTATAAAAGCTTCAGAGTATAAAGCTACCTTTCTGATACACATTACATTTGTATTACATATATTACATTGAGAAAACCCAGCTATCTTAACAAAGACTGGTATTTTTTATCTGTATTTGCATGCTGTGACAGGAGCAGACAGCCTGCTAAAGACCTTGGCTGTGATAACTTAACACATGCTACAAATTCCCATGTAATGCAGCACAGTTCCAGAAATACAGGTTCCTGCAAATTTCTCCCCTATTTAATTGTTTGGTCTCCGGGGACATTAAAGAGAGTTGGAAGCACCAAGAATTTAAAACCAATGGATTAGATTGTCATCTTCTCAGAGAAACAGAAATAAGTTGCTCCATGAAATATAAATAACATTTGCATTAAATACCTTGTAGTTGTAAGGCTTGTTAGAAAAGAGCTCAGGGCTCATGTAGTATGGTGTGCCTATCAGAGTGCTGGCCATGTCATACTGGCTTTCCAAGACTCTTGCTATTCCCAGGTCACCCACTTTGATTATGTTTGCCCGCGTCAGAAAAACATTTTGTGTTTTAAGATCTCTGTGCAGAATGTGCTTTTCATGTAGATACTGGGGGAAGGAAAAAAACAAACACAAAAACATATGAAGACAGTTAAGTCATTCCTAATTGGTGGTTCTTCTCTGAAAAGTCAAAGCACTTTACACAAGCCAAAGCGGGAAAACACAAACATCGAAGGCACAAATGTATTAAAGCCACGAGTGCCCCTGCTAATGGCACGATCAGTAAATTAACAACTGATACAGACATGAACCCTAAACTCGGCACTCCTTTAGAGCTACACAGGGAGATTTCACTAAAAAGCCAGCAAAAAAGAGAAAATAATTTACATCTGAGACTCAGGTTTTAGCTTATTTTCTGCCACATCCATGTCTTGAAAAACATTTCTTAGTCCTAAGTATAAAATTCCAGTGGAAAATACAATGCAAGTTTTGTGTGAGCAGCAAAGTTAGTCTTGCATTAAACAAGGACAGTACAGCAGGCTTGCATACATCTGATCACAACAGACCACTGTAAGACAGAACTTTCTGTCCTATTTCTGAGTGTTAACATTAATATCTGATCTTTATTACTCTAACAGTTTTATTTCAAGTTTCATAATCTCCAATTACTAACTTTCAACAGAGATAAGATGCAATAAAACTATAAATTAGTCTAAACTGACCATTAAAAAACACAGAACAAAATGCTTCTAAAATAATTTTTTTTTGTTAGTAACTATATTTTAAAAGTTTAATCTAAACTTTCAAACCAGAGAAGAGTTTCTGGCTAGAATTGCAAATATCCTGGGTATACTGTGATAAGGAGGTCTAAATATAAAAATGTGATAGCCACTTCTTACCTAAAATAGTTCATTAGACCAGGGTGACCTGTGAACATTCAGAATGTACTAACAGACATTGCATTTAGATGCTAACCCAGCCAAACTGGAATTCAAAGCTAGCACTATCATCATGGATTTATTAAGTGCAGAAAGGCTCCAACTTGTATCTGAAGGTGACAAAGTTAATTTTTTTTTTTTTTTTTTACCTGCAGTGCCATGGCAATTTGGACAAACCACTCCACCACCTGGTTCTCAGGCAAAAGTTTGCCCTTCTGCTCTTTCAGTTTGTGATAAAGGTCTCCTCCCTCGCAGAAGCCCATAACAATATATAAGAGGCCATCTTCCCCCTGCCACGACTCTCTGTAGGTGACTATGTTGGGGTGTTTCAACCGAGATAACAACTGTGCCTCTTGTTCTGCTGCCTTCCTCTCTCGGCTGGAAGCATTTCTAAGGTTCAACTTTTTGATAACGTACTGTAAAAGAAATTGCAAAGTATATATCATAAGAGATGCAAGTAACTGTGCAGAAGCCCTAGAGAATTCCTCAAATCTAAAGGAAATCACAGAGTCATAGAATGGTAAGGTCGGAAGGGACCTCAAGGATTATCNAAACTTGCTGAAATATAGTATTTGAAATCTCCACATATTATTCTATATGTAGACTGCAATGTGTCTAGCAGATAAAATTTCTACCACAGTAAAATCGGAACAGGATTCTATCCATCTACCTGAGTAAAACTCTGCACAGGAATTTTATGATGGTTTTCTTGAGGGCAGGTTGAGAGTTGGGGTTGGTTCAGACTGGAGAAGAGAGGACTCCAAGGAGACTTTATTGTGGCCTTCCAGTATCTGAAGGGGGCTACAAAAAAGCTAGTGAGCTAGTGAGGGACTTTTTAAGGTGTTGGGCAGGGATAGGACTAGGGGGAATGGATCCAAGCTAGAGAAGGGAAGATTTACATTAGACAATAGGCAGAAGTTCTTCTCCATAAGGATGGAGAGACACTGGAACAGGTTGCCCAGGGAGGTGATGGAAGCCCCATCCCAGGATGTTTTTAAGGCCAGGCTGGATGTGGCTCTGGGCAA